>CM073466.1:66131940-66666940 GCA_037074535.1 Gleditsia sinensis | reverse complement strand
ACTCTAAAATCCTCATTTCTAATCCGAATTCGGCAAAATAAACCCAAAATCGAGTTCGGAAGGTCAAAAAATTTTGAAAATGACTCCAAATTTGTGAAATTTGTCCTCTAGGAGCTCAGTCAATGCAAGTCAACGCAAAGAGGTGCTAGAGTCATGCGCTACACGCGCCACCAAGGGAAGTTGTGTGTGGGCTTCACTCTCTGAGGAGATTGACGCGTGGGGGCACGTGCAAGGGAGCCTGATCTTGAAATTTGAGATCCTAAGGTTTCAAAACCTTTCAGATCGATCTACGGTATTAGTTCTTGCGTTAGATAACCACATATAGGAGTTTTGGATATTACCTTTTTAGAAAAAAAAATTTCAAATTTTTGGCAAATTTCTGGCCAATTCTCTAGAAACCAATCAGATGGATTTGTAGAACTCTTCGTCCTGAGTCCGTTGGCAGTGATGGTGTCGAAATCCGAAGTCCGGATGCAGAGAAATCTTATAGAGAAGTTAGAGGGTTTCGGGAAAAAAATTTCTGAGGAGAGATAGAAAAATCTAGAAATGATCAGCTTTTTGAGTGGCTAAGGCCCTTAAAATATCTCGGGGGACCTTTTTGCAAAAATTCACTTTTAGAGAGAGGTCCTTGCAAATTTTTCTTATTTATATTTTAACCTTGAAACTTTTAAGAAATTGCATTTTAACCCCAAAAATGTAAATTCTCATATTCCTTTTGTAATTCTTTAATCCATGTAATAAATAAACTTATTTTCACCGGTTCTTATCTCCATTTTCAAAATCCTCTCTTTAAATCAAAATTTTCTTTAATTTGAACTTTATTAAATTTACGGCTATTACAATGCTGTTGTTTGTTGTATTAGAATTTGTACTCTAGAAGTACTCCATTTACCATTAGCAAATCTTTTCTTCTGAATGTGTAATAGTTATGCTTAATTTATGATAACTAATTCGATACAGTATAGAAAGTGGAGCTCTCCTACATATATGAGCACAAGAATTTGTTGTATATATTATTAATATTCTATATCAAATATATAGATTATGTTTCTATCAAATCAAATGCTTATAGGATGAGTGCATGCCAGTTACATACTCCTAATTTGAAATCATGACAAAATTGGTATAAGAGCTTTAGGTTTTCTTGTGGTATAATAAAGCAAAGGATTCTCTAGAATGATCTTGATTATAGTATGAGTTGGACATATATATAATCAATGTGCTGCTAGAGATTCTGTAGGATGTCAAAGTTCCTTCTATTCAGAGTTAGTTTGTTTTTATCCGTAGTGAGATAAAAATTGACAAACGTTCTGAGTCATGCTTTGTTTGAATGGTATTAAGTTACTGCCTAAAATATGAGCAATTATTAAGGAGATGCAAATCGTGAGCCATAAGTTGAGGAGTATGCTCAATCTATAGTTCTAATTCTAAAAAGTTATAGTAGGGTTAAATTAGTGGAGGAGCTAAGGGACGTAGTCAAAGTGTGGAAGCCACTAGAGTCCCTAAATGAAATGTATAGGACAATGTTGATAATAATACCCCTGAGGAAGGAGCAACACTTCCCCTTCACAAGATAGAAATATGGCTGAAATACTTATAGGCATACGAGATTTAGAAAGAACTATGGGAACAATAACAGGTCTAATAGTTGAATAAGGAAGAGGAAAAAATGAACAACGATTAAGTGTTGTAGCTCAAGGTGAGGAACAACCTGTTAGACAATAGGATTTACATAAGGAAGTTATTGCTAAGGTAACTTTGTTGCAATTTTTGAATTTGAAAACTACTTATTTTCAAGATCTGATAGTTGTGAAGACTCATAACAATTTTTAGAGAATGTGAAAAGGGTTTGCAAAGCCCTTGAATGTTTTTGTAAGAGATTAGTTTATTTAATTTCTTTTCAGTTACATGATATAGTTCAAACATGGTTTGAGACCCTACTTAGAAGTAGAGCAATTGAATCACCATCAATGGTTTAAGGTGAATTCAAGAAAGTCTTTATATGTAGGACAGTTTTTATAAGGAAGCATTAGGGATGCGCGAACACCGAAATTTAAGAGATTGGAATAGAAACTTAACATGACTGTTGCTTAGTATAATATTCGTTTAAAATAGTCATCTAAATATATTCTATTTTTAACCCCTATTAAGAGGGACATGATTAAAAGATTTATTACTAAGTTGGTATGCCCATTGTCTAAGGTGGTAGCACCATATATGAAACAATACCCCACTTATACTACTACTTTAGATTGTACTAGAATTATTGAGACGAGAGAACTGGTTGAGATCAAAACTTTGAAAAAAACAATTGTAAGAAAGATAGAGACAGTAGTTACTGTAAAGGACATGGTATTGGTCCTGCTATTAAGTATAGTAGATTTTAGAATTAATAATGGTCATTACAATCAGAATTTGGGGTTTCAACTAACACATTAATTAGTACTGGTAAGCAAATATTAGACTTTAAAACTATTGAATATAAGGTTCAACTGGGCATATAATAAACTCACTCTAATAAAGTTTCATGCCCCACCTATGGAAAGTATATGTTGGGCAATGTCACTGAGAAAGGTAATCGAGGAAGATGATAGAAAAGTAGAATACAAGACCAAGCAAGTAGAGGCCAGGCACGTGTTTTACATTTGTGCAACAAGATGCACATGCATCCAATGCTATGGTGATAGTTAAACTTCTAATATGGTTTTTTAGAACACATTTGGTTCTACCTATTCATGTATGTCTATGTCTCTGTGCCTCGCCAAACAAGTGCATAAGAATTTTGTTAAATCAGATAATTCCTTAATTGTTGTTACATCGGTTGGTTTGTGTACAAGTCATATAAGATTTCAGGTAGATACTGCTGTTCGAAAACCTGAGTGTATTGGGTGGGCAATGTTCAAATCTCCGATGTAACAGTATTGAAGTTGATTGAAAGCTGAGCACGCGCTCTTGCAGCCGATGATGTTCCCATCAGAGCCTTTCATTTGCAGCCGCTCCGGGCATGCAGCATTTGTGTAGGCCAGGCAACTTGAGGCTTGGCAGTCACCTGTCCCGCCTTGCGGGGCTATGGACATGGGCATGTTGAATCCATCAACATTGCTTACGTCATTGAAATCTAGTCCACCATTTGCTACCACTGTAAGTTCTATCAATGTTACTAGTGGGATTTCACCGCACTGTTGAACCTGACTTCACCGGATGCACAATTATTAGTGGTAGAAGCAAACTTTTTGGAATCGTTGGAGCATCCAGTCCGAGCCTAGAAGCGACAAACCATGGAGAAGGGACATCCACTGATTTGGATGCTCCGTTTGCCAACTTGAATCTGGTGGTGGACAACTGAGGCTTCTGATTACTCGTTAGGGTTCCTGGCCATAACGTGTAGGGGCACTTGTTGGTAAAAGTAATTGTGGCTGCATGTCCTCCTGCATGCACAAACATTATCGATCAATATGTATATTCCTTCATTTTTCTTGGGTGTATTATATTGATTGAACCGTTATATACAATAACTAAATGTTAGATTCTGAAACATAGATGTGCAAATGCTAAAGCTTAATTTTATTGAATTTTGACACAGCTTGATGATGTTCGATATTGATAAAAATAAGGTAAGTAAAATAACAAGGATTATAATTTAGTGCACAGCAGATAGAGTTAATTTCCAACTATGCTACGTTAAATACTGACATGTGATAAAGTTAGTGGGTTATTAATAATTTTGTCACATACTAGTATTTAGTGTGATGACGATAAAAATTTTAACTCCACTGGGCAATAATAATCCAAATAACAAAAGAAACAGGAATGTGAAAGTTCCAACTAGTTATGTAGCCTATATTTGTGAACGTGATATAATACTAGTATGGGTGTAGTGCAGCATGGTGAGCCTGACGTGGGGGAGAGGATGGAAGTTTGTAGAGATTATCTTCATTCGGACCCTTTAAGAGGAGGGCTCCGATGCTCATCTGTTTGACCTCAAAGTGAGAGGGAAAGAATTCAATAGAAACATTGTTAGCTTTGCATAATTGGGAAACAGATAAAAGATTGTTGTTGATGGAAGGAACACGTAGAACATTGGATAATTTTAAAAGAAGTGAGTGTGTAGAAAGATGAAGAGAGCCATTGTGGGAAATATCCAAACCTTGACCATCGGCAACTTGAAGATGATCCCATGATATGGTGCAGACACAAAGAGGTTGGCAAAGTCATTGGTGACATGATGAGAAGCTCCAGAGTCCATGAGCCAGTAATTTTCGATGGGGTGGGAAGTGGCAGTAGCATGGTCAGCAACTAGAGAAGAACATTTGGGTGGATAGCCCTTGATCTGGTAACAATCTTTATCACGTGACCCTTCTTTTCACAGTATTGGCAGATGATTGGGGTGGAAGAAAATTGAGCAGATGGACGCCGGTGTGAGTTGGGGAGTGGAGTTGATCCAAGAATACCAGAGTATGGAAGGAGCTAGAATGGTAGGAGTTACGTCTGATGTAGTTTGCAGTAAGAGGAAGAGTGCTTTGAAGTCGTTCTTCTCTCTGCAAAAACAACTCATAGTCAACAAGAATATCAAATAAGCCATCAAAGGTTATAGGGGTTTCTCTTGTACGAAGAGAAGCTGTGAGCTCTTTGAAGGCGAGGCCAAGGCCACTTAGAGTGTAGATGACTAGATCGAGGTCATCAAGTGGATGCCCAATGAGAGATAGTTTGTTTGTGAGTCCCTTAATGATGTTGAGGTATTCAGTGACAGAAGAGGTTCCTTTGGTGATGGATGCAAGTCTTTCTTTGAGAGACATAATTCTTGACTGTGATCTATTAGCATAGGCATACTGGAGCTTGTTCCAAGCTTCAGCTAAGGTGTCTGCAGAGCTCATGATACTGTAAGCATCACCGTCACAAGAACTGAAGATAGCAAGATAAAGAAGCTGGTCTTGACGAATCCAGTAGATGTGTGCAGGATTAACTGTTTCGGTATCACCTTGCGTAATGGTTGGAGGAGGACAAAGATGAGTTCCAGTAACATATCCGACGAGGTCAGTACCTATAAGAAGAGATCGAAATTGTTTATGCCAAGCTGGGTAATTGGTTCCATTAAGTTTGATGGGTATTGATCTGAACAAGATCTTTAGGGTCAAAGGAAGGAGCTATGTTGGTTGTGGTGGCTGTGGAGGATTCATATGCCATGGTAGGATCGAGAGTAAAAGCTGCTGGTGAAAGCCTTTGTGGCTCTGATACCATATAAAAAGGTAAATATGGGAGAAAAAGCGTTATATTCTTTTATTTAGTGTTTGTATACTTATACAACATTGAAGGGGTAAGATAAGGTAACCATTACAAGATTTACGGAATTGTTTGAATTTCAAATATACAAATATGTGGAAAACCAGTTGTAGATAGGGTTGTTGCACTAGGGTTGTTACACTAGAAGATCACGTTGGTGTGAGTAATCCAATATACCACAGAAGGCCAAAATAAAGCAGAGAGCAACTCGGGTATTCGTCATAGTTGGTGTGCTGGTGACTCGAGGTGTTTGTGTCTGTCTTGAGGAAGAGATGCGAGAGGGTTCAAGTGCGAGTTGGAATATATAGTATGCGGGGCTTGAATCCTCAAACATTCTCTAATGGGACGGGGAGCCCTTTCGGCTCTGATAACATATGACAAAAGAAACTGAGCTGAGCTGAGAGAGTAGAACACAGAAAGGAGAGCTGAAATGATACTTGTATCCTCCAACAGTCCTGAATCACTCAAGGTCCAGGTGAGCTACTGTGTACGCATGTGTATAATTCAAAGGAAAATAGGCATCGTCAATTAGCGTGTAGCGTCAATCAAGGAGGCCTCTTCTATAATCTTGATGAGAAGTTATACGTAGCAGCTGGACAACGAATAAACCGACTTATAAATATATTTTGCATTCTAGTATTTAGATCATGTTTTCATATTTGATGTGATAATGGATGTCTCTAATCCTTTTCCTTAGATACTTTCATATGATTCTGTCAGTTAAATTATTTTATTTTACTTTTATTGCAAATCATATCATAAGGATCACTGAGTAATTTAAAACATGCATTGTGGAATATTAACCGATCACGTTCTATCTAGGAAGCAACAATTGAACATGCATCACCCACCTTTTCACGACTTAAATTATTATATAAATAAGTATTCCACCAATAGACCCAAATTTACATAAATAAGAAATTAAAAAATTGTCATCTGTCAGCTTAAAAAAAAATCTTTTTAACAGAATAAAATACATGTGACGGCTTTTTAATTTCTTATTTGTATACATCTGATCAATCCACTATTAATAGATTAAATACTTACTCTAATTATATAGCTTATAATTATGGGTGATTCAAAATGAAATTGTGCACTAAATTTTAAAAAAGTTTATGAAACTTTTCAAAATGGTTGGACTGCTGCAGCACCCTTATTCATATTAATTTGTGACTAATTAGGATTAAGTTCAATAGTTGAAGAGATTTTATAATATCAGGAATTTGAACCCATGAAAAAGTACTTTAGGAAATATTTTCAAAGAATGTAGTCTCGTACCAAATAAAAAAATGGTTAAAACAACATTACCTATAAAAATTAATTGAAAACTAATATTTATAGATAATCTATTTATTATTGAGTTCATCCTAAATTAACCTAATTTAAACGATTCTGTAAGTTTGGCAATTATTGAAACAGATACCACTGCCTAAATTATTAATAGTAACTAGATTTATTGGTTGAACACGTGCTGTACGTATGAAGCTGAATTGTAAAGTACGAGTCCATGTCCTTTTGCATTACTAGTGTCTAAAACAACCTCACCACTCAGGAAGAAAAAAAAAACATAACAAAGCATTTGCAAAACAAGATATATATATATATATATATATATATATATATATATATATATATATATATATATATGGCATAACAATTTCATTACTAAGAAATATTATCTGAGTTTTATTGAAAATGATATTTCAATACAATCACGAATGGCACGTGATTGACATATTTGAGCTTTATTTATTTTTTTATATTCTCGATCAGTTCCTCTTCAACAGGATTTCAAGGACAGAATGTGATGGCGTAGTTGGGTCCGTTGGAGCAGGTAAAGAGGCTGGTCTTATCATCATAAGCGTAACTATAAGCCTGAGGACACTGCTGCTTGAAAAACTGAGAGTATTGGGTGGGTGGGCATTTATCTGGGGTGCCAAAATCTCCGGTGCAACAGTACTGAGGCTGATTGAAAACCAAGCACGCGCTCTTGCAAGCGATGACGTTCCCATCAGAGCCTTTCATTTGGAACTGCTCCGGGCACGCGGCGTTGATGTTGGCCGGGCAGCTTGAGGCTTTGCATTCACCGGTCCCACCTTGTGGGGCTATGGACATGGGCACGTTGAACCCATCCACATTGCTGACGTCATAGTTATCTTGTCCACCGTTTGCTGCCACTGTAAGTTCTATCAACGTTGCTGGTGGGACTGCTCCGGCGCCGTTGCACCCGACTTGACCGGAGGCACAATCTGCGGTGGCACAAGCAAACTTTCCGGAATCGCTAGAGCATCCGATCCGAGCCCAGAAGCGACCCGACCATGGAGAAGGGACATCCACTGAGTTGGATGCTCCGTTTGCCAACTCGAATCCGGTGGTGGACAGCTGAGGCTTCTGATCCCCCGTTAGGGTTCCTGGCCATACCGTGTAGGGGCACTTGTTGGTAAAAGTAATTGTGGCTGCATGTCCTCCTGCATGCATGAAACGTATATCGTGCAAATTAATTAACATATTCACTGAGCCAATATATTGTATATAAAGCTTCTTACAACTTGTGTTTTTTGAGTAGTACCAGATATGACGTGAATAAAGTACGTAGTACCAGATATGAGAAAGTAAATAATACAGATATGAGAAAGTATTTGGTACATTGTTGTGAATTTTAATTTTTACTAGCAAAGAATCAAAATATTGTAACTTGTCTGTTTAAATGAAAAAGTAAATAAAATTATTAGATAAAAAATATAAAATAAAAAAAAATCATTTGATAAAAGATTATATATGAGTATTTTGATTCTCTATTATGAAACTTAAAATCTACTGACAATATACTAAATAGTAACCATATATATATATATATATATATAGAAAGTAATAAACTTTGCATGCATTTAGCTTTAGCCACATGGTGTCGGCAAAAACATGAATGTGATATACTGCGTGCCCGTCGAAGGTGTATCATACCGCAGAAGAGGAAGGCCAAAGTAAGGCAGAGAGCAACTAGGGTATTCATGATCGTTGGAGTCTGTGGCGAAATGTGATTCAAGGGATTGTTGTTTGGATGATGAGAGCTGGTTCAAGTGCCTGTGGGTATATATAGGCCATGGGGCTTGAATAGTCAAAGCGGACATATAATACGTGGAGCACACAGCGTAGTTCAGCTTTTGTCCTTAGTACTACATATTCCATGGGCTTCCGTGTACGCTGCGAATATTGAAAATTCTCACAAATTTAGTTTCCACTGCCGACGTCAATCATGGAGCGGCCTATTCTCTTGGGATTAAATTGTCATAATTGATGCATTATACGTAATTCTAATAGATTAAATATTTAGTCCACCAACAGTAAACTAAAATTTATACAAATAAAAAAGGAATCATGTGTTCTTAGTTCAATTAAAAAAATCTTTTTTTTTATCTAAACAGACACGTGGTAGCATTTTAATTCCCTGTTTATATAAATTTTGGTCCACGGCTAATAGACTAAATACTTGCTCCTCTAATAAAACATGTCTAATTTCTAACTGTGAATTTTGAGAGATGTACATACCTCTGTTTTTTTTTTTTTACATTTGTATGTAAAAATATCACACAATTGATAATACCGGTGGGAGTTGTGTTGTAGAGTTATCCCTGTTTAGTTCTGCTGTTGCACATCATGGACTAATTTCATTGATTTTGATTGGAGGTATATATATGCTTCTGCATATATCATTTCTCTGCTCGTGTCATTGTAAATATTAAATAGGTTATAAACCGCAGAAAGAGGATTGATATTTTGGAAATTAGTTAATATTACACCAAGTCATCCACCAATTATGCCCGACGGCCAATGTCTATCTCAAGGGAGATTTTTCTGTCACAGATTCGTCCAAATAAATATACGCCGACGGTTATCGACTGGTTGATTCATAACCAGTTAGGCGACTCTTCGAACTTGAATAGGCAAGCAAGCTTGGCCTAGCCGCCTTCCCACTTCCACGTTACTAATTTACTCCAATTAAATACTAATTAGACTTGGAGGCACTGGTGTCTGCTGGAGCTGCAGCCATAGCTTGGAGCAAACGTAATCTTCAGGGCGGTTAAATTCATTCATTGTAATTTATAGAAAATGGATAACAAAGATCGTAGAAATCTTGTTGAGTAACATTGAGGCAATTGTTTGTGAAGGTATGGAAGCTGAGAGAGTTACTGTATGTATACAATTGAGTAGAGGCTCAAAAGTAAAAACTACATTTGTATGAGAGGGAAATATAGTTTTTACTCCTACGAGGAGGAAGACAAAAAACTTTTTATCGTGAAAGAGGAAATTATCAAAATCACTCCTATTAATCCATATGTTAGAGTGGTGGGAATTGGGGCTTTGTTTGGGAGTACTGATTAAAAAAAACTTTCTGGGGTCTAAACGCTAGTTTTTAGTGAGTGCTAGCTATGTTAAAAACTAATTGATTATGTGAATATTATTAAACACATCTCAGTAAAGCATCTGCAAATAAAAACATGTGCATGTCAATATAAACATTATGGATTTAAGTAACAAACTCTGGTTAAAGAAATTATTATTTTTCTGCAACAATCTCAGCAAGTGGAGTTCAGGTTTCCTTACTGGGCTATTATCAAGAATTAAGATGGTACTTAGGCCTTTCCTCCCATCTAACAAGATGGTTTTCAAAGATGAGTTTTTCTCGTAGTTCAAGTTGTATTAATTGGTATTTTTCTTTAAAGTCGACTTGCGTGGAAGGGGCAGCTTGAGTCTACATTGTGCCCAAAGGAGTCCAGGATCCATCAAAGTAGACACCAAAGAGTGCGAATGAGTTACATGGTAAAGGCTGCCCAATGCATAAAGTTGGTTAAAGAGTGGACAATCAGAGTGGATTGTCACAGGTACTGTCTTCTATAAGGGATATGCAATTATATGCCAAACCACCAAAGTTGGTTAAGTTGAAATTCTTCCACCCAAAAAGTTAGTTTTTGAGACGAACTCCCCCATGATTCAAATCGTATGGTCATACAAAGTTTTGATAGAGGTTAAAGGGGGATGTTTATACATGATCATGTGGTGTACTACTTTCGAGTTCTGTATGACACAGTCATCGAACAACGATAATATTGCTTGATTTGCTTGCTTCAATATTTTGTGGGAATTGCATGTGCATTAGAAGAAATTCAAGAATCTTGAACAAAACTCTATCATAGGCTTTTAAGGTATCAATATTTTCATGATTAGAATATGCTCATTCATGCTTTAAAATTAGTGTGATTCATGTATGGAGTATTAATTAGTTATTCATTAAATGCTAAAGGGTTATATAAGTGTGCCTATAAATATACTCTTCGTCATAGTTGTTGATTGGAAGTAAAGCAAAGAGAGAAGATAAGAATGTGAGTTTAAATAATGGAAAAATTGTACTTATTCACTCTTAACTTATACTCTCAATTGCAGTTTTTCCTTTCATCTTGAAAATATTGCAATGTACATCACAGTTTATATGTGACGTACATCATAGTTTATATATATGTCTCATTGTAATGAGTACTTCTTCCTCCAAATCCGTCCATCTGTTATCATTTGGCTTGCTTCCACAAAATTGCTTGTCCCAGAGAGAGAGCGGCAAACCGAAGAATCCATCGGGATGAGACTAGGCTAACTTGAAACTAAAAAATATAATGAAAATGACAGGAGTGAGTCACATGGACTCAGTGAATGGATACAAATAATACATAGTTAACCACAAAATGGCTACAGCAACTCAAATGTAAGTATATAATTAAATATACAATAAATTAATAATTCGGTCTTTGAATTTGTAGTCCTATATTAAGCTTTAGTTTTCAAATTTTATTAACTATACAGATTAATTTTTAAAATTATCAATTCGTTGTATGTTAATTATTTTGCTAATTTTTAAAAATACCAAACTTGTATATTATAAAAACTTATATACAATGAATTTAAAATTTTCGAAAATTAACTTAAATACTTAAAAGAATTTAAGAACTAAAACTAAATTAATCTATAAATTCAGAGACCAAATTATTATTATACTCTTAAATATAAATTTAAAACTTTCTTTCATGAGTGCAATACCCTTCTAAATTACATTTCATTCTCAATTCTTCACTTAAAATTTAGAAGTAAATATGTCATAATATTCATACACATAGCCAATATCTCATAATAATCAGAAACAAATATGCACATTGAGACCATTCTATGTTTAGCGAGGAAAACAATCAAGCCAGTCAATTATATCACAAGTCAGGGGATTACTCCACTTCACTAATCACAAGTTGGGTAAATTATCAACCTAACCAAATACGAGTTAGAGAATCACTCATCCTGACAATCATTAGTTGGGAAATTATGCATCCTGACTAAACGAGTCAGGGAATCATCCTCACTAATCACGAATTACGGGATCATACATCTTAACTAAATATGACTCAAGAAATTGTGCACCCAATGCATTTAGCATAACTTGGGATTTTGTGCTCTGGCATATATATCATAAGTTGAACTAAAAATATTATCATATTCCAAGTTGCACCAAGGTGTTCAATCCCATAAATCATTCATGATCCCAAAACTGTCGCTTTCACTTTCACATAATAACATGCTGGGATGATATAAATAATTTAAAATGTCATATCGTAAGTTGATCTCACAATATAAATCACGTATATGCCTTTCGACCTTGATATTTAAACAGAGATGCATAAATTTCAAAGTTGATTCGATAAGTAACATTCTATGCAAATCTTATTTCAAAAAAAATATTATCATAAATATGCATAAGTGTAGAATTTGCCTAAATTCAGCATCTCAACTGAGATTTGCCTCAATACTGCTCAAGAGAACACACAAATGGATTCTAATATGGGTCTTACCCAAGCCCATAGCAAGTGATAGGCAATCACAATCAAAATTGGAATGATAGCAGAAAGAAAATCAAGACTAACTACAAGAGAGTAGACCTAGCACTTAAACAAGTTCTATAACTAGATTAAGCATTTGAAGGGCTAGGGAAAGGAATGAGTTTGATCGCACAGAGATATCCAAGAAGCCTTCTTTTAATATGATGAGCCCCATTTGCTTTGGAGTGTGATGGCAAAGCTATAGTACCTATCCTTAGTCTCTATCTCGGTCGCTTTATTTTGATTGCGTCAGTCTCTTTCATTTGCTGATAAACCATATCTTGCGCCTTCCTTGCTTGAGGAACTACTATTTAGTATAAGGCGACAACTACTTCTACAGGTCCTCCATCGAAAGAAAGAACTGGCCCATAACCTAGCTTTAGCCTCCTTCCATGGAACCTATTACTGAAAAAAGGAGAAAAGAAAGAATTTAATTTATTGAAAACGAACTAGTTAACCCTCCAACTACACCTAGCAATGCTTATATCCCTTTTTCTTACTCTAGGACTAAAAATGAATGCAAAGTCTTAGCCTTTTTCTCCAACTGTCACTATGCTATTCAGGTAAGGGTTGCCTGGTAGTGATAGCTTGCATGCTGGGGTCACATTGCCTTCCAAAGAAATAAATTTCCAACAGATGTACCGGAGTAGTTTCTCTAGGAATGGATTAAGGATTTCTGTGGAACTGCATAAAGAACAGGTCTCGTGGTGGCCTTTTGCTTCTCTTTACAAAATTAAAATCATATATGCTGGTCAACACATACATGGCTAGCAACACCCTTGCTAGATGAGATCTCAAGGTGCACTAAGATTAACATCACATCACCTCATACTAACAAATAGTGTCTCTAACAGTATTCCTCTATAGAAAATAATTGCATAAAAATAATGTGCCATTCAAGTAGGAAATACTTTCCATGTTCAATTCCTTTTTCCATAAATTCAATATAGGTTCTCAATTTTAATTACCTATGAATCATTCTTCTCAAAATAGCAAAATAAGTGCGTACAACATATATTCCAGGGATTTCAATTTCAAGGAAATTGAACATGAAAATTCCCATCACAACCATAACATATCATCCACTACTAGGAAAATCATATTTAGAGACGGAATTTTTCCGTCTCTAAATAGGAAAAATTCCGTCTCTAACGCAGTTAGAGACGGAATCAGAGACGGAAAAAATTCCGTCTCTAAAAGAGGGGTCGCTACCATTTAGAGACGGAATTGATATTCCGTCTCTAATTAGAGACGGAATATTTCCGTCTCTAAAAATTATATATCCGTCTCTATTTTTTTTTTAATTCCGTCTCTGAATGTAGAGACGGAATATTCCGTCTCTAACCTCAGAGACGGAATATTCCGTCTCTACATTCAGAGACGGAAAATTCCGTCTCAGAAGTCAGAGACGGAATATTCCGTCTCTACATTCAGAGACGGAATTTTCCGTCTCTACATTCAGAGATGGAATTTTCCGTCTCTACGTTCAGATTCGTTTGACATTTTAGAGACGGAATATTCCGTCTCTAAATCCGTCTCTAATATGAGGATAATAAAAAAAAATTCTTAAAAATCTGAAACCTATCAACCAATACAACAGCCAAAAACCAACCATTTCAAGCAGAAATATCAACATACATTTTACATAATGTCAAACCTTATCATCCATAAACATATCAACAACAATTTTAATAATCCCATCAGATTACATGACAATATCACCAATCAAACATACATAACACTGAGTCATAAATAACACAAACTATCATGATCCATCAGCAGCATTACTATTTTGGTCATTGTTATTATTCTCTTCTTCTCTAGGTGGAGACGAGGAGGGCATTCTTATACTACCATTTATCATGAGGCGCCGAAACATCCGATCCCATTCTTCAACCTTTTGCTTTAACATAAAATTTTCATCTTCACTCTGTTTGAGCCGTGCAGATAAAGCCTCAATTTTTGCATTCACAACAGAAGAGGAACTTGTTGAGACTTCATCAGAAGCAAAAGACTTAGAAGAAGAAGTTGCTGCCAATACAGTATGTGCTTGAGATCCCAGTCCATATATCCGTCCTTTATTGTTCATGCCGCCAACCACATCCAAATAAACAACATTGTCTGAATGTTGAGTGGAGTGTTGGCTAGAACTCTCATCTCCCTGAGATGTGGACTGTCTCTCAGCTATTTTTGTTCGATACATTTCCTGAAAAATTAAAATGATAAAACAAAATAAATATTTGTAAAGAAATGAAAATAAAATAGTAGTTAGTGACTACATACAGCAATTCTTCCTTGCTGGTCGTTGAACCACTGTGATGGCTTTCCTTTGGGCCGGTGAAGGCGCTCATACAACTCAAAACATGTCGGTTCTTTATTCAATTGCACCTTCTAAAATAATAAAAAGTTAAATAATATTAAAGTAAGAACTTAAATCACTATATTTTTTAGAGAAAGTATTCACCATTCGTTTGGCATGCTCTCGTGCAGATATAGACCCTCCACTATGTACATTAAGTCCTTCTTTAGAGAGTCTATTTTGTTTATTTTTTCTGGCTTTACCTTGCCAGTCTTCACTATCCCATTCAGCCCTTAATTGTTGTAGCTTCTCTGCTGGAATCCAAGCACCTTTGTCCTCACCGCTACGCACCTTAAACAATGCATTTTTCAAGGCTATTGATCCCCTGCTGTCAAATGCCCTTTTAATATTGTGCTCATCATTGTCCAACCATTTAAAATTTGCCTAAACAAAGAAAGTAAACAAATTAACATAACATTCACACATTTTAAAAAAAGATATCAATAAATATGATACGAAATGTTACATATTACCTTGAACTCCTCGAACCACATTTGAATGGTATTTTTATCAACTTTTCCCCAACTAGACCAAGCACCTTCAAATTTTTTCTTGAAAATTGTTGTGATGACACCTCTTGTCAAGATGTCAGGATAAAACCTGAAAGTATAGATATCAATTTAAATAAATATACTGACAAAAAAAAACACACACACACACACATATTACTTACGTGTTCCCGGGTGCAGATCTAATCCAAATTCGACCATCTATTTCCCTTGTTCCCCACTAAATAGTGTGTGTGAAAGGAACTGGCTCAACATTTGGACATGCGGATTGATTAGGAGATGGGACACATATAGTATGTGTAGGTAGAGTAGGGGCAACTGTACTAGAAAGATGAGGAGATGAGGCACTAGAATGAGATGCTTGTGAATGGGAAGATGGAGTAGAAGTATGACAAGTCTGGGAAAAGGGAGATAAAGTAGGTGTATGTCCAGTGTGGATCTGGTCAAGGTGAGCTATGTCAGCAACAGGTGATGTGTCTGGCTGTGTATATGGCTGAGAGATAACCCGTCCTCGGCCTCTACCTCTACCCCTTCCTCTACCTGTCATCTATAGACAAAAAGATAATCATAATCATCTATTTCAATAAAATTTAATGACAATAATAAAAAATAAAAATAATTACAAAAGACAATGATAATGAAACTCATAACCATACTACCATAGATTTATAATCTACTTCAAAAATACATAATATATGATCTACATAATACACTTAGTAAAATGAAACCTAACAATACCTAAACATCTTCATCATTATCATTCTCTTCCTCGTCTTCTTCCTCTTCTTCTTCATCTTCCCATTCTCCTTCTTCCTCAGTATCTTCTTCATCCACATCTACTTCATGTAGGTTCAAAGAAGAACCATATACTTCATCCACAGGGCCTTCAATATCAACAAGACTCTGCTCGAGATTATCATTTGCAACTATTACAGGCGATTGCATTGATGACTCTTCTTGGTATGGAGCATCATTTTCAGACATTTTAGTTTCTATTGCAGTTTGTATTGTGTTTCGTGCCTTAGTTTTGATCACTACTAACCAATCACGTTGCCCTTTAGGATATTGTGTATAATATACTTGCATTGCTTGTTGTGCAAATATAAAAGGGTCATAATTTTTATATCTCCTGGATGTTCTAACCTCAACAATCCCATAGTTATCTACCTTTGTTCCATGATTTAAGGTGGGATCAAACCAAGCACATTTGAATAGAACTAACACCTTTATAGGCCATCCTGTATAGTGTACTTCAATAATGTCTGTTAAAACCCCATAATAATTATTTTCTGTTGTTTCATCCGTACCACCTGGACAACATACACCAAAATTTGTTGTACCCATACCTTGGCCATGATCTTTTGTATTAAATTTATAACCATTTACATAATATGATGGCCATTTGTTGGCTTTTCTTTGAGGACCCCATGCCAAACTCTTTAGAAAGGCATCTTCAACATTATTATTTAACACCTAGTCATCAAATATTTAAGTTAGTCTCACATAAGAAGCAAAATATTAGAAAATAAGAAATTAAGGAGAATTCGTGCAACATACGTATTCTTTAAACCAAATAGGAAACATTGTGGAGATTTGTTTGTCCACTTCCGAGTCACCCATCCCACAATCTTGTAACATATTAGTATATGTGCTACATTTAGAAAACATGTTAGAACAATTTATAGTGATATATATATATATATATATATATATATATATATATATATATATATATTTATGTAACACTTAAATGAGCATTTTATTTACGTTAAAAATGGCTCCACTTCAGGACAATTTAGAAGAACATATAAATGTGCGATTTGCAAGTCCTTTTCTTCTAACATGAAGGATATGCATCTTCCGGTTGGACGGCCAGGATAATTAAAGATAGAAAGCGGTGGCCTATTTGAAGAACCTTGACCTCCATCATCATTTCGTGGTACTTGAGTCCTTCTACATGGAACATCAGGTGGATAATAGTAGGATGCAAATGTAGAGGTCTCTTCTACCAAATAAGCTTCACAAATTGATCCTTCAACTGCAGCTGTGTTCTTCACCTTGTCTTTTAGTGTGCGAATAAACCTAATACAGTTAATTGATACATTTAGTACTACGAATACGATTCCATAATTTAAAAAAACAAAAAGGAGACGTAACTCTACCTTTCAAATGGATACATCCATCGATATTGTACTGGACCTCCAACCCTTGCTTCGTATGGAAAATGAATTGGAAGGTGTTCCATTGAGTCAAAAAAACTTGGAGGAAAAATTTGTTCTAATTTACAAAGAATGACTGGAATGTTTTGCTCCATCACAAGTAAAGTATCCTCTCGCAACAATGGGGAAGTCAATTCTCGAAAGAACTGACTAAATTCTGTGAGTGCATTCCAAATAGGCTTTGGCAATACTTTGAATGCAATTGGGAGCAAGCGTTGCATAAACACATGACAATCATGACTTTTTAGGCCAAACAACTTTGCTTCTCTCATGTCAACACACCTTGATAATGTAGAGGCATATCCGTCTGGCAGTTTCAATTTTTTGACCCATTCACACACAGCTAATCTTTGTTGCTTAGTTAATGTGTATTTTGCTTTGGGTTTAATTAGCTTGCCATCTCTTCCATCCTGCAGCTCTAATTCATTCCGTCTACAAATTTCCGCCAAGTCGAGCCTTGCATTAAAATTGTCTTTTGTCTTACCTTTAGTGTCCATCACTGTGTATAAAATATTCAAGAAGACATTTCTCTCAATATGCATAACATCTAGATTGTGTGGAAGAAGATTTGTTTTCCAATACGGTAACTCCCAAAATATAGATTGCTTCGTCCAGTTGTGAATAACTCCATACCCTGGGATGTTATCATATGTCTCTTTAGTTATGCTAGGCATATGTCTAACCCTTTCCAACACTTCTTCACCTGTTAATCGAGGCGGAGGTAAAGATGTTTCAGTATGTCTCTTCCGAAAAGCATTCTTATTCCTTCTGTAACTATGATCAAGTGGCAAGAATTGTCGATGACAATCAAAGAAAGACGTCTTCCGACTATGTCGAAGGGTAAATGCCTTTGAACACTCCATACATATTGGACAAGCAAGTTTTCCCATTGTCATCCAACCTGAAAGCATCCCATATGCAGGAAAGTCATTGATGGTCCACAATAAACAAGCTTTCATGTTGAAGTTCTGTTTTAGTGAGACATCATAAGTCGTGACACCAGTATTCCATAAAAGTTTGAGGTCATCTATAAGTGGTTGCAAATACACATCAATTCTATTCTTTGGATTGGAAGGACCAGGGATTATAATGGTCAAGAACAAGAACTATCTTCTCATACACATCCAAGGGGGAAGATTGTAAGGGGTAACAATAACTGGCCAACATGAATAAGTCCAACCTGTTTTATCAAATGGAGTAAATCCATCAGCGCACAAACCTAACCTCACATTTCGAGGGTCCACTGCAAATTCAGGATATTTTTCATCAAATTTTTTCCAGGCTTCGCCATCAGATGGATGAGACAAAGAGCCTGTTGCCCTCACAGTTTCCCGATGCCATCTCATTTGACTTGCAGTTTGCATTGACGAATAAAGTCTTTGCAGCCTTGGAATAAGTGGAAAATACCACATTTTTTTCACTGGAAGCTCTCTTACTTTACCATTTCTGATGACTCTTTTGTAACGCTCTTCACCACAAAATTTACAATCACGAAGCTCCAAATCAAGAGGACTATAATAAATCATGCATCCGTTTCGACAACAGTGAATTTTTATACAACCCAATCCTAATTGCTCCACTGATTTCTTTGCACGGTAGAGGTTTTTAGGCATACAATTTTCATTTGGCAATGCATTTCCCATAAATTGTACCCACCGATTGAAACAATTCTAAGAAATATTGAAGTCCGACTTGATACCCAAAGCTTCCACTGCAGCTGACAATTCAGAATAATTTTGACAACCGTCATATAAAGGAGCATGCGCAGCTTCTAACATATTAAAAAAAAATTTGGCTTCTGGGTTAGGTTCTTCATCCCTCTGTTCGCAATGAGCAAAACCTTGTTGCTCTATATAATTACCAATAGATGGTCCAGCAGCATCCATTACCATCTGTTCCTGATCATTAAAGCATGCCTGAAAGTCACTACTTCCATAATATGAGTTTCTTGAAACCAATGGTGGAAAGAGAGGTCTTGGTTCATCATGGTTGGTCCAATAATAATAATTACTCATAAATCCATTCATACAAAGATGGGTTTTCACTTCATCAACTGAACAATACTTCTGACACTTGCATTTTTTACAAGGACACCTCAACTTTCCTACACTTTTAAAATGATCTTGACTACAAGCAAACTCTATAAACTCAACAACTCCTGCCATAAACTCATCTGTAACTGATCTCTTATCAGGACCCACCCTATTATCCATCCACTTACGATGTTCAGGAACTTCCATCCTATTTTTAGGCATACAGAAACATCTTAATTCAATATAGCACAAATTATAATAACATATTGAACTAATACCAACATCAAAGGCATAATGTGAATAGAAATCAACTTTCAAAAGAATCTCCCAAATCATTAAAATGTTCTGCTGCTTTGAGTTCCTAAACTTTAGATTTCTTTTACCATAATGCATGGAATGCTCATCATAATTGCTCAAGTAGAAAGTGTGGGGCAGAATCTGTGCATGTGTTTGTGTAGATGGAGATAATATGCATTTTTACAATTTTTGCTACATGCATTCATTATCAGGCAAAGGAAGATATGAAAAATCTATTCTAGAATAGAACAAAGAAAAGTGTGAACCTAAAAGAACTGTGTGTGGTTTATTAACTCTGGGGGTACACAAAGCCATCAATAAATTTAGTTAGTGATGCTAACTATGATCTCCTACTTAAATATTTTGTTTGTTGTATCAGTAAATATTTGATAACTTTGTTCATATCAGCAGATGCAATACTTGGGGTGGCAGCAAGAGGAAAAGCAGTGCAGTGCAAAATATTCAAAAGAAAAGGCTGATATACTTGGGGAGATGATTGAGGAAGACCAGACTAAAATGTTCCATATGATCATGAAAAATGAGAAGGCTTCAACCAACTGATGTAAGCTAAATGCTCTTTTCTTTGTCCTATGGTCTTCAACCTACACTTATGCATACTGCATCGTCCACACCTAGCTATATGTGTGTTGATTGTTAAAAGACCATTTCAACTCAAGTGCTTGAATTGTTAAGGGAAGGTCCATAAATGTTTTTATTATAATTTTTAAAACACTCTTAATACGATAGTCTTTTAGGTTTACTTACTTTGTGAGAAATTTCATTGAATTATAAAAAATAAGAGCAATCAGGATTGAATTTCTTACCCCATGGTCAAAGAGGCTTTGCTCCAATGTTAAGAACAACTTTAAGTTTAAATTCAAGAACTAATTTGCATTGCGAGTATTTACCTCAAGGAATATGCAACTAAATTAAAGACAAAGAATAAAGGAAGCAAATATGATTAATTAGTGAGATATAAAAAGAGTTCACACAATAAAGATCCCACTAGTCAATTGGAAGTAAGCCCTTCCATTCAAATTAAAACATTAATTAAAGCAAAATATATGGCAACAGGTATTTGTATGTATTGTCTATACTTATATATATGACTTTGAAACTTTCTGGTATTTTTTGTTATGGGTGTTTAAAAGATAATGGGTACTTTTGAGCTCTAGAAAATGAATGTCTCAATGGCTAGTTACTTATATATTCAAAATTTTCATTTACTTGTTTTA
Source organism: Gleditsia sinensis (assembly GCA_037074535.1). Lineage (NCBI taxonomy): Eukaryota > Viridiplantae > Streptophyta > Magnoliopsida > Fabales > Fabaceae > Gleditsia > Gleditsia sinensis. The sequence goes on along the minus strand of CM073466.1, from coordinate 66,646,097 downwards.
TAATTTTTTTCATAAATATAAAAATAAATTGGCATGCATGTTAGTATATGTAAAGCCACTAATATATAGTATCCTCTTAATACTTTGTTGGTGAAGGACAGGACCAGAGGAAGTATCTGAGAAAGGAAGAAACATCGAGAAAAAAAGGAGAAAAGTATCAAAGTTACGGATTCTTGCAATTGCTGAGTTCTTCATCAAAGTATCAAAAAGCATCAATAGTGGATATAGTGGGGATCGATTTAATGTATCTTAAGAGACATATTTAATATAAATTTCCTAATTTCCTTTTTCACAAATGCTTAACAAAACCAAGATCTAAATAAAAAATAAAACAAAAAAATTGTATTAGTGCATTATTTATCTTATAGTAGCACTCAAACGCAAACCTTTAATATATATATATATAGTTTATCAAAATCTGGATCTAAATAAACAAAAAACAACAAATTTGCATTAATGCATTATATTATTTACCTTAGATCAAGTGTAGTACTCAAGCACAGTTGAGGAACAATCTTTCACAACAAAGAACTGTGATGATTCCTCAATCCAAAGGGCAACGAAAACTTCTGTGCCTAAATATATATCAGAACAATATTAATGGTGAATATTGCAAGCAATTAAGCAATTCCACAAGAAGTGCTTCAACAAATTCAAGGAAACCAAGAAGACAATGATTGCCACAATACAAGAGCTGATGCCATAAAGTGAGTGAGGAAGAGAAGAAAATGAAGACTCCTTAAATAAATTTTGAAAACTGAAGATCTCTGCTGCTACCAAAACCATATAATACAAAGAAATTATTCCTTCCTTTGGTTTAGTTCTTTATCAAGGTAGGTACCTATTATGAATACAAGTAATAAGATATTCCTTGGCCATATAATTACTAACAAGTTATTTTATATTCTTTGCTGTAATTCCGTTCAACAAAAGTATGTATAGTTGACAAAATTAGTTAAAATACGAGCAAAAAACACAAACATAGAGAACCACAACAAAATAGATGCGGAGAAGAAATAGTTAAGGACCTATTTCATCATACTAGTCGCTTGGATCATACCCATGAGGGTCAAATACATCTTTACTGAAACAGGACCCTATTTGGTCAATATCCTGATACCTCACTGCATGCAACAAAAAGTCAGGGTTCCGATAGTCCTTCCTACTGCGAACTTCTGCAATGAAACTTTTTCCAGCCTTCTTGTACTCAAGAAATTTATTTATTTTTCTCTGCAATAACAAAACAAAAGACAATGATGTCATGAAAAAAAAATTACATATGCAATGGCTAAAGCAACATACATTAAAATTCATTTTGAATAGGTATCAACATACACTAAATCATTTTCAATGCAAAAATTCCAGCTTCCAGCATTGAATTGAGTATCCATGCAGACCATTAGAATTAATTACGCTTTGTTAATTTACTTATGAATTATGATGTACAATCAATAAACAGAACTGAAAGTGAGACATAATAATAAAAGTGCCACATTACATTACATCTCTTTCTAAGCATTGCCAAAACTTATTTGATCAAATTAATTGGTTATAAATATAAAAAAACATAGACTAACACTTGAATAAAATAGCTTAAAACCTCCTGAGATTGCTAGATGAATTGAAAAGGGTACCCTAGTCTTGCACAAAAATCAAAAAGGGGAAAAAGAGACATCAAATAAACTCACAACAAATGGAAAAAAATATAAAAATGATGGTGAACACAAGAACTGTTCCTGGGGATCCATGAAGTGGCTCATTTCACTTATTTTCTCTTTAACAGTGAAACAGTTTGTAATCATCGGATCCAATGACCAAATTGAAATAATACAGAGCTCTATATATTTGTTATGAATTCAACACTAAACAGTACTTTGAAGTTCCTGCATTCTCATTTTATCATAAATTGATTTTCAAGGCGGTCCAAAGTTCTTCTTGTTATGTATTATCCAGAAGATTGAATCTCTAATGAAAAATCATATTACACTGCCCACATATAGTCTAGTAATCTACAAATCAAATTTAAAGATCAGAAACATCTTGATTCTTGATGATAAAAAAATTCATGCTGTGTTTAAAGCTTCTCCTATATCAAAGATATTTTATCCATTGAGCATTGGAGATTAGGTACCTACAGGTTCAAAGATCATGGACATTGCTCTTATTTTCTCCCATGACCTTCATTAGGACTCTTGGCTTTGTGGCAGCCATCTACATAGATTCCTCATCCATAGGCGTGATCTTCTTAAGCTCCCTTTGCATTGAATTGCTTCTCTTGTGAAGGTTTTGAAGCACCCATCTCAAGAGATTCCTCATCGATGGTGTGATTGTTCAAAGCTCCTTTATCACTTGATTTTCATAGGGAAACTTGTTATGCACTAGTTTTAAGTGTTCTGTTTCTAGAGAAGAGTTTAAGGCTGTGGTGTTGTTTAGGGAGGGATGCTGTGTGCATTAAAACCTCAAATGTGGGGTTTAATGATTATTTGTAAAGCAGTTATCTTTGTAAATTTTCATGATCAAGAGTTTAAATATTATTCATACAACTACCAGCCAATGTCAACTTCAAAACAGACCATTTACCTTATATTGGTCCATTTCTCCACTCATCTTACTTCTTTTCGTCCACATTAACATTATGTAAAAAAATTATTAATTTTATGAATGACATAAAAACTAGACTGGACAAAATGTACTTTTAAAAAAATGAGAGCATCCTTTTCCCAAATTCTTTATTGATTTTCCATCTGCTCTAGATAGTTAAGAAGCAATCACACTTCATCAACTTATTTCATACAATGCAGGAACAAGAGCAGGAAAAGAAAACACAATACAAAAAATCATCATGATTGTCAAATAAAAGATTTCTAGCCTCATTCAATTCATAAAAGGATATTACAGGGCAAGTATTACATACCCATTGATTGTCAGTGACTCTCCTTTCTCACTCTCTTCTCTTTCTGCTGAACTTGAAAATATGTTCTGGTGGTTTAGATACTTATAACTTCAATTCAAAATCTAGACCATATGGACCACAAAAAGGATGGACAGAGACACCCATATATAGATATAGGGACATTTCCCCTAAACTCCTAATATCCTTATCCACTAGCAAACAATTCTGCAAAGTTCAAGTCCACAAAACTTATTGTGGAGCTTGAAGGGCCCAAAGAAATTTGAAAACAGAGTAAAAGATTGTATGACCAAAATTGATATACTGAAATGAAAATGGAGGGACTTACCTCACATTTATAATATATTTTTTCATTCATGTACATTCTATTCTTCTTTAAACTATATATTTTCAATTGAATTTTATCATCTCACTTTTCTTGAATAACAAAATTTCAGTAATGCACAGCTAATGGTAATATTACAGTAAATCAAGGAAAACTTAGAGCATTAAAGTTTATGAGATGACCAAAAATCAGAAATCCACGGGACAGAGAAGTAGAATAATGACCACAAAGCAAGAAGGAACACTGAACTCACAGAGAGACTGGGAAGTCCCGACCACCCAATCAAGGGTGAATGTTGTCTCTGTTTTCACCGACAGCTGTAAAGAATAGGGAGGTCACAGAAGAAGGCCGGAGAGCAGGGCGAGTGGCTAGGGCACACAAACGAAGAGGCAAACACCGAAGAGCAGTTCACGAGGGGCTCGATTGTGAGTGTGATTTAAACCCTCCACTATGGGGGCTACTCGGGAGGCAAGGAGTTCTCGAGAGAGGCTAGGGCACGATGAGGCTATGGGGGTCTCGGGAGGCAAGGGAGTTCTCGGGAGATGCCAGGTCTCGGGAGGCAAGCTTAGGGCACGATGAGGCTATGGGGGTCTCGAGAGGCAAGGGAGTTCTCGGGAGATGCCAGGTCACGGGAGGCAAGAGGCTTAGGGCACAATGAGGCTATGGGGGTCTCGGGAGGTAAGGGAATTCTCGGGGGATGCCAAGTCTCGGGAGGCAAGAGGCTTAGGGCACGATGAGAATCTGGAAATGGAAGAGACTGTGATGGGTTAAGTCCATCGGGCTTGGACTCTATCATGTCCAGGCCTACAATTCAATCTTCAAGTGGGCCTCATTATTTGTGTTTTTTTTAATTGCTATTTTTAAATTTAAATTTTATATCTTTTTAGTGATTTAATTTTTTGTATTTTTTTAGACTAATCTTATATCTTCCAATTTAAACTTTATATATGTTTAGTGATTGGACTTCGACCTTTTGTCCAAAAAAAACCAATATTCATTCATCTAGTAAAAAAAGTCAGTCTAAAAAAAACTTTGTAAAAAATATGTAAAATTTATTCACCCAAATAAACTCTAAGATTAAAGGGGTCTACTTATTATATATGTAGTACATTTTTTATAATTTTTTTTGTAAAATATTTATTTTACTTGACTGTAAAAATAAGTAAGGTTGATCATAATGTTATACAATACTGGCAATAGGGCAAAAGGGCCGTTTCATATTGCAATCTATTTTATTTCACACCACGTGGGTAGGCGCAAGGCTTCTTGTACAGAGCAATTTTAGGTGTGGCATCATGTAAATCAACCAAAGTAGAAACTCTACCTTTTAAGTGGTTTGACTTTTAAAGTTTTATTTTGATATTATATGAATAAATTTCATATTAACAATCTCAACGTGAAAAAAAATTTCTATTTAAAATTTTTAAAATAATTAAGTTTAAGTTTGCATATTTTAAAATCTTAAATTTATTATATTTTTAAATATAAATTTAAATATAGATTTCTATCTGATATATCTGATTTAAAAATTTTTTATTTTGTTCACATATTAAGTTCTTTGCAAGGATACGGGCATTGATTCAAAAAATAGCATTTTTTTATAGTATTTTAAAGTATCTTTATATTTCTTAAGTTTATTTTCTTTTTAATTTTTAAAGACAATATAAATTTTAAAATAATTTGTTCAAAATATTAAAATTTAAAAATATATTACAATAAATTCAAAAAGAAAATAATCCAAATTTTCAAAAAAAAATTGTTTATTTATAAATTTATTATCTATTTAAAAATAATAAATGCTTATTTCTCATGATTAAGTGGTTTTTTCTCATGTTTGTTTAGACATGTCTTTATTTTTCATAAATGCTTATTTCTTTTTGAAATTATTAAATTATTTTTCATACTATTAATAAAATATATCTATTCATCAATTCTAAAAACTGTTAAATGAAAGTAATTATGAAAAATTCCTACAATAAAATATATCTACTCATCATTTATCTCTTTTAACTTTTTTATTTATTTTATTTCACTTTTTTCTTTTCTATAAATTTTTCAAGATAAAATCATCTCCTATATACAAAAGAATCTGTATATCGTGGGAATAAAAATTATAGTCAATTATATCAACCAAACACAATAAATTAATGTAAGGGAATATTGATTTTCATTACATCAACTTATTTTTACAAATTAAGCAGAACTTAAATTTCTCTCAAAACGATTATTATATATATATATATATAATCATCGTTAGAGAAAGTTTTATATTTCGCTTAATTTGTAAAAATCATTATGTAGTATATAGTTTGTTCGTATATCTATATATCTGTAATATTCAAAATCATTGTAATCAAAATTACATTATATTCAAAATTAAGCGTACATATATTTATTAGGAAGACATGTCTTTATTCTTCATTAATGTTTATTTCTTTTCAAAATTATTAAATCATTTCTCATAATATTAATAAAATATATCTACTTATCAATTCTGAAAAATGTAAAATGAAAGTAAATATGAAAAATTTGTAAAATAAAATATATCTATTCATCATTTATATATTTTAACCTCTTTTTTTATTTTATTTTACTTGTTCTTTTTTTATAAGTTTTTTAAGATAAAATAATTTTTATAAAGAAAAGAATTTATATATCGTGAGAATAAAAATAATAGTCAACTATATCAAACAAACACAATAAATTAATGTAAGAGAATCTTAATTTCCATTCCATCAACTTATTTCTACAAATTAAACGAAACTTAAATTTTTTTAATAAATTATCTGAATTCTAACTAATTTTACTAATAATTTAAATATTATTTCGAAAATTTGATATAAAATAAGAGATAAAAAATTTATATACACAAATATATTAGAGACGGAATTAGAGACGGAATATTCCATCTCTGTCCCTCTCTGAGTCAGAGACGGAAAATATTCCGTCTCTAAAACAGAGACGGAATATTTTCCGTCTCTAATTTCGTCTCTCAGCTATTTAGAGACGGAATATTCCGTCTCTGTTCCTCCCTAGAGTTAGAGACGGAATATTCCGTCTCTAAAACAGAGACGGAATATTTTCCGTCTCTAATTCCGTCTCTAAACTAGTTTAGAGACGGAATTAGAGACGGAATTTTAGAGACAGAATATTTCCGTCTCTAAATTCCGTCTCTAAATTGTAAACGTTTTCATCCGTCTTTAACTTCCCAAATCCGTCTCTATTTCCATCTCTATTAGAGACGGAATTTATTCCGTCTCTAATTTCCGTCTCTAAATTTCATTTTTCTAGTAGTGATCTTTGAAAGAAAATATAGTATCTAATAAGTAATTATAATAATTAATCAAACTTTTAAATATGAATTATCATAATGATATCAAATGCTGCAATAATATCACAAATAAAGCATAAAGAAAGTGTCAAATAGCTAAAAAAATTTATATCCTGTAGTTTATCTATCTCTTGAATTCATCTACGGTGTCAAATTTTTAATTAGAGTACTATAAGGTAAGGATTCGAGACTCACATTTTTCTAAAATTTTCTTTTTTAGATCTACGATGATTCTTCAATCAATTTGAGAAATTGTTCAGCTAATTTTGTAGTACTCTCCATCCTGAATCTAATGGCACTTATAGTTTTGTGATTAGAGGCTCAAAGGTACTTCAAATCTAGATAAAAAAATAGAGGAAAGAGAGTGAATAGTATCACTATTCACATCACTCGACAAGGCTACGGGAAGAATTCTTAAAAATGATAGAAGGACCAAATAATAATTTGCTAATTGTTAGAGGAAGCCCCTTTAAATTTTATTATTTATACTACGGCCTGAAAACCTTAATAATTTCTATTTTCATTATTAAAACCTTTCAATTACATCCTTACTCTTTTATTTCTTTTAATAATCCATACCTAAATAAAAATTATTTAATCATAAGGTTATTACATTTTTCTCTCTTAAGAAATTTGATCCCTAAATTTCATTACTATAAATGTACATAAATACTAACCTCATTGTTCAAATTATTTTGTCAAATTACTCTCATTGTATGTATTTTCTTTGAACAAAATTTCATTTGTTTATCTACTATAGCCACCATTTTTTCCTCATATGATAAATCTTCATCCAATTGAATCTCCTAGAGCTGAATAACATGCGCTGGATTTGGTGGATACTTTCGTAGCCTGGACATATGACCAGATGGATATTACTCAATTTGGGTGGTAAGGACAAATGATAAACTACTAGGTAAATCCTATCAAGAATTTCAAATGGACCTATAGACCAAGGACTTAATTTCCTTTTTTTCTTAAATCTTTCTACTCCTTTTATAGGAAAAATTTTTAAAAAGACATGTTCGCCTATAACGAATTTCAATAGTCAACATCGATTATCAACATAAATTTTTTGTCTACTTTGGGCTACTAATAACCTCTCCTTAATCAATTTTAATTTTTCAAGTGCATCTTATACCAAACCAAGTCCTAAAATCTTAGTTTCTCCCAATTCAAACCATCTGACTGGAGAACAACATCTTTCATATAATGCCTAAAAAAGAGTCATTTGTATACTGGTTTGATAATCATTGTTATAAACAAATTCAGCTAGGAGTAGGAATCTTTTCCAACTTCCTTTAAAATCAAGCACACACACTCGAAGCATATATTTTAATATTTGAATGGTCCTTTTGGATTGTCTATCTGTCTGAGGATGGAAAGCAGTACTAAAATTTAACTTCATGCCCAAAGTTTCTTGGAAGGCTATCTAAAAATAAGCTATGAACAGTGGTCATTGATTAGAAATAATCGATATCGATATCGGTACCCCATGAAACCTCACTATTTCATTCAAATACAAATTTGCATACTAAGCTACATTGTATGTAGTCTACGCTGCTAGAAAATATGCTGCTTTAGTCAATCTATCAATGATCACCCATATAGAATCAAACCCTTTTGGTGTTCGCCGTAGCTCTATGATAAAATTCATGGTTATTCTCTTCTAGTTTTACTCAGGTATCTTTATCTACTGATGTAATCTTGTAGGCTTTTGGTATTCTGCCTTTACCTATTGATAAGTTAAACATCGAAAAACATAATCGACTTTATTCTTTTTCATATCGTCCTACCAATAAATTTCTTTTAGATCTTGATACATTTTAGTTGTCATAGGATGAATAGTATATATAGATCTACAAGCTTCCTATAGAATCTTCTTTTTGAGGTCTTCTAAGTTAGGCATATATAGCCGCTTACCCAATCTCAAGACTCCTTTAGAATCTACAGTAAATTTAACCTCACTGCCATTTCTCACCTCTTTAATTCTTTGCACAAATAGACACATTTGTTTTGTGCCATTTTAATTTGTTCCATCAAGGATGATTGAAGTTGAATTTGGGCCAATAGCCTTCTAGGCTCCTTGACCTCCAACACTACATCATGACTTTCCAATTTATGCATTTCTTTGCCAATGATCTTTTTAATTATGTTATATGTGCCAAACTACCCATAGACTTCTTGTTCAATGCATCTACCACTACATTAGCCTTGCTCGAACGATACAGTATAGTGCAATTAAAATCTTTAAGTAGTTCTAACCATCTCCTTTGTCTCAAGTTAAGATATTTTTGCTGAAAGATATATTTAAAGCTCTTTTGATTTGTATAAATCTCACATGACTCTTCATATAGATAATGTCTCTAAATTTTAAGAGCCAAAATCACTGCTACTATCTCTAAATCATAGGTTAGATAATTTTGCTCATGTTGTTTAAGCTGCTTGAATGCATATGCAATAACTCGATAGTTTGCATCAACACACACTCTAATATGATTCTTAATGCATCATAGTATACTGTATATCTTTCGATACATGAAGGAATATATAAAATCGGTGCTGTAGTCAAACATATCATTAGTTAATGGAAACTTCTCTCACAATCATTTGACCACTCAAATTTTACTCTTTTCCAATCAATCTCTTTAAAGGAGTACCAATTTTTTGAAATTTTTTTAACAAATTTGTGGTAATAACCTGCTAGACTAAGAAAACTATAGATCTTTGCAATTGTGGTAGGGTGTGGTCACTGTTACACCACTTCCATCTTTTTAGGTTCGACTTGGATATCATTCTTGATAACCACATGCCTTAAGAAAGTAATACTACTAAGCTAGAATTTGCATTTTCAAAACTTAGAAAACAGCTTATGCTCTCTTAGAGTTTGTAAGACTATCCTCAAATGTTGCTTATGATCCTCTGAACTATTGGAATATATTAGTATATCATCAATAAATACAATAATAAAGTGATCCAGTAATAGCTTAAATACTTTATTCATTAAGTTTATGGAGGTATCGACACTAGTTAGGTTCTAGGGAGTAAGTCAATGTCATACTCAATTTCTCGATCTGGGGATAATCCTGGAAATTCTTTTGGAAATACATCAAGGAATACTCTAAGCACTAGAACCTGATCTATACTGATGTATTTCATATCAATATATTTGACTACTACCAAATATCCCTAACATCCTTTTGATAGTAACTTATGAGCTGTTAAAGCATAAATTAAGTTATTGTGTACATCATTACGATCACCTTGTATCATAAGAGGAGATTATCTAAAAAAATTCAACCTAATCACCTTAAGGTAACAATCTAAAGTAGTATGGTATGATGTCAGCCAGTCTATTCCTGATGTCAGTCAATCTATTCCTAATATCACATCAAAGTCTACTATATCTAAAATTATTAAGTCCACAAGAGTTTCTTTATCAGCTATCAAATTCTTACATGACTTATAAACATCATTCACTAGTAAAATTTCTCTCAATGAGGTAGTAACCATGAAGGAACAATGTAAGCTAGTAGGATCTCTACCTAACTCCTTAGTAAAACATGGGGATACATATGAATGAGTAGAGCTATGATCAAATAATACATATGTTTTATGAACTTAAAGAGTTGAAGAATTAGTTGCGAGACTTGTTAGATAAGGGATTTGTACGCCCTAACACTTCTCCTTTGTGTGCTCCAGTTTTATTTGTGAAAAAGAAAGATGGATCGCTACAGCTGTGTATAGATTGCAGATAGTTGAATAAATTGATAGTATGTAACAAGTATCCATTACCTTGTATAGATGATTTCTTTGACCAGCTATATGGTGCTCAATATTTTTCGAAAATTGATTTGAGATGTGAATATCATCAATTGAGGATAAATGAGGAGGATATTTCTAAAACTGCTCTTAAGACTCCGTATGGGTACTATGTGTTTTTAGTTATGTCATTTGACTTAACAAATGCCCTAGCTATATTAATGGATTTGATGAATAAAGTATTTAAACCCTTCTTGGATCAATTTGTTATTGTGTTCATAGATGATATCTTGGTGTATTCAAGGAGTTCAGAGGAGTATAAGCAACATTTAAGGATGGTTTTGCAAACCTTAAGAGAACATAAACTGTATGCTAAGTTTGAATTTAAAATGTGACTTTTGGTTTAGTAGTGTTACTTTCCTAAGGCATGTGGTTAACAAGGATGGTATTCAAGTTGTTAATTTTGAATTTTAAGATGACTTTCATTTGTTAATTTTGTGTGTGTTTTGTAACAGATGGAGAAGGAATACTACATGAAGCAAAAGATTTCATAAAAAGCCTAAGGCAGGCAGTAGGGTAGCTAGCCAGTTGAATAACTGTTTCATGATATTACGTCTTAATGAATTCTATGGAATAAAATAATAAGAATAATTTTAATTGTAGTGTTTTTTTAATTATTTAATTTGTGCATCTGGATTTTAGTTCTTGCAAGTATATCTTCTTAATTATTTAATTTTTATCAAACTGTTCCATGCCTTGCAGTTAAAGGTCGAGAGAGACAAGCATGAAACAGTTTGATGTAAAAAGTTTCCATTCTTAATTATTTAATTTGAACACCAAATTGTTTTCTTACAACTATGCCCATCTAATTCATATAATTGTTATCATTTTTCTCCATGTTTAAAAATTCACAAGACGATAAGAAATAAAGATAAAATTTAAATATATTTTTTTTAGTGAAAGGAAATAATTCAAATATTAAACTCACGAAAAATCTTGAGATTTTTTTAAAATTCAACATTTTTTTGTAGTTTAAAAAAATGAAAGTTTTAGTATGTTAGCAAGATTACAGTCCTTCAATTGACGGTTGATAAATCTTTTTTTGTTCAATTTCATATAATTAAAATATTTATTTAAACATTCATGATCAAATGGCACTATATATAAATGAAATTTTTTTGGACAAGTAAACGTTGGCTTCATTGTCAAATTTTAACCTCATTAATTTTTAAAAAAAATTGATCGTTGTCACATTTTAGTGCACTGCTTGTGGAGATTTAAATTCCACCGGCAGTGCATATCAGTAATACTTTAGTTCCTTTTGTAAAACTTGATTGTGCCCTTTGACCTCTATATAAGTATTTTCCTATTGTTGTGTTTGTGTGGTGTGGCCTTTTCTTTTATTTTCATGGAATTCTGCTATCGTTTTATATTTACAAAAAAGTTAAACATAAGAAATGTGTAAAAGAAGGTTTTAGCAATTTCATTAAAGGCCCGATAGTATTTTTGTAATTTTTCAAAAGATTACTTTTTTTCTTAATTGCATGAACCTTCTAAAGTATTTGTAATAACCCTCAACTAATAAAACCTTTGAAGGTTAAGTACACAAATCATTACCTTTGAAGGTTAAGTACAAATCATTTGAAACAAAGAAAGTTGAGAACAATGTAAAATTTTAGAGTGTTTTTGACTCTTTTTCTGACCTATCTTCACTCATATAAGCATAAATCCCTCATATGAAATCCAAATGAAGTGATTTTAACTGCTGTTGAAAGATAAGACATATATCTAAAACTTTGATGTTTGGCACTTTTGCTAATTCCGTGAATCTTATAGTGATAAAAGGCAAAAACCGAAGCACAGTGTGGTCTGGACCTTTGCTCACTATTTTAGGCATAACTCTCTCCTATGAACTCCAAATTAGGTGATTCAAGTGGCTAAAGAAAGCTAAGCGAAAGGTCTACAACTTTCATGTTGGATGTTTTGTCCAATTCGGCCAAAATCTTGGTGCACTGTAGTCACGAAGCACGGTCGTGCTCCAGGACACGGCCAGGCCGTGCTTCTGGCTGGTTTTTCATATGTCCGCAGCATTTTCCCCTTCTCCCTCATTCTGCCATTCTGTCTCCCCCCTCTCTCTCTCTAAAATATTTCCTCTGCCTTCTCTCTACGATATCTCACCATCCAGCCAACCAATTTGAGCTACCAAGGTACCATTAGACTCGTGGCAACAAGTACTTCAAAACCCACCGATTAGTTTCACCGGATTGTTGCCAGAAAATCGCGTGAACAATAACCTCCAAGGTAAAATTCCGTCTAATCGTGTTTTAGGCTTCGTTTTTACCGAATTTCTCTCCATAGATAGTTTTAGAATTAGTTTCTATGCTAGAATATAGGGTTTTTAAGTTTCGGCGTGAATAGTGTTTTCCGGCGAGTGAATAGTGTTTTCTGGCATGAATAGTGACGTTTAGAGTTTTCCAATTCTCATGTTATGTCTATATTTTCTAGGTTGTTGAACCATCACGAGGTGAAATTCTCGTTGTTGGACTCCTAGTAAGGTGAGTGGGTTTTTTATACTATAGCGCATTTGTTTTTACGAAATCAGTTTATAAATCTTTCATATGATTTTAACTAGTTGGAATGTATGCTAAATTGTTTACCGCTTTGAAAACCAATATGTTCCAACCATGTTAGAAATTGTAAATTTCAATCCTAGTTGAACCCTAGGTATGCAGGGCAAGCATCTAGACTAATAATTCTCCATTTGAACTAGATTTATAGAAATGCGAACTTAGTCATAGAAATGAACTAAGTTAGCTATGAAATGATTTGATGCATGATGAGCATCTTTGTAAAGTCTACGGACGATCTATGTTTAAAAGGGAAAGTTTATGATTATAAAGGTCTCCATGGGAATTCATGGATGAGATATATTTTAGAATGGAATTTTATGCATGAAAAGAGCTAGATGGAGAATTATAGCTTTATTGTAATGTTATTGAAATATTTTACTTTAAATTCTTTGAATAGCATATTTCAAATGTTTTCTATTGGAGGGACCCTTTTAGATCACTGTTAGCTAGCCGCAGGTAGTGCTAGCCCTGGTGCACCATGATCATGTTAAGGCTTCGGCCTAGAATACTGTGACGGGTATGTGACTGCCTAAGACACAGGGATTTAGGGTGGACTTATGTCTACGCCTACAGTGATTGCCATACCCATTGCTATGTGCTTGGGGAAAATTTAGGGTGGACTTATGTCTACGTCTACAGTGATTACATTACCCTTGCTCTGTGCTTGGGGTAGATGATAGATCTGTTAGGAAGACCTCCAATAAACTAGTGCATTTTTTTCTTAAAAATTAAATATTTCTAAAATACCACATTCATCATTGTTATTGCATAAATATCTTTATTTATTATTTACCATGCATAATTGATTTGCTTACAGTTATTGATTTAATCTTGTTTTATCATTTGAACTGTTTAGCATTCTTTCAATAAATTATGATTAAATGTTTAATGTTTTCTATACCTTGATTTCAATTATTTAATTCATTGCGAAACACTCGTGCTTAGTTTGCCCTGTTTATGTTATAGTATGATTTATCCATTCACTGAGATGTGGTAATCTCACCCCTCTTCTGTTTTCTCCCCACAGATAGTCAAAGAGATATTGATCCAGCTACAGCTCTATAGGAGGCTAAATCTAGCATTGGTGAGCCCCAGTTTGGGCAAGGCTCCGCTGTACTGGTTGTATAGTTTAAGTTTGTGTCTAGTGTGTCTCCATGAACTTACAGGCAGGGTCCTCGCTTCTTGTGTTGATTGAAAAATGGTTTTAAGTTTTACAACAATGTTTGTACTATAAGGCCATGGGCCAAGTTGAATCAAGGATGTTGGATTCATAAGATATATATATATATATATATATATATATATATATATATACAGTATTTTCTTATATTGGATATGGCGTATGTGGCCAGTTATATTTATTATGTAGTCTGGATTGTGTGCTGAATGGTTGTGCATGCTATGTGTTAGGCTTACGACTAGGGGGAAACCCTTATGCCGTGCCGGTCATGTGTTCCATCATTTGGGGCCGTGACAAAGTTGGTATCAGAGGATTAGGTTTCCCTGTGTTCATGGAGTAACGGACCTTTAGGTAGGACTTTGAGTATGGGTATGAATCCGGACATGCTTATACTCACGGTGCTGCTAAAGGGGTTCGATAGGATGTTGTCTTTTTGTTTAAGTTAGTCAGTTTATAGTATGCTATGTTGGCATGGTTAAGTGATGGTTGGGCAATTTCTGTTTTATAGCAAAATACCACCAAAAACAAGATCAAAGGTTAGGCAACCCGCGGTTCAAGAGCAGATGGCTGAAGAGTCTGCTCAGTCCGCAGTACCCGTGCCTAGAGGCCGAGGTAGAGGTCGTGGAAGAGGCCGACCTAGAGCCAGTGCAAGAGGCAGTGGCAGGGGTGTAAGGGCTGCTGAAGCAACCGAACAAGCTGAGTTAAGAAGTGAGCAAGCTGAGACTCCCAGGGCGGGGGAAATGTCTTCTCACCCTCGGGATGATGTGATAGCCCAGATGCTGGCAACCATGCAGGGAATGCAGCGGGCGATAGAAAATTTAGCTGAAAGAAGGGATGGGCAAGGTGAAAGGGACCCACAACAGCCCGAAACAACTACCTCTGTTCCAGAACCAGTTAGGTCCGTGGAGCGGCATGCGAGACCCGCTGAGAGGGAAGTGGAACTATCTGAGTTCCTGAAGCTGAAACCGCCAACCTTCAAGGGGTTGTTGGCTAGTGAAGATCCCCAAGAATTTATAGAAGATATTGAGAAGATCTGCGAGGTTCTTAAGTGTTCAGAGATCCGCTCAGTAGAGTTGGCATCTTTCCAGTTGTCTGGTATAGCGCAGGTATGGTTCAAGACCATGATGCGCAGAAGGGGAGCTACAGCGCCAACTTTGAGATGGCCAGAGTTCAAGGAAGTCTTCATGGAGAGGTTTGTGCCTCAGAGTATCCGAGATGCCAAGTGTCAAGAATTTATAGAGTTGAAGCAGACTCCCGGTATATCAGTCACGGAGTATGACTACCGCTTCACACAGCTGATGCCGTATGCACCGCACATGGTCCCTACTGAAAGGGACATGATCAAGAAGTTTATCCAGGGGTTGATGCCAGCATTGTTTAAATCAGTGGCACCCCAGATGAAGCAATTCCAGAACTATGCAGAGGCTGTGGACTGTGCAAGAATGATGGAGACTAGGCATTTGGCCGATGTCGAGAGTGCCAAGCTGAGAAAGAGGGATAGGGATGGGAGCTCCAAAGGAGGGCAAAGTTCTCATTTCCAAGGACCCCGATTCCAGGGCCAGCAGCGCCCAGCACCACAGAATGTTGGGAACCCCAACCAGAGACCAGATGCAAGTAGTAGGCTAGGTCTTAGCCAGGGAAACATCAGGTATCCAGGTCAACAAGGACCAAGACCCATTCAGCAGAACAGGCTACAATGCCCTATCTGTGGCAACCATCACTTTGGTCAGTGCCACAGGGAGATGGTTGTTTGCTATCATTGCAACCAACCTGGACACATGAAGAGGGAATGTCCCCAGTTGTATGGCTCAAGCCAAGGGCCAACTCGACCGGCTTTGCTACCAACCCCAGTGGCAACTCAGCCTATAAGGACTATACCGGGCCAAGCAAGTAGCAGAGGTACTGGTAGAGGGATGATAGGCCGAGGTCAAAGTCAAGCAGGCCGAGGTCAACCGAGGATTTTTGCTCTTACCAGGCAGGATGCATAAGCTTCAAATGCAGTTATGACAGGTACTCTTTCGGTTTGTCTACATGAAGCATATGTTTTGTTTGACCCTGAGTCTACATATTCCTATGTTTCCCCTAGTTTTGCTAAGAGTTTGGGTAAAGATCCTATTAGGATGAATGCCCCTTTCTTTGTAACCACCCCGGTCGGTGATTGTTTGCCAGTAGAGCATATATGCAAGTCATGTAAAGTGACAGTGGGTGATAGGGAGACATCTGCTGATTTGATCATCTTAGACATGATCGACTTTGACATAATCCTAGGAATGGATTGGTTGGCAGCATGCTATGCTACCTTGGATTGCTATGAGAAGGCAATCAGGTTCAATATTCCAAGTGAAGTTCCTTTCCGATTCCAGTGTGACCGAAGTAAAGCTCCAAGTAACCTGATTTCAGTCTTGGGAGCTCAGAAGATGTTGAAGAAGGGATGCCAGGGATACTTGGCATATGTTAGAGATGTGGATGGGAAGATACCGGATGTAGACAAAATGACAGTGGTAAGAGAATTCCTGGATGTTTTTCCAGAAGAGTTGCCAGGATTACCTCCTGAACGGGAGATAGAGTTTGGTATCGACCTTATTTCAGAGGCTCGACCAATTTCTATACCGCCTTACAGGATGGCACCCACAGAGCTTAAGGAGCTAAAGAGTCAGTTGCAGGATTTGTTAGATAAGGGCTTCATCAGGCCCAGCACTTCTCCATGGGGTGCTCCGGTCCTTTTTGTGAAGAAGAAGGACGGGTCTTTGCGTCTTTGCATTGACTATCGGCAACTGAATAAGCTAACAGTGCGCAACAACTACCCTTTACCCTTGACCCTGAGTCTACATATTCCTATGTTTCCCCTAGTTTTGCTAAGAGTTTGGGTAAAGATCCTATTAGGATGAATGCCCCTTTCTTTGTAACCACCCCGGTCGGTGATTGTTTGCCAGTAGAGCATATATGTAAGTCATGTAAAGTGACAGTGGGTGATAGGGAGACATCTGCTGATTTGATCATCTTAGACATGATCGACTTTGACATAATCCTAGGAATGGATTGGTTGGCAGCATGCTATGCTACCTTGGATTGCTATGAGAAGGCAATCAGGTTCAATATTCCAAGTGAAGTTCCTTTCCGATTCCAGTGTGACCGAAGTAAAGCTCCAAGTAACCTGATTTCAGTCTTGGGAGCTCAGAAGATGTTGAAGAAGGGATGCCAGGGATACTTGGCATATGTTAGAGATGTGGATGGGAAGATACCGGATGTAGACAAAATGACAGTGGTAAGAGAATTCCTGGATGTTTTTCCAGAAGAGTTGCCAGGATTACCTCCTGAACGGGAGATAGAGTTTGGTATCGACCTTATTTCAGAGGCTCGACCAATTTCTATACCGCCTTACAGGATGGCACCCACAGAGCTTAAGGAGCTAAAGAGTCAGTTGCAGGATTTGTTAGATAAGGGCTTCATCAGGCCCAGCACTTCTCCATGGGGTGCTCCGGTCCTTTTTGTGAAGAAGAAGGACGGGTCTTTGCGTCTTTGCATTGACTATCGGCAACTGAATAAGCTAACAGTGCGCAACAACTACCCTTTACCCAGGATTGATGATCTGTTCGATCAACTTCAAGGAGCGAAATGTTTCTCCAAGATTGATCTGAGGTCAGGGTATCATCAGTTAAGGATCAAGAAGGAAGATATTTCCAAGACGGCTTTTAGGACCCGTTATGGTCATTATGAGTTTTTGGTTATGTCTTTCGGACTAACTAATGCACCAGCTGCTTTTATGGACTTGATGAACAGGGTGTTCAAGCCATTCTTGGATCAGTTTGTCATCGTGTTCATTGATGACATATTGGTTTATTCTAAAGACCATGAGGAGCATGAACAGCACCTACGGGTCATTCTGCAGATCTTGAGGGATCAGCAGTTGTATACTAAACTCTCTAAGTGTGAGTTCTGGTTGGACAGTGTTATGTTTCTGGGGCATGTAGTCACGAAGGACGGCATTCAAGTAGACCCTGAGAAGGTAGAGGCAGTACAGCAGTGGCCTCGCCCAGCTAGTGTGATGGAGATCTGAAGTTTCTTGGGTCTAGCAGGGTATTATCGGAGGTTCATCAAGGATTTCTCCAGGATTGCTGCTCCTTTGACCAGATTAACCAGGAAGGGAGTTAAGTTTGAGTGGTCGGATGCATGCGAAGAAAGTTTTCAGACTTTGAAGACGTGTCTAACCACAACCCCAGTTTTAACTATCCCAACGGGCACTGGAGGATACTCAGTATATTGTGATGCCTCAAGGGTGGGCTTGGGTTGTGTGTTAATGCAGAATGGTCATGTTGTAGCCTATGCATCTAGGCAGCTCAGGAAGCACAAACAGAACTATCCTACACATGATCTGGAGATGGCGGCAGTGGTCTTTGCCTTGAAGATTTGGAGGCACTATCTTTATGGTGAACCCTGTGAGATTTACACGGACCACAAGAGCCTCAAGTACATCTTTCAACAAAGGGATCTTAATTTGAGACAGAGAAGGTGGATAGAGTTGGTGAAGGACTATGACTGCACTATCTTGTACCACCCAGGCAAGGCCAATGTGGTAGCAGATGCTTTGAGCAGGAAGTCAATAGGGAGTCTAGCCCATATCACCCTACTCCGGAGGCCGTTGATAAGGGATATTCATCGGCTAGAAGGTGAAGGGATGCGTTTTGAAGTGAAGGAGCCAGGGGTGTTGTTAGCTCATATGCAACTACACTCTCCGCTGGTTGAGCAGATTAAGGTAGATCAGGACAAGGATGCCAAGCTATGCAAGCTCAAGGATGAATCCAGGAATAATCAGACTTCTGAATTCAGCGTGGATGCTGAAGGAGTGTTAAGATATGGGAAGCGCTTGTGTGTACCCGATGTGGATAGCTTGAGGAAGTAAATTTTAGAGGAGGCACATCAATCAGCCTATACTATCCACCCAGGAACGAATAAGATGTACAGTGACCTCAAGGACTTGTATTGGTGGAATGGAATGAAGAAGGATGTAGTAGATTTTGTGGCTCAGTGCTTGGTTTGTCAGCAGGTGAAAGCTGAACACCAGAAGCTTGCCAGTTTGCACCAACAGATTGAGATACCAGAGTGGAAGTGGGAAAGAATCACTATGGACTTCGTTACAGGGTTACCAAGGACTCCTAAGGGTTATGACTCAGTATGGGTGATAGTGGATCGAATGACCAAGTCATCCCACTTCTTACCAGTGAAGACTACCTTTAATGCGGCTCAGTATGCAAACCTGTATCTGAATGAGATCGTCAGATTGCATGGAGTCCCTGTATCTATCATATCTGACCGAGGTCCACAGTTTATGGCAAGGTTTTGGAAAGCTTTTCAAGAAGCTTTGGGGACGAGATTGGATCTAAGCACCGCTTTTCATCCCCAAACAGATGGCCAGTCAAAACGCATGATTCAAATTCTGGAGGATATGCTTAGAGCATGTATATTGGATTTTGGTGGCAGTTGGGAAGGATACCTGCCATTAGCTGAGTTTGCATACAACAACAGTTATCAAGCCAGTATTCAGATGGCACCTTTTGAAGCTCTTTATGGGAGAAGATGCCGATCTCCCGTTGGATGGTTTGAAGTTGGAGAAGCCAAGCTGCTAGGGCCAGACTTGGTACAAGATGCCATAGAGAAGGTCAAGCTGATAAGGGAACGGCTTTTAACTGCACAGAGTCGTCAGAAGTCTTATGTGGACCATAGGCGACGGGAGTTGGAGTTTTCTCTAGGCGATCACATGTTCCTTAAAGTTTCACCCATGAAGGGAATCATGCGGTTTGGTAAGAAAGGGAAGTTAAGCCCGAGGTATATTGGACCTTTTGAAGTTCTGGACAAGGTAGGAGCAGTAGCATACCGCCTAGCCCTACCACCTAGATTGAGTGAAGTACATCCAGTCTTCCATGTCTCGATGTTGAGAAAGTATCTACCCGACCCATCTCATGTGATTCAACCGCAAGAAATCCTTTTGGATGACAAGTTGGCCTACGAAGAGAGACCCGTGGCCATTGTTGATAGACAAGTGAAAAAGTTGAGGTCTAAGGATATCCCTACAGTAAAGGTGATCTGGCAGAATCATTCCAACGAGGAAGCTACGTGGGAAGTAGAGGACGTCATGAGAAAAAAGTATCCACAGCTATTCCAAGAGTAGTTTTATGTTTTCATGTTGTTAGTTTTTGTAAAATTCGGGGACCGAATTTCTTATAAGGAGGGTAGAATGTAATAACCCTCAACTAATAAAATCTTTGAAGGTTAATTACACAAATCATTACCTTTGAAGGTTAAGTACAAATCATTTGAAACAAAGAAAGTTGAGAACAATGTAAAATTTTAGAGTGTTTTTGACTCTTTTTCTGACATATCTTCACTCATATAAGCATAAATCCCTCATATGAAATCCAAATGAAGTGATTCTAATTGCTGTTGAAAGATAAGACATATATCTACAACTTTGATGTTGGGCACTTTTGCTAATTCCGTGAATCTTATAGTGATAAAAGGAAAAAATCGAAGCACAGTGTGGTCTGGACCTTTGCTCACTATTTTAGGCATAACTCTCTCATATGAACTCCAAATTAGGTGATTCAAGTGGCTAAAGAAATCTAAGAGAAAGGGTTACAACTTTCATGTTGGACGTTTTGTCAAATTCGGCCAAAATCTTGGTGCACTATAGCCACGAAGCACGGCCGTGCTTCTGGCTGGTTTTTCATATGTCCGCAGTATTTTCCCCTTCTCCCTCATTCTGCCATTCTGTCTCCCCCCTCTCTCTCTCTAAAATATTTCCTCTGCCTTCTCTCTACGATATCTCACCATCCATCCAACCAATTCGAGCTACCAAGGTACCATTAGACTCGTGGCAACGAGTACTTCAAAACCCACCGATTAGTTTCGCCGGATTGTCGCCGGAAAATCGCGTGAACAGTAACCTCCAAGGTAAAATTCAGTCTAATCGTGTTTTAGGTTTCGTTTTTACCGAATTTCTCTCCATAGATAGTTTTAGAATTAGTTTCTATGCTAGAATATAGGGTTTTTAAGTTTCGGCGTGAATAGTATTTTCCGGCGAGTGAATAGTGTTTTCTGGCATGAATAGTGACGTTTAGAGTTTTCCAATTCTCATGTTATGTCTGTATTTTCTAGGTTTTTGAACCATCACGAGGTGAAATTCTCGTTGTTGGACTCCTAGTAAGGTGAGTGGGTTTTTCATACTATAGCGCATTTGTTTTTACGAAATCAGTTTATAAATCTTTCATATGATTTTAATTAGTTGGAATGTATGCTAAATTGTTTACCGCTTTGAAAACCAATATGTTCCAACCATGTTAGAAATTGTAAATTTCAATCCTAGTTGAACCCTAGGTATGCAGGGCAAGCATCTAGACTAATAATTTTCCATTTGAGCTAGATTTATAGAAATGCGAACTTAGTCATAGAAATGAACTAAGTTAGCTATGAAATGATTTGATGCATGATGAGCATCTTTGTAAAGTCTACGGACGATCTATGTTTAAAAGGGAAAGTTTATGATTATAAAGGTCTCCATGGGAATTCATGGATGAGATATATTTTAGAATGAAATTTTATGCATGAAAAGAGCTAGATGGAGAATTATAGTTTTATTGTAATGTTATTGAAATATTTTACTTTAAATTCTTTGAATAGCATATTTCAAATGTTTTCTATTGGAGGGACCCTTTTAGATCACTGTTAGCTAGCCGCAGGTAGTGCTAGCCCTGGTGCACCATGATCATGTTAAGGCTTCGGCTTAAGATACTGTGACGGGCATGTGACTGCCTAAGACACAGGGATTTAGGGTGGACTTATGTCTACGCCTACAGTGATTGCCATACCCATTGCTATGTGCTTGGGGAAAATTTAGGGTGGACTTATGTCTACCCCTACAGTGATTACCTTACCCTTGCTGTGTGCTTGGGGTAGATGATAGATCTGTTAGGAAGACCTCCAATAAACTAGTGCATTTTTTTCTTAAAAATTAAATATTTCTAAAATACCACATTCATCATTGTTATTGCATAAATATCTTCATTTATTATTTACCATGCATAATTGATTTGCTTACAGTTATTGATTTAATCTTGTTTTATCATTTGAACTGTTTAGCATTCTTTCAATAAATTATGATTAAATGTTTAATGTTTTCTATACCTTGATTTCAATTATTTAATTCATTGCGAAACACTCGTGCTTAGTTTGCCCTGTTTCTGTTATAGTATGATTTATCCATTCACTGAGATGTGGTAATCTCACCCCTCTTCTGTTTTCTTCCCACAGATAGTCAAAGAGATATTGATCCAGCTACAGCTCCATAGGAGGCTAAATCTAGCATTGGTGAGCCCCAGTTTGGGCAAGGCTCCGCTGTACTGGTTGTATAGTTTAGGTTTGTGTCTAGTGTGTCTCCATGAACTTACAGACAGGGTCCTCGCTTCTTGTGTTGTTTGAAAAATGGTTTTAAGTTTTACAACAATGTTTGTACTATGAGGCCATGGGCCAAGTTGAATCAAGGATGTTGGATTCATAAGATATATATATATATATATATATATATATATATATATATATATATATATATATATATATATACACACACACAGTATTTTCTTATATTGGATGTGGCGTATGTGGCCAGTTATATTTATTATGTAGTCTGGATTGTGTGCTGAATGGTTGTGCATGCTATGTGTTAGGCTTACGGCTAGGGGGAAACTCTTATGCCGTGCCGGTCATGTGTTCTATCATTTAGGGCCGTGATAGTATTGATACTCAAATTTAGAAATCAAATTACATTTATTGGTCTTATAATCAATTCAATTTAAAATTTAATATGAAATTTTTTTTAATAATAACGGAAAGCATGCACTCTTAGTTTAAGACAAAAAAGGGAAGAAAAAGAAAAGATGAGGATGAGCAACACAAAAAGTGTTGGCATTAATTATGAATTGTATGATCATTTATGTAATGAATTTTAATTTCTATGAAAGCAGCCCTATATAGACCCAGCACTTGATCAGTCAAAGGCCGGTCAAAAGAAATGAAATGTGTCAAAATGGGATGTTTGTTCGTATTGTCATTATGAATAATTTTGAGGCAACAATTCTAACTGATGATAGTGTTAGAATTGTCCGTTTCGAAAGCTTTCAGTTTCTTCACTTCTACAAGCCAAAGCATAGTTGGGACAGTTGCAAACGCGCGTGAAACCGTCAACTATGAAGGGTCCTTTGTTTGACTGTAATGGAGTGTGAGAATGAAAATCGATACTTAAATAGATTAACAACGTCTGACTACATTTGAAAAACTGAAATGGCTATCAACTTGTTCTTTTAAGCTCCATTTACTCATCGCAAAGTTTGTCAAGGAAAGTTTTTTGAAATAAATTTCTTTTTGCGTTTTCTTAATATTTTTTTACAATTTAACATTTGAGTTTATATTTTTATAAATTAATTTTGAGTAGAGAAATTTTATATGTATATTGTGATTTTATTTTATTTTCTATTTGAAATACATAAAAATTTACAAATAATTAAATTTAACTAAAATTAATAGTTTATTTGATTTAAAAATCATTTCTAAACATAGCATTAACAATTTGATCTTAAAAAGTGCTGTTTTAAAAATTATACAAACACTAATGATATTGATAAAGATACTTATGGAATGATTTGTCCAAATAATATTTACTTTTTTGTTACAACACTTTTTTTCTGTTAAGTGGGATTTAATGATAGCCCTCTTTGTTCCTTTTCCCCATTCAGCACAGATTATACTAACATTACATATGTTAGTTATTTTAAATATTCACAAGTCCTCTTTATAATTAAATTGAGGAGGGTAGATTTAAAATGAATAATTATCCAATTTTGAATTTGGATTCTTGATGAGTTTCAAACCTTCAGATTAAGTCATTCTTAAAGCCAACTATGCAATCCCACAAAATAAAAATAAAAATTCTAGATTGCAATTACTACTAGTTTTCAACGTAATAATTTATTATGGGTTAAATTAGTATTTTATTATCTTATTTTTATTTAAAACTTCATTATGGCCCTTCTCTCTCTGGTCCTATCTTGCCCTTTCTCTCTCTTTGTCGCCTGAGTTTCTTCACAATCTTCCATCTGACTTATCCAAGGCTCCAAAACATGTTTGAGTAAACAGGAAGTGGTTTATTTCTTCATCAATTTAAATACTCTTGAGGAGGCGAATATCATATGGATAAAACTATATAATATAGCACACAAGTGGTTTATTTCCTCATCAAACTAACACTTGATGAGACAATATCATACACACACATAAGGATAACTATATAATACACACATACTTGTGGTGCCAGGCTTATTCATATATTTGACACATACATTGTGGCTACTACCACAGACACAAATGCCTGCACCTTTCAGTAGGAGATACATCTCACATGGTTTTATTTAGGACAGTGGCGTTTCCTGCACCAGCACCAATTGTCACGACCGCATTTGCCACGGAGAAAACCTGCTCTCTTGCAGTGTCTACTACACTTTCGATTTTTATGGTTGCACGGACGATAAAGATGCACCCAACAATGCTTCTTTCCCTCAGCCTGGATTAAAGATTCTTCCGCATCCTCAGCCTGGACCAAATATTCTTCCGCATCCTCAGCCTGGACCAAATATTCTTCCGCATCCTCAGCCTGGACCAAATATTCTTTCGCATCCTCAGCCTGGTCCAAATATTCTTCAGCGTGCACCCCTTTAACGATAATCACAAAACAAGGACAGAATATTTAGTTCAATAATCAGTTATAGGCCTATATAATTATACTTCTGTATTGACCTTTCGTTTAGGGTCCGTTTGAAACAGTTGTAATTTTTCAAAACCTTTCTGCTCCGGATATTGTCAAAGTTGCACTTGTCAAAAAGCATAAGAAGCGGAAGCTATAAAACGTAAGCAATATTTCCAAACAAGACCAAAGTTAATAATTGATGAATCTAAATATAGAATCTATCGGTGACATAGTTAGGCTTGTTAATTAGACGGAATATTAATATATTATGAAGCTAATAAATTTCTTTTATAGATATCTAAGTATAGAAAGAGAATCACAATAGTGAACTTACGTGCAGCTACGAGAATGAGAAGGATAAAGCTCAGCCCAACAAGCGATTTTCTCTCCATGACTACCTCAAATTGCTCTTATCAGATCAAAGTGCATAAGAGGAATGAGCTTGGGTTAACATATATATAGAGAAAGGTACATAGCTTGGTGTGAACTCGAAAATTAATGTGACGCATATAGGTTGACTAAGTTGCAATATATGACTCTGCATAATATATCAATGACGCTCTTTGAGTAACACTCTTTTATACGGTTGATATATATATATATATATATATATATATATATATATATATATATATATATATATATATATATGTATGCATGTATGTATGTGTATACATATGTGTGTTAAGGGTTTTAGTCAATAAAAAAATTATTTGTAGAGAGAAACAAATTCGTAGACAAGATTCGTCTTATATAAAATATTATTTTTAAAGTTAAAAGATATTTTTACTCTTTCTCTAACTTGCACTTCATCTTATTTTTCATTTTTAATATTTTATTTAATTTCATATTTATTTTCTCATTTTTGTAGGTTAAAATTTGGCAGAGGTAATTTTATAAAATTGTCAAACATTTTCAGAAATTTTGACGTGAATTATAAAAAGATTATACTCTTAAGAATGTAAGAATAAATTCTTAGAAATATTTGAAATAAACTAACAACAGACATATTATATTTTTAAAAAAAATGTGTGCATTGCTATAAATCCTTAATTTCATGATCCAAACACTTAAAAAAAGATGTGAAAATAGTGGTACTACCTAAAATGAAAAAGTCATGCTCACTATCAATCCCTGAAGATTTTCTCCACCATCACTATCGTAATCCTCTTTGTTAACACGAAATAATTTCTGAAAATATTTTCTTAAATAAGTAAACATAAGAAATGCGTAAAAGAATTTTCTAATATCATCATTAATTGACCGATAGTTTTTTTTTTAATTTCTAAAAGATTTATTTTTTTATTAATTATATGAACTTTTCTCGATTGATTTGAATTTAAATATGAAAATTTTTAATTTTATAAAATAAATATATTTATTTCCTAAAGAATAAAAAATGAACATGAGAAATATTATTAATTACCAAACACACTATTACTTTATAATAGAAAAGGGAAAAAGGGGAAGAGGAAGAACCAAATTAATACAAAAAGCGTTAGCATTAGTTATGAATTTTATGATCATTTATGTAAGAAATTTTAATTTCTATAGAAGCAGCCTTCTATAGGCCCAACTCTTGACCAGTCAAAGTCATGGTTAAAAGAAATCAAATGTGCCAAAATGAGAGGTTTGTTCGTATTGTCAGTATGAATTAGTAATAGGCAACAAATTTGACTAATGATAGTGCAGAATTGTCCATTTCGAAAGCTTTCGGTTTCTTCACTTCTACAAGCAAAAGTCTAGTTGGAAGCCGGTGCAAGCGTGAAACCAACAACTATGGAGGGTTCTTTGGTTTACTGTAATGGATTGTTGAGAATGAAAATGGAAACTTAAATAGGTTAACAGTGCTTGATTAATTTTGAAAAAAAGAATGGCTATCAATTTTTTCTTTTAAGTTCCATTTGTTTTGTTGAAAACATTATTCAAGAAAATATTTTTTGACAAATTTGTGTGTGTTTGTTTTGTAAAAAAAACAAAATTCTTCGAATTTTCTTTTCTTAAAAATAAGTAAGGAAGTCATTTCTAATTTTTACTTCAACGAACTACTGTCAGTTTACCAAAAATTGTTTACAAAAAAATTGTTTAGATTCGTAAATTAAAATAAATAATAACTGATTATCTGCGCACAGATAATATTTAACCAGAAAAGTGGACGATGCTAGTTTCTAGAAACGGCCGCATTTTTTCTCTAACTTGTGCGTTAGGTATATATACTAAAATAAGTAAAAAAACGTGCACACTATCCATGGCCCAAGATTTTCACTGCCATCGTTATCGTAATCCTCTTCGTCAAAGACGAAATATTTTCTGCATATATTTTTTAAAATATCGAATGCTAAAAGACATGCACGCTATCTGCAAGTTTATCATTCGAAAAATAAGCAAATTATAGCTCCGCAGTTGATAGATGTATATAATATTAAAGGTTTAAGTTTATAAAAAAAAAAATTATAAGGAGAGATAACTTGATAGAGATCATTTTTTTAAAAATTTGAAATATTTTTAAGAATTCTGATATGAACCAAACATAAAATTATTATATTCTTAAGAATGTAGTAAAACATTCTCACAACTATTTGTGATGATTTAACAATAGAAATGTTATACTTCTAAAACTGTGTTCATTTTCAGAAATTTTTTAATTTCAGGAACCAAACACTTAGGATGTGAAAATAGTGGTCCTACATAAAATGAAAAAGATATGCAAGTTATCAATCCCTGAAGATTTTCTCCACCGTCATTATCGTAATCCTCTTTGTTAACACGAAATATTTTTTACATATATTTTCTTAAATAAGCTCAACAAAAGGGATATGGATCCTGTGCTGCACCAAAGACGCAGCCAGGATGCTGCGCGCCGCGTTTTGGCTTTTTTATATTTTTATTAATTTATTTCAATAACATTATATTTATTTTAATTAAATTAAATCACTAAAATTATTTTTAAATTTATTTTAATAAAATTATTTTTACAAAAATCCTACTTAAAAAATTAGTTTTTTAAAAAATATTTTTATCTTAATTTTATAAATAAAAACTTTATAAATTTATTTAACTAATTAAAATAAGAATTTATTTAAATTATATTTTTATTTAAATTATATAAAATTTTAATTATAATATATATGAACATATATTTAACAGTTATTTATCCCATTTTTTTATTTTAAATTTATTTTAATTTAATTAATTCACTAAAATAAATTAAAAATCAAAACGCGGCAAAAAAAAGTCGCGTTTTGAACACGCAGCATCCTCTGATCCATATGCCAGCAGAGGATTCATATCCCAACAAAAGAAATGTGTAAAATAAATTTTTTGCATTATCATTAATTGACCGATAGTCTTTTAATAATTCCTGAAGTCACTATCACACTTAAAAATCAAATATCATCTACTGCTATCATAGGCAACTTGATTTGAATTTAAATATTAAAATTTTTAATTTTATAAAATAAATGCATTTATTACTTAAAAGATAAAAATAAAATAAAAATTAGAAATATTATTAGCTACCAAACGCATTGTTACTTTACGATAGAAAACGGGATAAAACAATTATGAGGCCACATGATCTAATTAATGATAGTGCTGGATTTGTCCATTTCGAAAGCTTTCAGTTTCTTGACTTCTGGAAGCAAAAGTCTAATTGGCAGCAGGTGCAAACTTGAAACCAACAACTATGAAGGGTTCTCCGGTTTACTGTAATGCACTGTTGGGAATGAAAAAGGAAACCTAAATAGGTTAACAGTGTTTGATGCTAATTTTGAAAAATAGAAATGGCTATCAATTTTTCTTTCAAGAAAATATTTTGAGATGTAAATTTTTGTGTGTGTTTGTTTTGTAAAAGGAATAAATAATTTTCTTGAAGTAAGGAAACCATTTCTAATTTTTACTCCAACCAAACACTATTATTTTATCACCAGCACGGTCATCATCTATCATAGGCCAGTACTGAGCCCAGTATTGTCCATTGTAATTAATTAATTGAACTTGAGTGCTAGTAATAATTTTGAACACGATCCGAGCCTTGGCTTAAGTTATAGTTCAAAAATTTTTATCGAAAAAATATGTCTGTTTATAAACAAATTTGGGCCAGGCCTATGGGTTTAAATTCGGACATCAAAAATAAAAATTTTAAAAATGCAAAGACCAGACACATATTTTTATTTAGGTTAATTTAACCCGAAATAAATTTTTGGAAAAAAGGTCATGCTCCAGCTCAAATATTTTGTCATGCTCCAGCTCAAATAGTATCCACTTTGCCTCCACCGATCAACCACCACTTCATCATTATTGTCCATCGTTTGCCATATTTTATATTTCATGTAACCCAAAAAAAAATTATTTCATGAATTTTTTTGTAAAAAAACAAACAAAAGAAAACATTGTTATATATGGAAAAGAAATTTTGTGAAATATATTTTTAGAAAAAAAATTATTTTCTGAAGAAACTAGGGGAACCTTAACGAAAATTTAAACTCAAATATAATTATATGTCTAAAAGTTAAAAGACCTAGCATATCTCATTATCATTTCAATCATTACACGAATCTTTTACTTCAATTTTTTTTTTAAATTTTAATCAAATTCCGACATTCAAAACATCAAACTATAGAAAATGAAAAAAATTCCAAACTTTTATATCTATTATACAAAAATGAAAATAAATTACTTTCATTTTCATTTTTTATCAAGTTCGGAATTTATTGTATTTCGTATTATAATTAAATTTCATCTTAGTTTTAGTACTTTAGTCTAATAGGATTTCAAACAATAAATTAGAAGATGATAAAAAAAATAACAAATTAAATATATATATATATATATATATATATATATATATATATATATATATATATATATATATCCTTTTATACAGTAACTTTCAAACTATTTTTGTCTTCGCTTATTAACCACGCCTTTGTGGGGGGGGGGGGAAGAAGAAAAGAAAGAAAAGTGGAGCTCATGGGATTCGAATTTCCTTTAATTAAAATTTTTGTTTATATGACTTCATACAGTGTTTTTGGTAGTGTGGGCATGTTTAGAAATCAAAAGTGATAAGTAAATTAGATTGAATGTGAAGCTATGAAAACTAATGAGTTAGGTGAAATGAAAGGATCACTCAACAGGCAGTAGTGAGGCTAAGCTAGTAGGGTTGAGTTGAAAGGAACTAATGTTAAATACACCCTGGAGCTAAGAGCTCTATTGTGATGAACCTCCTTTTATAACTCTCCCTAAATATTAGATTCTCAAAGGGCATTTTAGTGAACTCGTCAAACCCGGTAGGATCCACCTAGGACTCACGGAGGTCGGCCTAGTTACCATATACCTGTCTTGCAGAGCTCCCACCGATCATGATATTTAATTAGTATTTAGCTATGCTGATGTGGCCAGCTAGCTTGGAGAGAAGGATTGGTTGAGCTACGTAATACAGTAAGTACTTGAACCTTTGAGGAGGGCTAAACCGAAAAAAGCAAAAACTTAGAATCAAGGTCAAATGTGCCTCAATCGTTAACTGGGCCAGTCTAGATTATCCATTATCATGCTTTAGGCCACTAACTTCTTCTAAGACCATTTCAGGAGAACTTGTATTTGAACCAAACGTTACATTTCTAAATCGAGTTAATCAGCTCTGAGATGCGCTAGACGTCTTCAATCCAAACCCAACGTGCCAAGTGTATTTGGGGTGAGCGTGATATGGTGGAAGTCACACCATTTTGCTCTTCTGTAGAACTAGCCCTTCCGTCATGTATAATTAATTATAGTGATTTTGCCTTTTCATGTCAGATCTCAAGGACTTCTAAGAGTTAGGTCAGGAGTCATATCAACCACTAAAAGAAAAGTATTAAATAATAGCAATTCTATAGCAGCGATTTATGAAAACTGCCGCTTAATTATGAATTTTAACAATAGTCTTATATATGTCCGCTATTTAAATATGTAAAATTACAGCAGTTTTGTTTAAGCCACTTTTATTTTACTATGGTTTTAGTAACTGCTACTATATTATAATATTTTAAAGAAAATTACTGTAATTTTAATGACGATTCTATATAACCACTATTTTTTTACAAGGGTTTAAAAAAACCACTATAAAGTATGAAACAAAATCACTAAATGTCCCAAATTTATAACCATCGTGCCACTTCCCCAAAATTTTCCCCCTTTCGAAACCTTTTTTGGGTAACCTATCTCTATTCCCCCCAGCCACCAGGCCATTATCACCGTCACCTCAAAATTTCTCCCTCTCTCTTGCACTCTATCTTTATCCCTCTTTCTCTCTCTTGATTCGCTTCTTCGTTGTTTGCGTCAAGTTCCATTACCTCATGATGACTTGCTCTTGAACATTGCAGGTTGGTGGTTGTTGCTACTAATCCTTCATTGTCAAGTTAGTTTAATTAGTGAGGTTCCACGCCAAATTGCTCCCTATTCAGCTTTGCCTTATGATATATGTTTCTTGTTTCTCACCTTATTCTATGCTTGAAATTACTATTGAAATTCCTTATTTTGCTCTCTTCCACAAAAGAAAAAAAAAATAAAATATAACTTGAGGTGTGTCAACTACCTAGAGTGCAACCTCCAACTCCTTGTTATCGCAGGCATCAAGTTGTGTGTCTTAAGGTAAGGAGCCTAAATCCATATGCCGTTTATATCTTTTTATTTGTATTCATGGCTAACCTTAAACTTATATAAGATTCTAATCAACATTGGACTCTTCGTTCTTTAAGAGACTTGTCACGGCCCCAAATGATGGAACACATGACTGGCACGGCATAAGGGTTTCCCTCTAGCCGTAAGCCTAACACATAGCATGCACAACCATTCAGCACACAATCCAGTACATAATAAATATAACTGGCCACATACGCCACATCCAATATCAGAAAATACTGTATATATATATATATATATTTCATGAATCCAACATCCTTGATTCAACTTGGCCCATGGCCTCATAGTACAAACATTATTGTAAACGTAAAACCATTTTTCAAACAACACAAGAAGTGAGGATCCTGCCTGTATGTTCATGGAGATACACTAGACATACACTTAAACTATACAACCAATACAACGGAGTGCCCAAACTGGGGCTCACCAATACTATATTTAGCCTCCTATGGAGCTGTAGCTGGATCAGTGTTTCTTTGACTATCTGTGGGGAGAAAACAGAAGAGGGGTGAGATTACCACATCTCAGTGAATGGATAAATTATACTATAACAGAAACAGGGCAAACTAAGCACTAGTGTTTCGCAATGAATTAAATAATTGAAATCAAGGTATAGAAAACATTAAACATCTAATCATAATTTATTGAAAGAATGCTAAACAGTTCAAATGATAAAACAGGATTAAATCAATAACTGTAAGCAAATCAATTATGCATGGTAAATAATAAATGAAGATGTTTATGCAATAACAATGATGAATGTGGTATTTTAGAAATATTTAATCTTTAAGAAAAATGCACTAATTTATTGGAGGTCTTTCCTAACAGATCTATCATCTATCCCAAGCACATAGCAAGGGTAAGGTAATCACTGTAGGCGTAGACATAAGTCCACCCTAAATTTTCCCCAAGCACATAGCAATGGGTATGGCAATCACTGTAGGCATAGACATAAGTCTATCCTAAATCCCTGTGTCTTAGGCTGTCATATGCCCGTCACAATATCCTAGGCCGAAGCTTTAACATGATCATGGTGCACCAGGGCTAGCACTACCTGCGGCTAGCAAACAGTGATCTAAAAGGGTCCCTCCAATAGAAAACATATGAAATATGCTATTCAAAGAGTTTAAAGTAAAACATTTCAATAACTTTACAATACAGCTATAATTCTCCATCTAGCTCTTTTCATGCATAAAATTTCGTTCTATAATATATCTCATCCATGAATTCCCATGGAGACCTTTACAATCATAAATTTTCCCTTTTAAACATAGATCGTCCATAGACGTCACATAGATGCTCATCATGCATTAAATCATTTCATGGCTAACTTAGTTCATTTCTATGACTAAGTTCGCATTTCTATAAATCTAGCTCAAATGGAGAATTAATAGTCTAGATGCTTGCCCTGCATACCTAGGGTTCAACTAGGATTGAAATTTACAATTTCTAACATGGTTGGAACATATTGGTTTTCAAAGCAGTAAAACAATTTAACATACATTCCAACTAGTTAAAATCATACGAGAGAGTTATAAATCAAATTCCTAAAACATGTGCTATAGTATGAAAAACCCACTCACCGTACTAGAAGTCCAACAACGAGAATTTCACCTCGTAGTGGCTCAATAACCTAGAAAACATAGACATAGCATGAAAATTAGAAAATTCTAAAGTCACTATTCACGCCGGAAAACACTATTCACTCGCCGGAAAATACTATTCATGCTGAAACCTAAAAACCCCATATTCAATTCTAAAGCTATCTACGGGAAGAATTTCGGTAAAAACGAAGCCTAAAACGCAATTGGACGAAGTTTTACCTTTGGAGGTACTATTCACGCAATTTTCCGGCGAAATTGATCGGTGGGTTTTGAAGTACTCGTTGCCACGAGTCCAACGGTCCAGACGGTTCGTCAATCGGAGGTCCGTAACTCCAGATATGAGGGTTTGAAATTCAAAGGGGAAAAGGGAAAAATGGGGGGGCTGCGGGTTTTTCTGCTCTCTGCCTGGTATCCATATGCACATATATGTGCTGATGCTACAGTAAAAAAAATATTTTTTTTTAAATAATTATTAAATAATTAATAATAAGATTTTCTTTATAAAATTCATTTAAATTCCATTTTTCATCATAAAATATCCTAAAAATTTCTAAAAATTTCCTTTCTCATAAATCTTTAGTTAAACTCTCACATCATAATTTTTCTTGATAAAAATAGTAATAAAACAAATTTCTAAACAAATATCTTTATTTATATTAAAAGAAAAAGTATTTCTAAAAATACCATAAAAATTCAATAGAAGCCGGTATAATTATTTTAAGCAACACAATACTTCTTTTACTTAAAAATCCACTTATTTTTAACAAATCATAATTATTTCTACATAATAAAAATATATTTGCTTATATCGCGCCAAAACATAACTTCTAATATTTTTTTTTTCTATGTAATAAATATACATATTTTCTACGGTTCTTATCTCTATTGTCAAAATTCTCTCTTTTATTTTAAATTTCCTTTTCATTAAATTTTACGGTTATTACATTCTTCCCCTCTTAAAGAAATTCGGTCCCCGAATTTTACAAAAACTAACAACATGAAAACCTTTGACTACTCTTGAAACAGCTGAGGATACTTCTCTCTCATGACATCCTCTACTTCCCACGTAGCTTCCTCCTTGGAATGATTCTGCCAAATCACCTTCACTGTAGGGATATCCTTAGATCTCAACTTTTTCACTTGTCTATCAACAATGGCCACGGGTTTCTCTTCGTAGGCCAACTTGTCATCCAAAAGGATTTCTTGCGGTTGAATTACATGAGATGGGTCGGGTAGATACTTCCTCAACATCGAGACATGGAAGACTGGATGCACTCCACTCAACCCAGGTGGTAGGGCTAGGCAGTATGCCACTGCTCCTACCCTATCCAGGATTTCAAAAGGTCCAATATACCTCAGGCTTAACTTCCCTTTCCTACCAAACCGCATGATTCCCTTCATGGGTGAAACTCTGAGGAACACGTGATCGCCTAGAGAAAACTCCAACTCCCGACGCCTATGGTCCACATAAGACTTCTGACGACTTTGTGCAGTTAAAAGCCGTTCCCTTATCAGCTTAACCTTCTCTATGGCATCTTGCACCAAGTCTAGCCCTAGCAGCTTGGCTTCTCCAACTTCAAACCATCCAACGGGAGATCGGCATCTTCTCCCATAAAGAGCTTCAAAAGGTGCCATCTGAATACTGGCTTGATAACTGTTGTTGTATGCAAACTCAGCTAATGGCAGGTATCCTTCCCAACTGCCACCAAAATCCAATATACATGCTCTAAGCATATCCTCCAGAATTTGAATCGTGCGTTCTGACTGGCCATCTGTTTGAGGATGAAAAGCGGTGCTTAGATCTAACCTCGTCCCCAAAGCTTCTTGAAAAGCTTTCCAAAACCTTGCCGTAAACTGTGGACCTCGGTCAGATATGATGGATACAGGGACTCCATGCAATCTGACGATCTCACTCAGATACAGGCTTGCATACTGAGCCACATTAAAGGTAGTCTTCACTGGTAAGAAGTGGGATGACTTGGTCATTCGATCCACTATCACCCATACTGAGTCATAACCCTTAGGGGTCCTCGGTAACCCTGTAACGAAGTCCATAGTAATCCTTTCCCAGTTCCACTCCGGTATCTCAATCTGCTGGTGCAAACCGGCAGGCTTCTGGTGTTCAGCTTTCACCTACTGACAAACCAAGCATTGAGCCACAAAGTTTGCTACATCCTTCTTCATCCCATTCCACCAATACAAGTCCTTGAGGTCACTGTACATCTTATTTGTTCCTGGATGGATAGTATAGGCTGATTGATGTGCCTCCTCCAAAATCTGCTTCCTCAAGCTATCCACATCGGGTACACACAAGCGCTTCCCATATCTTAACACTCCTTCAGCATCCACGCTGAATTCAGAAGTCTGATTATTCCTGGATTCATCCTTGAGCTTGTACAGCTTGGCATCCTTGTCTTGATCTGCCTTAATCTGCTCAACCAGTGGAGAGTGTAGTTACATGTGGGCTAACAACACCCCTGGCTCCTTCACTTCAAAGCGCATCCCCTCTCCTTCTAGCCGATGAATATCCCTTACCAACGGCCTCCGGAGTAGGGTAATATGGGCTAGACTCCCCATTGACTTCCTGCTCAAAGCATCTGCTACCACATTGGCCTTGCCTGGGTGGTACAAGATAGTGCAGTCATAGTCCTTCACCAACTCCATCCACCTTCTCTGTCTCAAGTTAAGATCTCTTTGTTGAAAGATGTACTTGAGACTCTTGTGGTCCGTGTAAATCTCACAGGGTTCACCATAGAGATAGTGCCTCCAAATCTTCAAGGCAAAGACCACTGCCGCCATCTCCAGATCATGTGTAGGATAGTTTTGTTCGTGCTTCCTGAGCTGCCTAGATGCGTAGGCTACAACATGACCATTCTGCATTAACACACAACCCAAGCCCACCCTTGAGGCGTCACAGTATACTGAGTATCCTCCAGTGCCCGTTGGGATAGTTAGAACTGGGGCTGTGGTTAGACACTTCTTCAAGGTCTGGAAACTTTCTTCGCATACATCCGACCACTCAAACTTAACTCCCTTCCTGGTTAATCTGGTCAAAGGAGCAGCAATTCTGGAGAAATCCTTGATGAACCTCCAGTAATACCCTGCTAGACCCAAGAAACTTCGGATCTCCGTCACACTAGCTGGGCGAGGCCACTGCTGTACTGCCTCTACCTTCTCGGGGTCTACTTGAATGCCGTCCTTCGTGACTACATGCCCCAGAAACATAACACTGTCCAACCAGAACTCACACTTAGAGAGCTTGGCATACAACTGCTGATCCCTCAAAATCTGCAGAATGACCCGTAGGTGCTGTTCATGCTCCTCAGGGTCTTTAGAATAAACCAAGATGTCATCAATGAACACAATGACAAACTGATC
This sequence comes from Gleditsia sinensis, assembly GCA_037074535.1. Classification (NCBI taxonomy): domain Eukaryota; kingdom Viridiplantae; phylum Streptophyta; class Magnoliopsida; order Fabales; family Fabaceae; genus Gleditsia; species Gleditsia sinensis. The sequence goes on along the minus strand of CM073466.1, from coordinate 66,609,509 downwards.
TAAGAATGGCTTGAACACCCTGTTCATCAAGTCCATAAAAGCAGCTGGTGCATTAGTTAGTCCAAAAGACATAACTAAAAACTCATAATGACCATAACGGGTCCTAAAAGCTGTCTTGGAAATATCTTCCTTCTTGATCCTCAACTGATGATACCCTGACCTCAGATCAATCTTGGAGAAACATTTCGCTCCTTGAAGTTGATCGAACAGATCATCAATCCTGGGTAAAGGGTAGTTGTTGCGCACTGTTAGCTTATTCAGTTGCCGATAGTCAATGCAAAGACGCAAAGACCCATCTTTCTTCTTCACAAAAAGAACTGGAGCACCCCATGGAGAGGTACTCGGCCTGATGAAGCCCTTATCTAACAAATCCTGCAACTGACTCTTTAGCTCCTTAAGCTCTGTGGGTGCCATCCTGTAAGGCGGTATAGAAATTGGTCGAGCCTCTGGAATAAGGTCGATACCAAACTCTATCTCCCGTTCAGGAGGTAATCCTGGCAACTCTTCTGGGAAGACATCCAGGAATTCTCTTACCACTGTCATCTTGTCTACATCCGGTACCTTCCCATCCACATCTCTAACATATGCCAAATATCCCTGGCATCCCTTCTTCAACATCTTCTGAGCACCCAAGACTGATATCAGGTTACTTGGAGCTTTACTTCGATCACACTGGAACCGGAAAGGAACTTCACTTGGAGGGTTGAACTTGATTGCCTTCTCATAGCATTCCAAGGTAGCATAGCATGCTGCCAACCAATCCATTCCTAGGATTACATCAAAGTCGACTATGTCTAGGATGATCAAATCAGCAGATGTCTCCCTATCACCCACTGACACTTTACATGACTTGCATATATGCTCTACTGGCAAACAATCACCGACCGGGGTGGTTACAAAGAAAGGGGTATCCATCCTAATCGGATCTTTACCCAAACTCTTAGCAAAACTAGGGGAAACATAGGAATATGTAGACCCGGGGTCAAACAAAACATATGCTTCATGTAGGCAAACTGAAAGAGTACCTGTCATGACCGCATTTGAAGCTTGTGCATCCTGCCTGGTAAGAGCAAAAATCCTCGGTTCACCTCGACCTGCTTGGTTTTGACCTCGGCCCATCATCCCTCTACCAGTACCTCTGCTACTTGCTTGGCCCGGTATAGTCCTTATAGGCTGAGCTGCCACTGGAGTTGGTAGTAAAGCCAGTCGAGTTGGCCCTTGGCTTGAGCCATACAACTGGGGACAATCCCTCTTCATGTGTCCAGGTTGGTGGCAATGATAGCAAACAATCATCTCCCTGCGGCACTGACCAAAATGATGGTTGCCACAAATAGGGCATTGTGGCCTGTTCTGCTGAATGGCTCTTGGTCCTGGTTGTCCTGGATACCTGGTGTTTCTCTGGCTAAGACCTAGCCTACCACTTGCATCTGGTCTCTGGTTGGGGTTCCCAACATTCTGTGGTGCTGGGCGCTGCTGGCTCTGGAATCGGGGTCCTTGGGAATGAGAACTTTGCCCTCCTTTGGAGCTCCCGTCTCTATCTCTCTTCCTCAGCTTGGCACTCTCAACATCGGCCAAATGCCTAGTCTCCATCATTCTTGCACAATCTACAGCCTCTGCATAGTTCGGGAATTGCTTCATCTGGGGTGCCACTGATTTAAACAATGCTGGCACCAACCCCTGGATAAATTTCCTGATCATGTCCGTTTCAGTAGGGACCATGTGCGGTGCATACGGCATCAGCTGTGTGAAGCGGTAGTCATACTCCGTGACTGACATACCAGGAGTCTGCTTCAACTCCACAAACTCTTGACACTTTGCATCCCGGATACTCTGAGGCACAAACCTCTCCATGAAGACTTCCTTGAACTCTGGCCATCTCAAAGGTGGCGCTGTAGCTCCCCTTCCGCGCATCATGGTCTTGAACCATACCTGCGCTACGCCAGACAACTGGAAGGCTGCCAATTTTACTGAGCGAATCTCTGGACACTTAAGAACCTCGTAGATCTTTTCAGTAGCCTCTATAAACTCCTGGGGATCTTCACTGGCCAACAACCCCTTAAAGGTTGGCGGTTTCAGTTTTAGGAACTCAGATAGTTCCACTTCCCTCTCAGCGGGTCTCACCTGCCGCTCCACGGACCTAACTGGTTCTGGAACAGAGGTAGTTGTTTCAGGCTGTTGCGGGTCCCTTCTATCTTGCCCATCCCTTCTCTCAGCTAGATTTTCTATTGACCGCTGCATACCCTGCATGGTTACCAGCATCTGGGCTATCACATCATCCCGGGGGTGAGAAGACATTTCCCCCGTCCTGGGAGTTTCAGCTTGCTCACTTCTTAACTCAGCTTGTTCGGCTGCTTCAGCAGCCCTTACACCCCTGCCACTGCCTCTAGGTCGGCCTCTGCCACGACCTCTACCTCGGCCTCTACCACGACCTCTACCTCGGCCTCTAGGCACTGGTACTGTGGACTGAGCAGACTCTTCAGCCATCTGCTCTTGAACCGCGGGTTGCCTAACCTTTGATCTTGTTCTTGGTGGCATTTCGCTATAAAACAGAAATAGCCCAACCATCACTTAACCATACCAACATAGCATACTATAAACTGACTAACTTAAACAAAAAGACAACATCCTATCGAACCCCTTTAGCAGCACCGTGAGTATAAGCATGTCCGGATTCATACCTATACTCAAAGTCCTACCTAAAGGTCCGTTACTCCATGAACACAGGGAAACCTAACGCTCTGATACCATATTTGTCACGGCCCCAAATGATGGAACACATGACCGGCACAGCATAAGGGTTTCCCCCTAGCCGTAAGCCTAACACATAGCATGCACAACCATTCAGCACACAATCCAGTACATAATAAATATAACTGGCCACATACGCCACATCCAATATCAGAAAATACTGTATATATATATATATATTTCATGAATCCAACATCCTTGATTCAACTTGGCCCATGGCCTCATAGTACAAACATTATTGTAAACGTAAAACCATTTTTCAAACAACACAAGAAGCGAGGATCCTGCCTGTATGTTCATGGAGATACACTAGACATACACTTAAACTATACAACCAATACAACGGAGTGCCCAAACTGGGGCTCACCAATACTATATTTAGCCTCCTATGGAGCTGTAGCTGGATCAGTGTTTCTTTAACTATCTGTGGGGAGAAAACAGAAGAGGGGTGAGATTACCACATCTCAGTGAATGGATAAATCATACTATAACAGAAACAGGGCAAACTAAGCACGAGTGTTTCGCAATGAATTAAATAATTGAAATCAAGGTATAGAAAACATTAAACATCTAATCATAATTTATTGAAAGAATGCTAAACAGTTCAAATGATAAAACAGGATTAAATCAATAACTGTAAGCAAATCAATTATGCATGGTAAATAATAAATGAAGATGTTTATGCAATAACAATGATGAATGTGGTATTTTAGAAATATTTAATCTTTAAGAAAAATGCACTAATTTATTGGAGGTCTTTCCTAACAGATCTATCATCTATCCCAAGCACATAGCAAGGGTAAGGTAATCACTGTAGGCGTAGACATAAGTCCACCCTAAATTTTCCCCAAGCACATAGCAATGGCTATGGCAATCACTGTAGGCATAGACATAAGTCTATCCTAAATCCCTGTGTCTTAGGCTGTCATATGCCCGTCACAATATCCTAGGCCGAAGCCTTAACATGATCATGGTGCACCAGGGCTAGCACTACCTGCGGCTAGCTAACAGTGATCTAAAAGGGTCCCTCCAATAGAAAACATATGAAATATGTTATTCAAAGAGTTTAAAGTAAAACATTTCAATAACTTTACAATACAGCTATAATTCTCCATCTAACTCTTTTCATGCATAAAATTTTGTTCTATAATATATCTCATCCATGAATTCCCATGGAGACCTTTACAATCATAAATTTTCCCTTTTAAACATAGATCGTCCATAGACGTCACATAGATGCTCATCATGCATTAAATCATTTCATGGCTAACTTAGTTCATTTCTATGACTAAGTTCGCATTTCTATAAATCTAGCTCAAATGGAGAATTAATAGTCTAGATGCTTGCCCTGCATACCTAGGGTTCAACTAGGATTGAAATTTACAATTTCTAACATGGTTGGAACATATTGGTTTTCAAAGCAGTAAAACAATTTAACATACATTCCAACTAGTTAAAATCATACGAGAGAGTTATAAATCAAATTCCTAAAACATGCGCTATAGTATGAAAAACCCACTCACCGTACTAGAAGTCCAACAACGAGAATTTCACCTCGTAGTGGCTCAATAACCTAGAAAACATAGACATAGCATGAAAATTAGAAAATTCTAAAGTCACTGTTCACACCGGAAAACACTATTCACTCACCGGAAAATACTATTCATGCTGAAACCTAAAAACCCCATATTCAATTCTAAAGCTATCTACGGGAAGAATTTCGGTAAAAACGAAGCCTAAAACGCAATTGGACGAAGTTTTACCTTTGGAGGTACTATTCACGCAATTTTCCGGCGACTTTCCGGCGAAATTGATCGGTGGGTTTTGAAGTACTCGTTGCCACGAGTCCAACGGTCCAGACGGTTCGTCAATCGGAGGTCCGTAACTCCAGATATGAGGGTTTGAAATTCAAAGGGGAAAAGGGAAAAATGGGGGGGGGGCTGCGGGTTTTTCTGCTCTCTGCCTGGTATCCGTATGCACATATATGTGCTGATGCTACAGTAAAAAAAATATTTTTTTTAAATAATTATTAAATAATTAATAATAAGATTTTCTTTATAAAATTCATTTAAATTCCATTTTTCATCATAAAATATCCTAAAAATTTCTAAAAATTTCCTTTCTCATAAATCTTTAGTTAAACTCTCACATCATAATTTTTCTTGATAAAAATAGTAATAAAACAAATTTTTAAACAAATATCTTTATTTATATTAAAAGAAAAAGTATTTCTAAAAATACCATAAAAATTCAATAGAAGCCGGTATAATTATTTTAAGCAATACAATACTTCTTTTACTTAAAAATCCACTTATTTTTAACAAATCATAATTATTTTTACATAATAAAAATATATTTGCTTATAGCGCGCCAAAACATAACTTCTAATTTTTTTTTCTATGTAATAAATATACATATTTTCTACGGTTCTTATCTCTATTATCAAAATTCTCTCTTTTATTTTAAATTTCATTTTCATTAAATTTTACGGTTATTACAAGACTATATGTAATAGCCCTTAAAAAAATCTAAATAAATAAAAAACCCCTGAATTAAAGGAAAATTATGAATGTAAGAGAGGATTATGATAAATGGACATAAGTACTATTGAAAATCTATTCATTTATCACATTGGTTGAAGAATTTTAAAGGTAATATGAGGATTTAAGTTTTGGTGAGGATTTAAGTTTTGGAGCTAAAACATAATTTCTTAAAAGTTTAGGGGTCAAATGTAAATAAAGAAAATTTGCAAGGACCTCACTCAAAAATTATTTTTTTGCAAAATGGTCCCCCTTGACATTATTAAGCAATCTGCAGAAGGGAGGCATGAAAATTTCAGACACTCTCTCTCAAAAATTCACTTTCTTTCTCTAAAAATACTAAAATTCTTTTCTACATTTCTAGCACTTCTAGATCTCGAATTTTGATACCGCTGCCGCCAACAGATTCAGAACGATTCCAACTAAGATTTTATCCGATTGGTTTCTGGAGATCTAGCCTTAAATTTGCTAAAAAATGGAGGAGAAACTCTAGGAAGGTGATTTCTAAAACTCCTACATAGAGTTCTCAAATGGAAAATCTAACACTATAGATGGATTCACGAGGTGAAAAAACTTTAGGATATAAAATTTCTCAGCTATTTGAAAACTTTTATGCGTCGTGAACAGTAAATGCGGCTAGCATGAATTGTGATTTTGATGTTGTGAATAGTACTTCCAACCGTGAACAATACCCCATTAATTTACCAACATTGATCGAGCTCCCAAAGGCTAAATTTCATAATTTCATATTCATTTCCTAGATTTTTGGACCCTCCAGACTTATTTTTGTGGTCCATTTTATCATATTTGACTTAAAAATATATATTTTGGGGCTATCCAACTTGGAACCTTGGTTTTGTGAGTAGGTAATTATTTCTATGACTTACCCTATGCTCTTCTTGAACTTTAAATATATAATTGGTTCTATTTACAAGTTATTTATCCTATCATAAGTATCTGAAATGTGTTAAAATATCTATTTTGCTTATTAACTGGCATATAATTCAAGAAGAGTATGGTTTTACAAATAGATTTTGAAACTGATTGAATATGTGGTTCTAAATATATTTCTCATCATTTGGTAAAGTGAATATTTTATTCACGTGGCATTGATTTATAAAACTATAAGGTTGTCTTGGAAAAAGGCATGGATATGTGTTAAACCTTGACTGAAAAATTTCTAATAGAGGAACTGTACTGAAATTGTGATTTCTATATTATACTGTAAATTATGTTCTGAACAATAAGGGATATGCGCAAATAATAATTTATGCAGAGAAATACTATTGAAAAAACTGTTTACTAACAACAGGTGATGTTAGCCCTGGTGCACCTTGTCACCTCAACTAGCAGGAGTGTTGCTAGCCTCATGTGATGGCCAACACACGGGATATGATATGTGAAGGAAAGCGGGATGCATCCTATCTAGATGAGATATTGGCTTTCTGCCATGTGATTTGCCCTCCTTTTGTATGTTCTTGGGAAATACTCATATTAGAATCCCTTCGTGTGTTCTCTTGAATAGTGGTGGGCAAACCTTAGCTAATATGCTAAATTTAGGCAAATTCTACACAGACAAAGTATAAAAAAGGACTTGAACTCTGATATGGTGGTTCTGATATGGAATCCTGCTAATGTATTTATGTGAAATATTTTGATGCATAACAATATTTGTTTAATGGTCATATCGTACATGTATATGATTTTAGATATCTGAATATTATTTTAATTGAGAATATTTGAAATGCAGGTCCCATATGGATGTACTTTCGAACTGTATTTTCTATGTGACAAAATTTAATATAAGTGCATCCATAGACTGACCTAAGAGGTTATAGAAGGTATTATCTGCTCACTGAGTTACCAAACTCACTACACAATATTTACATTTTTTTTCAGATAAGGATACAGAGTTTGGTCCTGCAGTTACGTGATTAAATAGGTGTCATATTTTATGGGAGAGCCTACGTTGCTTCTAAAGCTCACAGTGTTTAAATCATTATGTATTTTTAATATAGAGTATACTCTGAACACTACAGATAGGATCCCTACTTCTACTATAATATATTTAAATATAAACCTAGCATGTATGTTTGATTATAGTGGAAAATTTGTGAACGTATATGATTATCCCTATTATATGATTTACTTGGAGAATGTATGTATCAAATTAAGAGTAAAGTTATCTGCTATTCATGAAAATCGTGTTCCTATTAATTGGGGACATGACAAGTTGGTATCAAAACATTAGGTTTCCCTATGGCTAATAGAGCAAAAGATTTTTTAGTAGGACCTTTAGTATAAATATGAGCCAGACATATTTATACTCTAAGTGTTGCTGAGGGATTCTATAGGGTTTCAATTTCCTTCCTACTCCAAATTTGTTAAGATTCCTAGTATAAGATTGATTGAATATTGTGGTATTTTAAAAAAGTTTGTTGTTTTATATAGCCTATGATGCTGCCAAGAACTAGAGCGGTTGCTAAAGAAGCTGTAGAACGTGCATCATTTACAGAAGAGTCTCATAATCTGTAATTTCAGTACAAAGAGGCCATGGTAGAGGCTGGCCTAGAGAAAGAGGCAGAGAGCATGCACGGGGTATGAGAACTCTAAGGCATGATGAACAGATCTACGTATCTGATAGAGTCCCTAATGAGATAGTAGAATTCCTTCATGAGCCACATGATAAAACAGTTACTAAGATTACTGGCATATACAAGAGCTCAGAGACATTCCTTGGATTTATAGTAAGATATGGCAAGAGGGATAGCCAGCCACTAGAAAATGCTCCTGAAGCGCAAGAACTAAAAAGACCAGTTGAACAAGAGGACAACTTTATAGAGATTAAGGTGACATTACCGTAATTCCTTAACCTAAAGTCCTCGAATTTTTTTGGATCAGATATTTAGGAGGACCCATAGATATTCATTGATGCTGTAGAACAAATTTTCAGAGCTTTGGAGTGTTTCCCTAGAAGATCTATTAAACTAGTATCATTTCAAATATTAGATGTGGCCCAAGTTTGAGTTAAGACTCTGGTATAAGAAAGAACAGTTACCTTATCACCTATGGAGTGGAACGAATTTAAGAAAGTATTTATGAATCGTTTCCTCCAATGAGTGAAATAGACAAGAGGGACAGAGAATTTAAAGAATTAAGATAGACACCGAACATGACAGTTTTTGAATGATATTTTTTTTACTCGATTGTCTAGATATGCACCATATCTGAATCCGACAGAGAAAGACAAAATTAAGAGATTTTTTTCGGGATTGATACGTCTATTTTTTAAATTAGTGAGTCCACAAGTAAACCATTTCTCAACTTATTCAGCGTTGTGGATTATGCTAGAATGTTGGAAACATGAGAGCTAACAGACATAGAAGGTATAAAGTGAAGAAAAAGATATCGAGATAGTAATATCCAGACTAGTTATCATCTTAATGTAAAAGGACCAAGATTTCATAATCCACATTGTTTGATTCAAGCAAGATCTGTTAGCTCCAGTCGATAAGACCCACTAGTCAATAAGATTCAATATCGATTCTACTATGTCCCATTTGTGGCAAGCCTCATATTGGACAGTGACGCAGAAAAACTGGTGCATGTTTTAAGTGTAGACAAGTAGGTCATATGATGAGGAATTGTCCACAATTACAAAATTTAAATCAAGTATCAGTACAGCCAGCTTCACCTCCTGCATTTGTACCAGTACGACCAGCTAGAGCAGCTTCAAATCAAGCAAGTAGTGGTGGTACTGGTAGAAGATAATGAAACCGAGGCTGAGAACTAACCTAAGTCTTTACCTTAACACGACAAGATGTTAAGGCCTCAAATGCAATGATGACAGGTATATTATCAGTATGTTCTAATAGAGCATAGATACTATTTGATCCTGGTTCTACTCATTCTTATATATTACCTTGCTTTGCTAAGTAATTGGGTAGAGATCCTACTAGGTTGCATTGTTCTTTTATAGTTGCTACTCCATTAGGAGAATTCGCGGATAAATGATATGTATAAATCATGTGAGATTTTGATAGAAGATAAGGAGACTCTTGTAGATTTGATAGTTTTAGATATGGTAGATTTTGATGTGATGCTGGAAATAGATTGGTTGTCATCATGCCATGCGACTTTGGATTGTCACCTTTAGGTGATTAAGTTTAATATCCCTGAAGAATCTTTCTTCTTGATACAAGGAGATTGTAGTGAGGTTCTCAGTAATATATTCTCTGTTCTAACAGCTCATAAGTTATTTCAAAAAAGATGTCAAGAGTATTTAGCAGTGGTCAAAGATATTGATATAAAGTACACCAATGTAGAGCAGATTTCAGTGGTTAGGGAATTCCCTGACGTGTTCCTTGAGGAATTGCCAGAGTTACCTCCAGAACGAGAAATTGAGTGTCTATACCTCCATATAAACTGGCACTGACTAAACTCAAAGAGTTAAAGAATTAGTTTCAAGACTTGTTGGACAAGGGATTTATATGCTTTAGCACTTCTCCTTGGGATGCTCCAGTTTTATTTGTGAAAAGAAAGATGGATCGCCATAGATGTGCATAGATTACATAAAATTGAATAAGGTGACAGTACGTAATAAGTATCCATTACCTTGTATAGATGATTTGTTTAACTAGCTATAGGGTGCTCAATGCTTTTCAAAAATTGATTTGAAATGTGAATATCATTAATTGAGGATAAAGGAAGATATTCCGAAAACTGTTTTTAGGATTCGGTATGGGCACTATGAGTTTTTGGTTATGTCATTTGACTTGACAAATGCTCTAGCTACATTCATGAATTTGATGAATAAAGTATTTAAACCCTTCTTGGATCAATTTGTTATTGTGTTCATAGATGACATCCTGGTGTATTCCAGGAGTTCAAAGGAATATGAGCAACATTTAAAGCAGGTTTTGTAAACTTTAAGAGAACACAAGCTGTATGCTAAATTTTCAAAATGTGAATTTTGGCTTAGTAGTGTTACTTTCCTGGGCATGTGTTTACCAAAAATGGTATTCAAGTTGTTAATTTTGAATTTTAAGATGACTTTCATTTGTTAATTTTGTGTGTGTTTTGTAGCAGATGGAGAAGGAATACTGCATGAAGCAAAAGATTTCATAAAAAGCCTAAGGAAGGCAGCAATTTATGAAAACTTTCGTTAATTATGAATTTTAACAATAGTCTTATATATGTCCGCTGTTTAAAAATGGAAAATTACAATGGTTTTATTTAAGCCGCTGTTATTTTATTATGGTTTTGGTAATTGCTACACTGTTAAAATATTTTTAAAAAAATTGCTGTAATTTTAATGACGATTCTATATAACCACTATTTTTTTACAAGGGTTTAATATAAACTGCTATAAAATATGAAACAAAATCACTAAAAGTCCCAAATTTAGAACCATCATGCCACTTCCCCCAAAATTTTCCACTTTTCGAAACCCTTTTTGGGTAACCTATCTCTATTGCACCTCCAGCCACCAGGCCATCATCACCATAACCTCAAAATTTCTCCCTCTCTCTCGCACTCTATCTTTATCCCTCTTTCTCTTTCTTGATCCGCTCCTTCATTGTCTGCATCAAGTTCCATTACTTGATGATGAATTGCTCTTGAACATTGTAGGTTGGTGGTTATTGCTGCTAATCCTTTATTGTCAGGTTAGTTTAATTAGTGAGGTTTCCATGCCAAATTGCTCCCTATTAAGCTTTGCCTTATGATATATGTTTCTTGTTTCTCACTTATTGTATGCTTGAAATTACAATTGAAATTCCTTATTTTGCTCTCTTCTGCATAAGAAAAAAAAATAGAACTTGAGGTATATCAACTACCTAGAGTGCAGCCTTCAACTCCTTGTTTTTGCAGGCATCAAGTTGTGTGTCTTAAGCTAAGAAGCCTAAATCTGTATGCCGTTTATATCTTTTTATTTGCATTCAATTCTAACCTTAAACTTATATAAGATTCTAATCAACATTGGATTCTTCTTTCTTTAAGAGACTATTTGTAATAGCCCTTAAATAAACTTAAATAAATGAAAAACCATGAATTAAATAAAAATTATAAATGTAAGAGAGGATTATGATAAATAGAGATAAGTATCATTGGAAATCTGTTCATCTATCACACTCGCTTAAAAATTAAATTTTTGCAAAATAGTCCCCTTGACATTATTAAGCAATTTGCATAAGGGAGGCATAGAAATTTTAAACTCTTTCTCCCAAAAATTTATTTTCTCTCTTTAAAAACTCTAAAACTTCTCTCTAAATTTTTAGCACTTTCAAACCTCTGATTTTGACACCACCACTGTCAACGGATTCAGAACGACGAAGACTACAATTCTATTTGATTAGTTTATGGAGATCTAGCCTTAAAACTGCCGAAAAATGGAGGAAAACCCCTAGGAATGTGAGTTCTAAAACTCTTACTTAAAATTCTCAAATTGAAAATCTAACACCATATATGGATTCAAAAGGTAGAAAAACTTTAGGATATAAAATTTCTCAGCCATCTGACAACTTTTGTGCATCGTAAACAACTTTATGATTCAATGAGCTTCTAATTCTGCCCTCCCCATTCTTGTAAAATTCCAACCACTATCCCTTTAAAAATCTTGTCATAAGGAAGGACAAAATTAGCATCATCTTGCTAGGAAATGACAACAATAGCCCTCCCAATTTCTTTTGTTAATGCACGCTGCACCAAAAGCTAAAAAAAATTCCAGCAAAACGTGCATTTCTCTCTTCACCCAAAACCTTACCATTTTCTTCCATTTTGTGTGTCATTTTCATCCAAACTTCCAACCACTCAAATCCCTCATACTAAGGCTAGAAATCTGCTGTGAAATCCCTAGGAAGACTGAAGCAATTCATTAATTTTTAGTTGAAAAATTTTGCTGCACAGAGGTACTGTAGCATGGAGGTAAAATCTTCAAAATTTTGATTCTTTTGCTGGTTTATGAAATTTCTGGGCATAGAATCATTTTAAGGATATGTTGTATTATTACCATACCAATTTCCACAAGCAAATAACTTTATTTGGATACTTAGGTCATGAATTTTTGCTTCAATGAACAGTATCTGCGAAAATCATTCCATATGTATTTGTTCTAAGTTGAAGCTATCATAATTGGATTAGATTAAGCAAATGCATTTGAAAAGCTATTAGTTTGGAAGCTTAAAGTTGATATATGTATGTGATAGGAATTTGGAAAGTATAAGTGAAATTCTTGAATTTTGGATTATAAACTAGCTACTAAAGGAATTGGGAATAGATGTAAAATCATAACTTGGTGTTAGATTGAGAAGTATAGATCTTTAGCCAAATTGATGTAGGAACTAAAAGGCTTGGTATTGAAAGAAATATATATTTGTATGTGATGAAATGTTAGACTCATAGCATGATAATTATGTGCCATGTAGGAATGATGATTATGTGATGTTGTATCATAGGTCTCGAAAAAAGTTCTAACCAAGTTGGAAGTTTGCTTAGTAGCTTGGACATTGGAAGTGAAAGGAAAAGGGTTGCCCTCCATGAATCCTTAAAGAGTGAGTAAATATAGTTTACTATAACACCTTTTCAAATCCCTCTCATGCTCATACATTATAAAATAAGTTTTCAATTGGGAATAGCATAAATTGAATTTCATTTTTACTTGATTTATGTATTACTAGATCTTTCAATAATGGTTTTTATTTTTTAAAAAGTTTTATATAAACTTAATTCTCTCTTAGCATACTCATTATTTAATTGATTTATATTCTTAGAAACTATAGGACATGCAGAACAAGCCTTTAATAAGTCCCTCCTGAGTTTATGATAAAAATAGTATGTTATGTTATATTTTATTGAATCTTATAATTGTATGCTCTCTCAAATTATTTCATATTATTTATGTTATAAATGATACCTCATTATTTCATGGATATGGTAAAATTGAATTTGTATTTGAGTTTGGAATGTGTCATTGATACTGAATATCATGGTTTGTCTAGACTGTAATGAAAATGTTGTATTTCTGATTTTGGAGAATGAATTTATATGCTGAAACTCTGTCTGAGGAATGTCTTAGAATTGAGGGATATGTTTTGTCTTAAAAAGAATTTTTACCTCATGCTTTCCACTTTTTTCTTCTAGTTTACATTTTTGGCTTATAAAATTTGTTTATTCTAGAGGAATCATTGACAGAAACACTATCAACTAGCGGTAGAGATAGCTAGCCTTTGTGCACCATGTAACCCTAGCTAGCAACAGAGTTACTAGCCCCTTGTACAAAAAGGCATATGAGGATTGGATTGTGAATAAGTATGAAGTTGAGATATGTCTCTTCCAGTAGCTAGTGGCATTTGGCCTTGTTAATTATGATGAGAATGTGGTAATTTACCCACCCTATTGATGTGTGCTTGGGACAGTCATCATATGAAAAGATTAGAGAGTTGAGGGGAGCTCCTTCCAACCTTATGATATGAATGATGATAATGTAGTGATTTATCCATCTCATTGCTATGTTCTTGGAATAAGACATGTATACAGTAATTTGCCCTTGCCAAGCTATATGCTTGGTTATAAAATGATAATGGTTCTGCTTTGAGTTCTCCTATAAACTTTTTTTCTATAGAAAGTTATTTTCTTATTTTCTTATCTGACTTTGAAATTATTATTTATTATATTAAATCTCAAGATTTCAAAACTTCTCTTAACCAAATTTAACCACTTTAAAGATTTAATTTGTTGTTATATACATTGATTTAGATAATGTTATATTCTTGCATATTTTCTATTTATGAAAATTTATGCATATATTCTGTTCTGTTTCAGTTATAGTAGGCTATATTTGCTCACTAAGTTGTGTAAACTCACCCCCTTATTTATACGTTTCCAAATAGCAATAAAGAGTCTAACCCACATTCATCCAAACTTGAATAGGATAGCAGTTTCAATTATGAGCCCAATTGTTCCTAGGGCTCTTTAATATATTTTTTCAGTAATCTTATATATTTTTGTAATCTAGACTGTACTCTAGTGATCACAAGCAAGATTCTGATTCTGTTATGTACTCTATACATATTGGTTAAGGCTGTCTATATACAAAAACTATATGACATGAATTTGTGAGAAGATGATTATGTATATAAATAAAATGTTCATTTCTGATATGGTGTAAGGTGATATTGTGTGCTAGTTTTTGATTGTATGTGTCACGACCCTAATTTTAGGGCACGTGAAATCCATATACCATACACATATATTTTTCATAAATGTATATAATGCCATTCTTTATCATATAAACCAATACATATAAGTTCTCATACACATATACAATATACAGTTTACGTCTATAAACACCAGAGTAACAGTAGAAGCAAGGATCCTGCCTGTGACATTCAGAACACACTCTAAAATACAAATACAATACAGTACAAATAATGTGAGCCTTGAAAGCAATGTAGGCTCACCCAGAGGGTAAGATCACCTATCCGCAGGACCAGACTCTGTCTCCTTATCTGAAAAATATTTCCACAACGTGTAGTGAGTTTTACAACTCAGTGAGCAGATAAGACCTTCTATAACCTCTTAGGTCAGCATATGGATGACTTATCCTTCAAACTTTATCATATAGAAAGTACAATTCAGAAGTACATCCATATGGAACCCGTATTTCAAATATCCTCATTTAACAATATAACCCAATATTCAAAATCCAAATACAGTACAATACGATAATAAACAAATACTTTGATGCAATAAAAGATTTTACATGTTTTAAGAGGTTTCCATATTAGAACCAATACAATAAATAATCCCAAGCACACAGCAAGGGAGGGTAAATCACATATCAATAATAGGAGGCATCATGCTCTCCCCGATAACAATAATAGGAGGCATCTCGCTCTCCCCGATAACAATAATAGGAGGCATCCCGCTCTCCCCGATAACAATAACTCCCGTGTGTTAGCCGACACACGAGGCTAACACCACCCTTGCTAGCTGAGGTATCAAGGTGCACCAGGGCTAACATTTCCTGCTGTTAGCAGACAGTGATTCCAATAGGATTCCTCCACAAATACCATATGCACATATACCATATAATTCAGTATAAACTTTTCAATATAAAACAGACTTTCAGTCTCAGTATATTTCTCTGTCCAAAACTTCCCAATCAGGGAATCACATATACATGCCCATATCCGAGGCAAACATATCACTGTATAGATCAATATCATGTGCATAATATATTTTATTTGCCATATAATAAAAAAAATACGTGTAAAAATCACATGTTCAATGCATTTCAAAATTCATCTATTAAAAATTTCCCATTCAGGGTTTATCATATATATATGCCCTCTTTCCAAGGCAATCATATATCTTTATAAACCAATGCATCGTATACAATAAATTTCATTTACCATGTGGTAAGAAATGTATTTAAAATCACGTATTCAATGAGTTCAAAAATCTCATTTTCAGAACCATACTCTTCTTGAACTATATTTCCGATAGAAATCAATTCCAGATACTTTAATCCATTTCAGATACATATAAAAGTATAAATCACATGTAATCATAATCAATAATTCATCTTAAATTCAAGAAGAGTATGTAATAAGCTATAGAAAGAAATATCTACTCACAAGGTAGGGCTCCAGATTGGACAGCCCTAAAATGCACTTTTCTAGTCTGAATTTGACCAAATAAGCTTCAAAAACGTGTCCGGAGGGTTCAAAAACCTTAAATGAGCTCGGGGGGTACTGTTCACCGCCGGAATACTATTCATCGCCGGAATCACTATTCATCCGCTACTATTCATACCGAAATCACTATTCATCCGCACTATTCATGCCAGAAATTACTATTCACCGCCACATAAAAAGTTACCAAATGACCGAAAAAAATACATATTCTAATGTTTATCAAGCTTCTGAACCCATCTACGGTGTCAGATTTCTAATTTGAGGTTTCTAAGTAAGGTTTTTCAGAACTTACCTTTTACCGAGATTTTCTACTTCAGATCTACGGCGATTCAACGGTTGATTTGAAAAACTGATCGGTCAAAACTGAAGTACTCTTCGTCGTGAATCCAATAACACTTTTAGTTTTGGTATTGGAAGCTCTTAAACACTCCAAATTGAAAGATAAATTTTGAGATCACTATTCACTCACTATTCATTACTATGCATCTTTCCGTTTTTCTTTTTTCTTTTTTTTTGATATTTCGTTGCCCGGTTTCAATTTAACATACGGCTGCTCTTCTTTTTTTTTTTTAAATATTATAATAATTATTAAATAATTAATAATAAGATTTTCTTTTATGAAAATTCATATAAATTCTATTTTTCATCATAAAATATCCCAAAAATTTCTAAAAATTTCCTTTCTCCTAAACCTTTAGTTAAACTCTTAAATCATGATTTTTCTTGATAAAAATCATATTAAAACAAATTTCAAAACAAATTTCTTTATTCATATTAAAAGAAAGAATATTTCTAAAAATACCATAAAAATTCAATAGAGGCCGATATAATTATTTTAAACAATACAATACTTCTTTTACTTAAAAGTCAACTTACTTTTAACAAATCATAATTATTTCTACATAAATAATAATATTTTTGCTAATAGCGCGCCAAAAATATAAATTCTCATATTTTTTTTTGTAATTCTTTAATCCATGTAATAAATATACATATTTTCACTGGTTCTTATCTCTATTGTCAAAATTCTCTTTTTTATTCTACATTCCCTTTAATTGGAATTTTTTTGTTAAATTTTACGGTTATTACAATATGTTTTGTGGTTTACGGTTTAAGGGTCAATCCCTTATGCTATGCCATTCATGTATCCCAAATTGGGGTTGTGACAGTCTTATGGCAGAAAACATAGTTAAGAGACTAGGTCTCATAGTGTAAAAAGTATGTAATAATATTTTAGAAGGAAGGGATAGTTATTGTAAGCAATGTACTAAATTTCATTTTGAGATACCATTTCAATAACTCTAGAAACCGAAACATTTTGAAATTTCATAGAAATAAAATATTTTTGAAAAAAACGTTTCAAATAATTTTAAACAATATTTTTTAAAATTTTAAAAGATTTTAACATAATATTAATGATATAATTATATAAAATTAAATAATATAGTGTTAAATAATGACATTGTCATTCAAATAACATTGATATAATTAATGTTTTTAAAGTTTGACAACATTTGAGCTCTATAACATACTACTGAGCAACAAATTAGAAGTTATTAGTTTTTAAAAGAAAGTGTAAGTATAGATTTGTTCTTAATACATTAATATTACCCCAAACAGGGCACATGACCGGCATGAAGCGAAAGCGAGACCTCTGACACCATAAGCCTCAAGCCACATTCACTTGACATGTAAACGAAATCTTTAAAATGATGAGAATATATATAAAAACATTTACTGAAATTTCTCACATGATCTATCTCTCGAAATAGATAAAATGTTCAAGTTACAAATAAACCAGAAGCTGAACTCTTGAGTACATTAAGCTTCAGTTCTCAGATTTTTTTTGACACACAAATTAGTTTCTGAAATTATCAACTCATCGTATCTTAGTTATTTTACTAATTTATTAAAAAATTTGAATATTATAAGGAGTTATATGCAATGAGTTTAATATTTTTTAAAACTAGCTCATATACATAAAAAAAAATTAAGAACTAAAATTAAATTGATCTATAAATTCAGGGACCTACTGATTATTCTACTCTAAAATATAATATAGAACTATCTTTCATGAGTTCAATACTTACATTTCATTCTCAATTCTTCACTTAAACTTTAAAAGTAAATATGTCATAATACTCAGAAACATAGCCAATATCACATAACAATCAGAAACAAATATATGCACATTTGGACCATTCTATGTTTAGTGAAGAAAACAATCAAGCTAGTCAATTATATCACAAGTAATTAGGGGATTACTGCACTTGACTAATCACAAGTTGGGTAATTTCTCAACCTAACTAAATACAACTCGAAGAATCGCCCATCCTGACAATCATTAGTTGGGAAATTATGCATCCTGACTAAACATGTAATAGCCGTAAAGTTAACGAGAAAATTCAACTAAAGGAATTTAGAATAAAAGAGAATTTTGGAAAATGGATATTTTAATTAAGGAAAATTTGGAATTAAAACATAGGATTTCAAAAATGGAATTAGGACTCGGTGAAAATAAGTTATTATTTACATGGATTAAAGAATTATAAAAGAAATGTTAAGAATTTACGTTTCGGGGCAAAAATGCAATTTCTTAAAAGTTTCGGGGTTAAAATATAAATAAGAAAAATTTGCAAGGACCTCCCGCTAAAAGTGAAATTTTGCAGAAAGGTCCCCCGAGATATTTTAAGGGCCTCAATCACTCCGGAAGCAATCATTCGCAGATTTCTCCATCTCTCTTCAGAAAAACTCTCCCCGAAAATCCTCTAACTTCTCTCTAAGATTTCTTCGCCTACGGACCTCGGATTTCGACACCACCACCACCAACGGACTCAGGACGAAGAGTTCTTCGAATCGATCCGATTGGTTTCTGGAGAATTGGCCGGAAATTGGTCGGAAAATTGAAGGGAAAAACGGCCAAAAAGGTAACCCCCAAAACTCCTACTTTTAGTTCTCAAACGCAAAAACTAACACCGTAGATCGATCCAGAAGGCCCCGAAACCTTTGGATCTCAAATTTCAGGCCGATCCACCACCGCACACTCCCCCACGCGCCGAATCTTCCTCGGAGAGTGACGCCCATGCGCAGCTCCTCGGGCGGCGCTACACCTCCTCGCGTTGACCTGCGTTGACCGAGCTCCCGGAGGCCAAATTTCGCAAATCCGGAGTCGTTTTCAAGGTTTTCGGACATTCCGGACTCGATTTTGGGGTTTATTTCACTGAATTCGGATCAGAAAATAGGATTTTAAGGGTGTCCAACTTTGTGCTTCAAAGAGGTGAGTAGATGATTCTTTCTATGGCTTGTTTTTACTCTTCTTGAACTTTACATTGATAAATGAGTATGATTACATGTTATTTATACTTCCATATGTTCTTGAAATGGTTTGGAAATGTCTGAAATATTTAATATATGATATGTAGTTCAAGAAGAGTTTGATTTTTGCAATAAGTTTTGAAATACATTAAGCATGTGATTTTTACACGTATTTTGCATGATATGGCAAAGAAAATATGTTATACATGTGACATTGATTTTATACAGTAATATGTTTGCCTCGGATGTGGACATTTATACATGATTCCCCTGAATGGGAAGTTTTGACAGATGAATGTACTGAGACTGATAGTCTGTGTTACATTGAGAATTTTATACTATAATATATGGCATATACGCATATGATAATTTTTGTGGAGGAATCCTATTGGAAACACTGTCAGCTAACAGCAGGTGATGTTAGCCCTGGTGCGCACCTTGATTACCTCAGCTAGCAGGGGAGGTGGTGCTAGCCTCGTGTGAGGGCCAACACACGAGAGATTATATGTGAAGGAGAGCGGAATGCCTCCTGTATATGGGCGAGATGCCAGTTATATAAGATGTTATTTGCCTTCCCTTGCTGTGTGCTTGGGAAAGACCCACATAGAGTCCCTTCGCGTGTCCTCTTGAATGGTAGTAGGGCAAACCTCAGCAAGAAGTTGAGTTTAGGCAAATCCTATACCACCAAAGTACGGAAGGGGATTAGACTCTGATGTGGTGGTTCTGATGTGGGATCCTCCGAATATTTTATGAGAAATATTTGATGCATAACATCATTTGATAAATGATTTTGCAGTATTGAACATGATTTTGAACTTGATATGAGTATTGTTTATACAGTATCGCATACAGTTTGAAAGACCTGATTATGATTTTTGAACAGAGAATATTTGAAAATGCGGGTCCCATAAGAATGTACTTCTGAACGGTATATTTTGATATGATAAGTTTTACAATATGAGTACATCCTTATGTTGACCTGAGAAGTCATAGGAGGTGTTATCTGCTCACTGAGTTATAAAACTCACTACACGTGGTTGACATATTTTTCAGATAAAGACCCAGAATTTGGTCCCGCAGCTACTTGACCGACTAGGTGTCGTGCCTCAGTGGTGAGCCTAACTTGTTTCTAGGCTCTCAGTGTATTATATTGTAATATATTTGTATTCTAGTGTTGCTCTGAAAGTCACAGGCAGGATCTTTGTTTCCGCTGTAAACTTGATGTATATAGATTTGGCATGTATAATTATTGGTTTTTGTAAACTTGTGAACGTTGAATAATACTTGAATATGTGTTATCGTGAGATCATTTGCACATGTGTAATGAAAAGTTTTTCGGATAGTAACGGTATTCGCGTTCGTAAAGTACGGACGTGACAAAACACGAGTCAGGGAGTCATCCTAACTGATCACAAGTTATGGAATCATACCATATAACTAAATGAGTCAAGAAATTGTGCACCTAATAACATATTATCACATTCCAAGGTGTTCAATCCCATAAATCATTCATGATCCCAAAACTGTCACTTTCACATAATAACATGCTGGGATGATATAAATCATTTAAAATGTCATATTATAAGTTGATCTCACAGTATAAATCATGTATATGCCTTTCGACCTTGATATTAATTAAACAGAGATGCATAAATTTCAAAGTTGATTCAATAAGTAACATCCTATGCAAATCTTATTTCAAAAAATATATTATCAAATATGCAAATATTTAGGAAAAATAATTATAGTATTAATAATCATAAAATATGTTATATTCACTCACAAACAGACCAGACAGGAACAGAATCTAAAATTGGTTACTGAACTTATACAATCTTTTACAGTAGTGCCTTAATTTGGATGTTCCTAAAGTCATTGGAGCATGAAAAAATTGATTAGAATATTGACAAACTAGAACTTGCTCATCAGTTCAAAAGTTCCAAAATTCTAAATTTCATATCATACTACAGAAATCTCGCTTTACACTACAAGAAAAACGGGGAATGGCGACGGGTGTTTAACGACGGTCATAAAAAACCATCTTTAAAGCCAAGTTTAACGACGGTTTATGAACCGTCATTAAAGTTAGACACCTAACGACGGTTTTCCAAAAAACCGTCGTGAAATACGGACGGTTAAGATCCAACAGTGGTCACCTGCGCCGAAGGGAAATATTTGACGGACATTACGACGGTTTTTATAAAACCGTCGTAAACTGACGACGGTTAGAAATAAAACCGTCGTTAAATCACGACGGTTCTCGTAAAAACCGTCGTTATTTCACGACGGTTTAATTAAAACCGTCGTTATTTCACGACGGTTTAATTAAGTTATAACGTTCGGAATTCGGACCGTTACTCGATGTCTAGTTTAACGACGGTTTTAGGAAAAATCGTCGTTATTACACGTTACGACGGTTCTTTGTAGTAACCGTCTCTAAACCCATTTAGCGACGGTTTTTGGTCGGTTTAACGACGGTTAATAACCGTCGTTAAACCACGCGTTCGTCTATAAATTGAGAGGTCCCCTTTGTTTTTATTACAACAGTTTCTTGATAGATTATTTTTACATAATATATTCTCTGAAATTATTTGTTGTGTTTTTCAAGTTTTTTTACTGTGGTGTTCTCTCCGACGTGGTTTATTTACTCTCAAGGTATGTCATTTAATTTTTTAATTGTATTTGATTAATTTTTTTTTATATTGTATGTTCAAAATATTTTCTTATATTATTTTTTATTTTATTTTGTGAAGATATTGTGACGTTGGGACGACACTTTAATTTTGATTTTTGTGCGTTATTTATTTGGAATCATTTTGAATGTATGTAATTTAATTAATTAGATTTTGAATGAATTTATTTCAAATTATTATATGTTAGATTGAAATAATATTAGATATTTTATTTACTTACTACTTTTGTTATAAATATATTTGTCATTGTGATGTACATTATTGTATGAATCAATTTTAAAATTTGTGTTATTTTTGTGATATTTATGATGTTTATTATTATAATATATAGCATGTTCGTTGAAAACATGTAAGGAGAAATACATTTATATAATAACATAAATATAGTAGATAAATTGAAGTGTGTAATTGATTAGATAAAATAAATAATTTTAATAAATAAATAGAGTAAGTATTGAAAACAATTTTTTACAAATTGTGACACTAATTTAAAAATATACATATATTTTAATAAAAATTTAAGAAATATATATAATATTATTAATTTAGTATAAAATGATAGTGAATTTTGTTTTAAATACAAGTTATTTACTGTTTTTCAAATATTATTAAAATTAATGTAAATAAATTGAAAGTAGTTATTATATTGATAAACGTATTTAAATAATATACATCAATTAATAATAGTCAAATTATATTACAGTTGTTAATAAAATAGTAAAATATTTATTCAGGTGATGAGATAAAATAATAAATATTAATAAATAGACAAAATTAGTATTAGGAATTAGTTTTAAAAAAATAAAACTCATTTAAAAATACACATAATTTTTAAAACATGAAAACAAATTTACAATAACATAATTTTAATATGTATGCTAGTAGTGTAATAATTTTTAATGAATTAATAATAACATAAATTGAAAGTAGTTATTATATTGATAAACGTATTTAATTAATATTCCTAAATTAATAATAATAAAATTATATTACAGTTGTTAATAAAATATTAAAATATTTATTCAGGTGATGAGATAAAATAATAAATGTTAATAAATAGACAAAATTAGTATTATGAATTAGTTTTAAAAAAATAAAACTCATTTAAAAATACACATAATTTTTAAAACATGAAAACAAATTTACAATAACATAATTTTAATATGTATGCTAGTAATGTAATATTTTTTAATGAATTAATAATAACATAAATTGAAAGTAGTTATTATATTGATAAACGTATTTAATTAATATTCCTAAATTAATAATAGTCAAATTATCTTACAGTTGTTAATAAAATATTAAAATATTTATTTAGATGATGAGATAAAATAATAAATGTTAATAAATAGACAAAATTAGTATTATGAATTAGTTTTAAAAAAATAAAACTCATTTAAAAATACACATAATTTTTAAAACATGAAAACAAATTTACAATAACATAATTTTAATATGTATGCTAGTAGTGTAATAATTTTTAATGAATTAATAATAACATAAATTGAAAGTAGTTATTATATTGATAAACGTATTTAATTAATATTCCTAAATTAATAATAGTCAAATTATATTACAGTTGTTAATAAAATATTAAAATATTTATTCAGGTGATGAGATAAAATAATAAATGTTAATAAATAGACAAAATTAGTATTATGAATTAGTTTTAAAAAAATAAAACTCATTTAAATAAACACATAATTTTTAAAAAATGGAAATAAATTTATAATAACATAATTTTAATATGTATGCTAGTAGTGTAATAATTTTGAATGCACTTTATTGTTACCCTAGATTCTCTATTAAAGAACTAACAAGATTTTATATGTAATTGAGTAGAATTATTCTTGAATATATGGCCCTTATATGGGCCACAGATTTTATTTTTTTAAATAGGGAATTGAAATTTCAATTCCTTATCTGAATTCGTTAGAATTTTTACCATGTAAATACTATAATTGAAATCTTTGCGGCAGCTGTAAAATAATATTTTAATTTTTTGCTGCTAGTACTTTTTCCTTTCCAAAAAATTTACATTCGTAGAAATTCGATCATGAAGCTCATTATTTTAATTAATTACACTAGATTCTCTATTAAGGAACAAACAACATCTTAAATGTAATTGAGTAGAATTATTCTTCAATATATGGCCCTTGTATGGGCCACTGATTTTACTTTTTCAGATAGGGAATTGGAAATTTCAATTCCCTATAAGAGTTCGTTAGAAATTTTACCATGTAAATACTGTAATTAAAATTGCAACGGTAGATGTAAAATCATAATTCAATTTTTTTCCTGCTAGTGGCTGTCTTTTCCAAAAAATTCAGATTCGTAGAGATTTGATCATGAAACTCATCCTTTTAATTAATGACAATAACGAAGATTTTTTATTTAGTGCTTCATTAAATGTCTATTATCATAAAATTTGTCAAAAATGTTTTACATGTAAAACATTTTACACCTCTTCAAAATGTGTTGTGTTTTATGCACAATCAATTGCAAATCCCTTCTCATGTAAAATAGTCATGTTTTCTTTTAGTTCAGATTAAGAGTTATTTAAGTTAATTGATATCTAAATTCATAAATATTTCAGAAATGGATAAATCTTGGATCAATAAACCTCGACATTCAATAGAGTACCTAAATGGTTTAGACGAATTTTTGGAATTCGCAAATGCTAACTCTGGGGTCGAAGGTAGAATAATATGCCCATGCCCAAAGTGTAGATTCAAAAAATGGCAACTCATCGAGGTCGTGCGCCAACATTTGATCGTCAAACCATTTCTGGAGGGATACACTTTTTGGAGTTTGTACGGAGAAATGATTACAGAAGAACCTGTTGTAGGACATGTTATAATGCCAATTGAGGTCTCAGAACCCATAGTTCGAGATGACCCTGTCCAGAACATAGTCCGTGATGCATTCGGGATTCACCCCGAAAATGAGAGCATCGCTTCTGTGGATATGCCAGATCTGCAGTCAGCAGAAAGGATGGATGATAGTGTCAAATATTTTTATGAGTTACTGAAAGATGGTGAACAAACGCTCTATGAAGGGTGTGAAAAGTATTCAAAACTGTCTTTCTTGGTGAAGTTGTATCACATCAAGTGTTTGTGCGGCCTAAGCGACAAAGCAATGTCAATGGTACTTGAGTTGCTTGTCGATGTATTCCCAGATGCCAAGATTCCGCCTTCATTTTACGAAGCTAAAAAAATCATTAATAAATTGGGGTTGAACTACAAAAAAATTCACGCATGTCAGAATGATTGTATGTTATACTGGGCTGAGCATGAAAGTAGAGAAACTTGTCGTAAGTGCTCAGCACCAAGGTGGAAACCGAAACAAAAGGGGGAGAAGCGAAAAAAAGTGCCTAATAAAATTCTTAGATACTTTCCAGTTAAGCCAAGATTGCAGAGGTTGTTCATGTCTTCTAAAACTGTTGAATTTATGATATGGCATTCTGAAGCCAAAATTTCTGACGGCATCATGAGGCATCCAAAGGATTCTGAGGCATGGAAGAGATTTGATCTTCTGAATCCTCAATTTGCATCAAATCCGAGAAATGTTCGTTTGGGCCTTGCAACAGATGGTTTCAATCCATTTGGAAACCTATCTACAAGTTACAGTATATGGCCAGTTCTGCTGATTCCGTACAATCTTCCTCCTTGGATGTCTATGAAACAGAGTTCATTCATGTTGTCAATGATAATTCCAGGGAAAAAAGCACCGGGGAATGATATAGATGTGTTTTTACAGCCACTAATTGAAGAGCTGAAGGAGTTGTGGGTTGAAGGTGTTAAGACGTACGATGCATTTGGCAAAGAAATGTTCAATATGCATGCAGCTCTTTTATGGACAATCAGTGATTTTCCTGGCCTTGGATGTTTATCAGGCTGGAATACTCATACTGGATTAGCATGTCCGTACTGTAACTTTGACTCTACTCCAGTCCGTCTCCCTCACAGTCGGAAGTGGTGTTTTACGGGACATTGCCGCTTCTTATCTCCGGGTCACAAATTTAGGCTGGCCCGCAATAGGTTTGACGGAAAAGAGGAAAGAAGAAACCCTCATCCGCAACTGAGTGGTGTAGACATTTTCCGACAAGTCAATGATATTGAAGTTGTCTTTGGAAAAAATGTGGAAACTGATGTTGGGACTCAACAACGGCGTTCCCGATGTCAGGGTTCGGTTGATGCTGGAACTCAACAATGGCGTAAGAAAAGTATATTTTTCAAACTTCCATATTGGATAAGTAATATGTTGCGTCATAATCTTGACGTAATGCATATTGAGAAAAATGTCTGCGATAACATCATTTACACTTTACTTAATGATTCCGGCCGTTCAAAGGATCACGTAAACGCGCGGAAAGACTTAAAGGAGTTTGGTGTGAGGCCTGAGCTGTGGCCTGATGATGGCGGTAAATACCCACCTGCTTTGTTTACGTTGACAAATGCAGGCAAGGAAGTATTTCTGAAAACACTTAAGAATGTATCTGTGCCTGACGGTTATTGCAGTAATATCTCCAGATGTATTGATGTAAGACAACGTAAGATCGGAGGACTAAAAAGTCACGACTATCATATCCTTATGGAACAACTGTTACCATTAGCCATAAGAAAGACACTGCCGAAGCCTGTATCTGCAGTTCTGATCGAGTTTTGTTCATTCTTCCGGCAACTGTGCTCCAGATTTTTGAATGTTAATGAACTTGATCAACTTCAAAATCGAATCATTATGACGTTGTGCCATCTTGAAATGTTATTTCCGCCGTCTTTCTTTACAGTCATGGTGCACTTGACTGTACATTTGGTCATGGAAGCGAAGTTAGGAGGACCAGTCCAATATCGTTGGATGTATCCCGTCGAAAGGTAAAACATTAAAAACACAGTCTGTCCAATTTCTTGCATTATTTTTAATTCAATTTTATTCATTTAATCTATGTTCTCTAGATACTTGGGTAAACTTAAATCTTTCGTGCGGAATAGAGCAAGGCCAGAAGGCTCAATAGCAGAGTCGTATATTGCAGGAGAAGTTTTGTTATTCTGTTCCAGATACATAGATGGTGTTGACACTGTCTTCAATCGTCCTCCTCGTGTGGATGATCGACCCGATGTTGGGACGTCTGACAGGAGTTTGTTCCCACCAATAGGAAGACCAGTTGGTGGATTTGATTATTTCACCATTTCTCCCCGGGAAAAATTGCAGGCTCATCGGCATGTCTTAACAAACTGCAAAGAAGTTGATCCTTACTTACAGTAAGTTAACTCACACTTAGCTACATGATTATACAATTTTTCTTCATGTGTAGCATTAAGTTTTTAGACAATGTTTTCTCAACAGGGAATTTAGAGACTATGTACGGCATAGTTTAAGAAGTCGGACGCGATCATCTACCGAGATAGACAAAAAAGTCCACAGAGAATTTGTCTCTTGGTTTTCGCGTCGTGTAAGTATTTCAACATGGTCACATTTTATTGATATGTTAAATATGAGTACAACTCATCCTGTATTCATTTTCCAGATCGCAAATGATGCCGATGGATCGCAGTGTGCTGATTTAAAATATCTCGCACTTGGTCCACTAGATAGAGCACGTCGATACAGTGCTTACAATGTCAATAGATTCAAATTTCGAACTTTAGAGCGAGATCAAGGGATGACATCTCAAAATAGTGGAGTTTACGGTACTTTCGGGACGAGGAGTTATGC
The DNA here is from genome assembly GCA_037074535.1 of Gleditsia sinensis. Taxonomy (NCBI): domain Eukaryota; kingdom Viridiplantae; phylum Streptophyta; class Magnoliopsida; order Fabales; family Fabaceae; genus Gleditsia; species Gleditsia sinensis. Next base: position 66,581,801 of record CM073466.1, on the reverse strand, counting down.
AAGTACTAGTGATACGAATATGCAATTTGGTGGCGTCCCGTATTATGGAAAACTATTGGACATTGTCGAGTTAAACTACCATGGCCATTTTACAGTCGTATTATTTAAGTGTATGTGGGCCAACACAACTACAACGAGAGGAATTGCAATTGATGACTTCGGGGTGACATCGGTTGATTTTTCTCGGTTGATTCACACTGGTGAAAATGATGATGACGAACCATACATCCAGGCATCTGAGGCTCATCAAATATACTATGTACAAGATGAGTTGGACAAGAACTGGAGTATAATGATGCATTTAAAACCCCGTGACTTATACGAGATGGGCAATGAAGATGAAAATCTTATATACGAGAGCGATCTGTTACACATGCAAAATTTAGAAAGATTGTTTCCAGAAGAAGTTAATTTATGCTTGTTACGGTATTAGTTTTGTTGTTGCCGCCTATTTATATATATTTTAGACTACTTATAATTACTGTACTATTTTATTTATTTCCATCACTTTTATTAGGCAAAATTTATTTTATAATTATTTTATTACTTTCATTTTGCCAGTAGCGGTGACGATGAAGAAGGCTAGATCAGACATGGCAGGGGCGTCCAGTTCTCAGACTCACACGCCCCGTGGGGCGGTCAGTGAGGGCAGAGAGCCCATTATGGAGTCGGAGGCTGCCGCATCATCAGTCCCTCTTAGCGACTCACAGCCACTGGATTCGCAGGTCGTCCCCTGCACACTGCCCCCACCCGACGCTCAGGATCCGGATGACGATTATTCGTTCGATTTTGAGGCTATCTTTGGCGGTGTAGAGGCGGAGCATCAGCCCGGTGAGCAGGAGCGCAGACGCAGGAGGAGTTGGACAGTTGATGTAGTTGGTGAGTATTGTAATCATGTACACTTTATGCGCTTAATAATTTTGTCTTAGTAATATAATATATAATTGTCACTAATTATTTTGATAGACGGGACAGGGCACACGACGTCCAGACAGTTGACTGTCCACGACGTATGGGCCCTGCCTGAGCAGTCAAAGGTGGTTGTCTAGTTCAACGACAACCACCAACCTATCGGAGACAGTGGCGGTTTGCTCGGTGTCTTCCTCGGCACCATCGGGGATAACTTTCGCTTATTCCCGATCTCTTACAGGGATTGGAGGAGCATTCCTCAGCAGTCGAAGACGAATGTCTTCGTAAATAATATTCAGGTATGAAAACATATATCTTTTGTAATTAATTATATTTATTCGTAATTTATATATTATTTATGTGTAACTAATTTTTTAATTTCGTTTGCAGACACATTTTATTGTGACGGATCAACACAAGAAACTGATCATGCAGTCGCTAGGAGCGAAATGGAGAGCAGCACGATACAATACATTTCGCCTGGCGTACGATGGTATGAAGACCAGAGATCAGTTGCGGAGTGAAGTCCCGACAGGCATCCCACCTGATCAGTGGGCAACTTTCGTAGACTATCGCCTAAACGCGAAGTCTAGGGTAAGTTGTTAATAGATATATTTTTAAAATTTAACTTTTTAATATTGTCACTAATTATTTTTCCTATGTGATTAATTAGGATGTGGCTGCGAAGAATAAACGGAACAGAAGACAGCTGACAATGCCACACACTACTGGATCGAAGAGCCTTGCACGCAAAAAGGCGGAGATGGTAAGTTTAAATCTATAAATATTTTATTTTTTTAAATGTTTATAAGACTATAATCATAAATTGATTGATTAAACATTTTAATATTTAGGAGATTAAGCTTCAGGGTCCAGTGACTCGTAGTGATGTATGGACGGCAGCTCATAAAAGAGCTGACGGATCGTACATCAACGACGAAGCTCGGGCTGTTGCGGTGAATAATAAAATCTTATCAACCTTAAGTGGATAATTATTTAATTTTTAATAATGTTTAATATTATTAATTTCCTGTTATTGAATGTTAGGAGAAAATTGCTTCGATCCAGCAGGAGGACAGCTCGTCCCAAGAGCTCTCGACGGTCGATTCACTTGCGAGAGCTCTTGGCACTAAGGAGCACTCCGGCCGCGTTCGAGGATTTGGGTTGGGTGTTTCCCCAACTCAAGTCTTCGGTCGTAGTTCGTCTGGGTCGAACTCACAGTCTGGGCCGTCATACCACGACTTACAGAGTGAGGTGGAGCGCCTGAAGACAGCTATGCAGGAGCGGGACGTCGAGCAACAGCGCTTGAAGACAGCTATGCAGGAGCGAGACGCTGAGCTCCAGCGACGAGATGCTGAGCTCGCAGCACGCCAAGCACAGATGAAGGCTGCTATGACGTTCCTGCTACAAAAATTTCAGGGTCAGCTGCCACCTGAAATTTCAGGACCTCATAGTCCCGGACACAGGGTAACATTTTAATACATAAAAATTATTGGTATAATTTTGTTTATTTTAATAACATTCAAAATTTTCACAAACAAAATTGATTTTTCAGGACCCCAGCGATCGTGGTAGTGGGCATCAGCGTGATCAGCATCCGTAGGGTCTAGAAACTTGATTTAGTTATTATATTTGTATATGTAATTTCGTCACTTTTGTTACTATTAATTTTCTGTATATAAATTTTTTTTATATACAGATTCATTATAATTCAATAATTTATGCATCTTTAGTATTTATTTAATAATTTAAACGTTTAATTATTATATAATTAAATAAAATATATAAAAATTAATTTAAAAAATATTAAAAATAAAAATTAATTTTTATTTTACATAAAAATTTAATAATCAAAACAGCATTAGTAGTTTTATGAATAGTATAAAATATTATATTTTAAATTACAAATAAAATTGTTATAAAAATTTTAATTAATTTTATTAATAAAAAATTAAAAAATAAATAGAAATAACGACGGTTTTTGCTCAAAACCGTCGTTATAATTAAAAAAAACGAAATAACGACGGTTTTTTGTTAAAAACCGTCGTTATAATTAAAAAAAAAAAAGATATAACGACGGTTTTTGTGAAAAACCGTCGTTATATTTAATTTTACTAATTAAAAATTAAAATAAAAAATAATTATTAACGGCGGTTTATAACCGTCGCTATGTCTGGTTTAACGACGGTTTTTATAACCGTCGTTAAACCAGACATAGTGACGGTTATTTCCACGGTTGATAAAATTGTCGTTAGACCTAGAGTTCCACGACGGTTTACAAACCGTCGTTAATGGGCTTAACGATGGTCGGAACCGTCGTTAAACCGACTAAAAAACCGCCGTAATGCCGCAGTTTTGTTGTAGTGTTGACCCAGTTCAACTTAGTACCCTTAACTTCTATACCATGGTTCCATCCTGAAAATAACACACATAAGAGATCTTACTTTACCCATAACCTAGAAGTTACGGGGAAAAACAAAATAAAGTAGTTATCTTATGTTCTAAGGTCACAAAGATGAAATTTATATCTCAAAAATCGTTAAATCAAGTGTTAATCAAGGTTGGGTATCATTGTGTGACCAATAATGGATCCCCAGGTAGACTTCCTTTTATACTATCTTTGTTTTAGGATATGTTGATGACATCAGTCACAAGCAGCACACGTGTTGATATGTTTTAGGATATGTTAATGATATCAGTCACAAGGCTGGTAGTCTTAACTACTGTTTGAAAATCCAATTAAGCGCAACAGCAGATGGGGGATTTGCATTTATCCCAATCTAGGTACATAAAAGACTTGCTTTGCAAGGCGAACATGCAGAATTCAAAGCCCATGACTACACCTGTGCCAGTTGGACAGAAACTTATTGCTCATAAGGGTGAAAAGGTGGAGAATCAGCAATTGTACAAGTCCATTCTTGTTGCTCTTCAATATGTACGTGAGATTTAACAAAGTTTGCCAATATATGATCTCGATTTACACTTTAAGAAATCACCAAGTTTGGAGCTACTAAGTGACCCTGATGACTAGAGATCTACGACAGATTTTTGTGTTATCTAGGATCTAATCTTGTACCTTGGATTTCAAAGAAGCAACAGGCTGTGTCCAAGTCGAGTACAAAGGAAAAGTATACAGGAGTTTGGCAGATCTTGTTGCTGGGATTACTTGGCTGAAGTCACAGGAAAATTGAAGATAACGGTGACAAAACCACCACTTATACACTATGATAATCTTAGTATTGTCATCTCCAAGTCCAATATTGCGCTCAATGACAAAACTCATAGAGTTAGATTTACGCGTTGTGTGAACAAAAATTCTACAAGAAGAGAACAAAGTACAGCATATATATAACTTCACAGTACCAGGTGGCTGTTGTATAGGTAGTGTTAGATGGTTATGAGTTGTACAAAATAGTTATACTAGTATGCATAAATAGTGACTTTGTAACAGAAGATCATTATGAACAAATTATGCTTTCGTAGACTCCATTCCTTCTTCCTACTGTATGTATTAACGATTCATTATATGATCTTTAATTATTATTTTTTTGAAAAAAAAAAGCAAGATTTACCACTTCGTCTATTGTCATAAACACACATCAATATGTTAATTTTAAAGCCAATAGAACTTTTTATTAAGAAAAGAAAAATTAAACATAGTGGAATTTGAACTGATCTAGAAGAGCCCTCAAAGCCACAATCAAAAGTGCTTCTCCACCATGCAAATCGTACTTGTACATTTCTCAAAAGACTTCGTTGTGGATGGCTTGGAGGAAAAGATATAGCTCTCAAAGCCTCTATCAAAAGTGCTTCTACGCAATGCAAGTACTTACAGATTTTACAAAAGCACCTCGCTGTGGATGGTTCGGAGATATAAGCCCTTTAAATTCCTCCTTGCATTGGACGTTTAAGCAGTATCCATTATCTCTTCTATCTTGCACATTTGGAAACAAGCATCGTAAAAAAGTTTAAGTGCACGGTGAGGTATAAATATCAGCACCCCAACGGATCCATGGCAAAAACCATTGCAATAATTTGTTATACGAACTTGAAATTTTGACTCTCTGAAGTGACGTAATGAGGGAGAATCATGATCAATCTGCTCTGTAGGCACAAACATAATCAAGAACAACATCACCATTAGTACTCTAATTTGTGTCGCGCTCTTTCCTGCCATCACACACTTTGCTTTCTTTGTTCCAAGCTATCAAAAATCACAGGGAGTAGTACATATATTCACCTATGCATATATGATCATGGATCGTAGAATAATTGATGACCCTTCAACGTTTTCTTAGGTTTTCATACTTGCTTAGAATTCCAGGTATTTCTCTTTTTCTACAATTTAAGGACATAGATGACTATTTTGCTTTTCGTAAATGTGTTTCTAAGTTAACTAGGAAACGTATTTCCAAGGTTAAAAACATAATATAATTGTTTTTATTTTTAAATGTTTTTAATTTAATAAGGAAGAAGTCTTGTAGCCCAAAATTCAGTAGTCATTTTTCAGTATTTTGATCTTAGAAAACATCGATGAGAAGAAAAGTACAAATATTGTTTTTCTTAATAAAAATAAAAAACTCATAAAAAATTACAAACAATGCAAAAAACGACGGCAGCACTGTTGGAAAAAAAAAGAATTAGTATTTGGTACACTGGCGGTGAACAATTTTTTATCCACCAACAATGTCGAGATCGTATCATATGTCAAAAATAATTTTAAAAAATATTATTTTTAACACGTATCACAATCTAAACACTACTGGTGGACAAAAAATTATCCACCAACGATGGACCAAATCATTTTTTTTAAAAAAAAAAAGTTGTGCTATTTCAACATATCACTTCGAGTGTATGTGCGTGTGTTGCAGCCTTTTTGAAAAAAAAAAAAAAGTTGTGCTATTCTTTCTTCTTCTTTTTTGGGACAGGAGTTGTGCTATTTCAACATATCACTCAATGTCTCTCGCGCTCTCTCTCACTCTCTGGAATCACTGTTGGAAAAAAAAAAGTGCTATTTCAATTTTCAACATAATGGCACACAATTAAAAAAAAAAAGTATATCACTTTAGGCTACATGGGCTTGAATCAATATGGGCCCGTACGGGCCTTTATGCTCATGCGTTTAAAAAAACAAAAGGTTGCGGCGCTATTTGCACCCAAATAAAAAAAAAACTAGTATGAGCATTGGACCATCAAAAAAACACATAGTACCATCCCCAATTGACTTTCTCTATTTTCTTCTGACTTATAGTAAAATTAAAATTGCTTTTTTGTTAGCTATGTTGTAAGTCTCTTAGTAATTAAAAGTTGTTATCTTTATATTTATCTCTTGTTCTTAATTTTTTTAGAATGATAAGCTCAGTTCCTTGTATTTGATTGTTAGTTATTTGTATGCCTGCTTTAGTCTTTTGGTGATAATAACCCATGTGCCAGCTATTTACATGAATGAGTATCTCAGAAAAAGAAAGAAGCTTGCTGCAGGCAAAATCCTCCATAGGAACTGGATTTTGCAACCTCCCTGTAAGATTCATGATCTGCTACAGAAAGAAAAGGGTGAAAGTACACCTAGAACAGAAGCTCTGTCGTGTGACTGTCAGTTTTCAGATGGGACGAGCTCTGTCGTTCGTTGCTCCTGTTTTTAGCCTTCCCTTGTCAGTTTGTCTTGCCTAAGAGCGTTTGAGCCCACTTTGTCTTCTAGCCTTTTTTTCCATGTCTAAAAAACAAACAAAAAAAATTAAAAGAAGAGACGGAGAAAACATATTTATAGAGAGCGTTTGGTATATAATAAAATTTTTTGTTCCTGTGAATTATGTTTCTTGAAAAACATGATTGATGAGAATAATAATTCATGATAATGTGTAAAATGTGTTTGGTTGGTTTTTAAGATTGTTAAAAATGTGTAAATAATATTTTCTAAGAATTTTTATTTATGTATATAGCTTTTAAAAATACTCTTATTTATTTATTTTTTAAAATTTTTTTGTTTGTTTATTTTTTTAACAAAAAATATAATAAATTATTGTTAATAATTTATTAATTTTAAAATTATTAAAAAATATATTAACAATTAAATTTATTTTTATAAAAAAATCTATATAAAATATTGAAGGATAAATATATATTTTATTTTTGATAAAGATTCCCACCTTCATGGACCCCCCTCCATGGTAATCTTTTTATGGGAATCTTAAAAAATATTTCTAAGAATTGAAATTTCTTGGAAATCAAAATTTATATTTTGAAACCAAACAAAGGAATCTTCAATTCCTATATTCAGATTTTCAGGAATTTAAAAAAATTTCTTCTACCAAACACCCCCTTAACTTTAGAGATAATCTGTCCAAAAAAAAAACTTCAGAGATAATTGAAGGTATTTTGGCTGTTTTTTTTTATTTATTATTATTATATTAATTGTATTTTTAATTTTAAAAATATAATATTTAATAAATTATAATTTAAAATATGTGTTATTTTTTTATGTTTTAATTATAATATTAATTTTTAATTTTATAATTTTAAAAATTATAAAATTTATCTATTTTACTTTTATCTTCTATTTTACTAACTTTAATATCTGATTTTATATATATTTGAATTTTTTATTAATCCAAAAAAAAATTTGATTCTTCTTTAATGGATTTTTTGTCCCAAAAAAACCCTAGTCTTGACTAAAAAATAAAACAAAATCAACTACATACAATAAAAAAAAATAGAATAATCTCTGTTAAAAAAATAAATAAAATATTTTTAAAAATAAAAAATATGTTATAATTTAATTTAAATATTTAAAATATTTTATAAATAAATAAATAAATAATTTCTCAAATTTTTCTTTAGTTCTTGATTACCACCTATTTGTCTTCCTCCCCTCCAAAAAGATTGTTGTAACTTATAATAGAAGATTGTATATTCATTTACTCAATTAAACTAATAATCATGTAATCAAACTCAACTAAGATGAAGTGTGACAAAATTCATCTTGTGTGCTTTCTTGGAATAAAGCAAGATAAATAGGTAACTAACTTGACGTGCAATTATCTTAAGAGTCTGATTAAAGGATCTGGATCCTGTAGAATTCCCCAAAACTCTACCATGTATGGTTTCTTTAATCTCAACCATCCATTCTTATCTATGTTTATTATTGTGCCGCATCATCCTTCTATCATCCCTTCTCTAGACTCACCGTTTTAACTTCACGTAAAAAATTTTGGTGCTCTGCATTTACCTTACGAAGCTGTGCAATTAACTGCCAATCTCCTTTCTTGTGGCTGGGGATCCTGGGATGGCCGGATGGGGGTGAGGATGGTATTCTACATTCACCTTATGCTCTTGCTTGATTTTATCTTTAGGAGGGTTAGTGTAGAGCAAAATTTTTTATTCTTAAAAATCATATTTTTTTTAAAATATAATTGAAGAGAATAATAATTTTTAAAAATATATGAATTATGTTTGATTATTTTTTAAAATTTTAAAAAAAATTAAAAAATATTTTTTTTTATAATCTTCATTCTTTTATTAAATTATACTTATATTTTTTAAGAATTTCTATACATTTTTTTAAATTATCTTTATATATTTTTATTTATTTTGTTTATTTGTTTATTTTTTTAATAAATAATAAAATAAATTATTGTTAATAATTTATTAAATTTATATTAATTTTAAAATTTTTAAAAAATATTAACAATTAAATTTAATTTTGTAAATAAATTTTACATAAAATATTATATGTTATTTCAATCTTAATAAATATTTTTATTGAAATCATCAATTTCCACCCCTTCGCCGTGTTTTAAAATGATTATAAATAATTGAAGTTTCTTAAAATTTATGGTTTTGGTACTTAACAAATAATCTTCAATTCCTTTCAAGAATCCAAAATTTTTCCTAACCCGTTATTCTTGAGTGGTGGTGAGCTGAATAGGTTCATGGTGATTGAATTTTGTAGATATTAAGCAGAGCGAAGTCTCTAGGGACATTTGGGTTCTTGAAGACCTGCGTCTTTCAATATTGTCCAAAATTATCTCCGCCAAGAAAAATGGAATAATATAGAAAGAGAGAAAAAAAAAAAAAGAGGGATTTTCTTTTCCCTTTATGATTTGATTTCTTTCTTCATTGCCTAAAATTTTGTTCTTTCTCCTTTCTTTCTGATTACACAATCAACAGAAAAACTCAGAAAGGAGGTATGACCAGAGACAAAAGCTAAAATAAACAAAACCCAATAATCAAAACTCCACAAGAATCAAAAACTTTTATCAGTGTCTCAGAAGAACTTCTTTATGTACATAATGAATATCCAAGGATCAACTCCACCACAACTTTCAAGCTGTGGACTGAAGGGGATGAGGGGGGGTGTGAGCTAATGGATAGAAGTTGGGCTTGCCAAAGGGGGAATCCCATGGCGGCTTTGAAGGTGTTGGGGTCAACAGTTTCGGTGGCGCCATCGTCGGCCAGAGTAGGGGCATGAGAGACCTTTTTCGGCTCACCGAGCGGTGCCTAGAGAGAGAGAGAGAGAGGATGCGGGGAATCGAAGAAGAGAAATGATTGTGGAGAGTGATATGTTAGCATGATGATGTGGCATAATAATGACCGTAGATGACAGTGGACGGTTGAGATTAAAGAAACTTTACCTAGTAGAGTTTTGGAAAACTCTAGAGGACTGATTAAGGGCATGCATAAAAGACAGAGATTAGTGAAAAAATTCTTTAAAAGTGTAAGATTAGGGAGAAAGATATAGATAGAAAACAAATGTACGAGACATTTTTGTTATTTTTAGAAGTATAAGATAAGAGAGTAAGATATAAAAGATAAATGTGCGAAATATTTTTGTTATTGTTAAGTTGAGCTTTCAAAGTATCAATTTTGTTTAATAAAAAATTTGGTTTGAAAAAATTTATTTTGATCGAATTTAATTAATATAAAACTCTTTGCATATTGAAATTATGATATTAATACTCCAAGGAGGGAAAAATAAAATAGTTAAGAATGAATAATTTGTATTAAAAAAAAAGAGAAATGTGAATTTTTTATTTATTTATTTGTTTCTCTTTTATAAAAAGTATATAATATATTCTATATTTAAAAAAATATTTGTATATGTTTTTATAATACAACCATATGATCAAAATATTATTTTGGAAAGAAATTTTTTTCTAAAAAAATTAAGAATTTCTCCTATTAAATCAATCTATCTATTATATATAATAAACTAAAGTCATGTTGTTATTTCTTCACAAGTGACACTTTAAATTTGTTTAATTTTTAAAATTATAATTAATAAATTTAAAATTACATATATAATTATAACATTTAATGGAGATATTTAAAGCTCTACAATAATCTATAAGTATTGAATAAAATTCAAAAATATATAATTGTTACTAAAGTTACACTTTTATTTATTAACAAATGGTGTTCTGTCTTTTTTTTCTTTTCCAAATTTTGAATTATGATTAAAAAAAGTTATATATATATATATATATATAACACTATCTCATGTGAGATAATAAGAAAAATAAATAAAAACCTTTACATATATTTTAACGGTACAAATAAAGATTTTGATAAAAGTTAGTCATATGCCATGTCATCTCTAAATTCATTCTTCTATTATGATGAAAGAAAGATTATAGGAGTTGAAAGATAAAACTTTCAAGGATCACCATCACGCCCCCCATTGGACAAAACTTTACTAATTGAGGACCACCTAAACTTAAAAAAAGTTCAAATAAATATTAGGAAAACTCAAATTTCACAAAGTTTGAAATTAAAAAATTAAAATTTAATTTACCTTTTAATTAATTAAATTACCTTAAATAATTATTTGTAAAAATTTTATTACTAAATTGATCAATGAATATATTTAAATCTCCACAACAGTTACTTGCATTAAATAAAATAAAATAAAAAGGCTCTCATGAGAGTTATATTTTCTATTAAGTTGATAAATGTCACTGTAAATTTTTTCTTTTAATTTATGTTTTTTAATAAATAAATTATATATGTATATCACACACACAAACACATCATATGAAAAAAACTATCATATTTGAAAGAACGAAGGGCATAAATAAATAGTTTTATATGCATTTTAATGATACATATTGTAACAACTCCATTATTTTTTTTTATATTTGATATATATTTTTAAAATCTCATGAAGTCATTACCTCTTTATTTATAATTACTTAAGTCAAAATAATATTCAATTAATTTAATCAAGCATAATCAATGTTTAAGGTCTACAATTTTGAGTTCACATACACATCATTAATCAAAACGTACGTACAAAAAATTAAACACATAAATATCTATATGTTATTCATTCATGTTGACCAATTTTGGAAATACGAGGGCGGGTGGATGTACTTTCACTGAAATCTTAGCCAACTTAATCACAAATATCTTATTAAATTTTTAGATTTACCAAAAATAGAGTAACTCGATCCAACGTGCACTAAAAGCCAAAGTCATAAAAAATTATGTATAACTAGTTTTTTAAACATGATATGAAAATATAGTAAGAATTAAATCTTAACAGATTCAACAATAAATCATAATTATCATCAATATAGTTCATCGTGTCATGTTCATCTGTATAAACTACAGCAAATATCTTTAGGTAACGTGAATGTACTTTATTCATACACATGAAAATCATACAGTTATAACATGTATGGCATAAATAATTATTTTCAGAATATCATATGATGGCTATTAACTTATTTTCATATCAAGTTACCCCAGTCAGGATGGGTACTTTCTACTCTCTGGTATGAACTTTTTTCGCTCCGTTCGACATGGCACACTTTCTATTTTTTTTTTCATTAACATAATTATAGCCGTGAGTAGGGCATCCCCTACTGATGTACCACACATACCGCCATGTAACCATGCTCGTCTCTTTTTTTTTCTTTTTTTCACATTAATAGTCAAAAATATAATTTCAATAACAAAGATGTTCATTATACTCACATATCATAATTTATCATCAAAGCATAATCATTACAAAATATCTTTAGGTCACGTGAATGTACTTTATCCATGCACATGAAAATCATACAGTTATGACATGTATGGTATGAATAATTATTTTCAGAATATCATATGATGGCTATCAACTTATTTTCATATCAAGCTACTCTGGTAAAGATGAGTACTTTCTACTCTTCGGTACGAGCTTTTCTCGCTCCATTCGATATGACACACTTTTTGTTTCTTTTCTCATTAATATAATTATAGCCGTGAGTAGGGCGTCCCTTACTGATGTACTACACGGACCACCATGTGACCATATTCGTCTATTTTCTTTTCTTTTCTTTTCATGTTAATAGTCAAAAATATGATTTCAATAACAAGTATGTTCATTATACTCACATGCCATAATTTATCATTAAAGCATAATTATTACAAAAAATCATTGGTAAAATAAAATCTTGACATGAACATAATCATTTCAAATATTATCTCATAAAATATTTTCATATCAAAATTACACACTTAAAATGGTAAAGAGTTCATGCAATGGCAATAACTGTGGCGTACACTAGTCATTTATTATTTTTATTTATAAGATTATTATTCTTTTTTAAATATTATTTTCTTCTATCACTAAACAGAGCATAACACCCCCATTTTAAATTCGATTGAAGTGATCTTGGTGTCAATTGAAAGATAAATCAATCTTCTAAAACCTTTATGTTAAAATTTTTAATGAAATTTTAGGTAATCGTAGTGTTACTACTCCCTCAAATTCAATGTTATTTCTTCTTAGATAGGTTCAGATCTCTACTTACTAATATGACTATATCGCCCTTGTACGAACTCCAATTGAGATGATTTCAAAAACTATAAAAATTTAAGACACTTATATACAACTTTCATATTTATCATTTCTTAATATTCCTTACTAATTATTCTCAAAAAATCTAAAATAAAAATACTTACATTTATCACCTTGAATTCTAGACTGATTTTGACATTTACTCATTAATCAGTCATATCTCTCTCATATGAACTCTAAATTAAGTGATTTTAGAGCCTATAGATCTGTGATACATATATCTATATATTTATTATATTAAAAAATTTCTTTAATTCTCTACATATTTTGCCCAAAAATTCAAACACAGAAATATACTTAATAGATTATTCCCTGCTTAGCTAGTTTTTGACCTCTGCTTACTAATCGGATAGTATCTCTCTCATCTAGACTCTAAATTAAGTGATTCCAATGAATAAAAATCTATGAGACATAGATCTACATTTTTTATGTTAACCATTTATTTTAATTCCTAACTGATTTTTTTCAAAATTTCAAACATAGAACCTTCCCTAATTACTCTGAAATCCAGTTTCCTAACCAAACTTGTCCTAAGATTTTAGTTCATCATTATATTAATTCCTCTTCTATTTTCTTCTTAATTTATATCTAACCATATTTCATCAATTTTTCACCACATTCAAATATACAAAATAGCAACATAAAAATTCTAAAATTTTGCCACCCATAGCTATACCTATGCAGAACTTTTCACACCAACCGAAATATTCTTAACATCTATCATATGCAAGATAACATGTAACATGATATAGAAACATCCATAACCAATCATCAAAGTAGTAAATATTGTAAATTTCATCAAAGTTCTAAGATCAAAATCTTATATAAATGTTTCAAATTTTAAAACTTTTTTTCAAAAATAGATATTGTTAAACCTACCTAAAAATCTCTTTAACTCATTTAGTGAATTTTTTTTCTTGTTTCCTCTTGAAAAAAGTAATAAGATTTCTCCCTTTCCTTAATTTCTAACAGTTTAAATAAAAGAAAAATGGTGAGTTTTGAACCATAAGGATGAAGAAAAAAGATGAATTCAAGTAGAGATTAAGTTAACTTACCTTAAGCACTTAACCCTCTAAACTTCTCCTTCTTCTTCATTCATTTCTTTTCCCCTATTTCTCTCATTTCCTCACTCTACCTTACTTCTATTTTTTCTCTCCCTCACTTGGATGAAATTATAATGTTATAAGGATGAGTTTTGATTAAATAAATTATCAAGTGGTTCACCTTTCATGATCATAAGTCTACCTTATCACAATTAGGATGCACTTGATTTTTTCTTTTTTGAAAAGACAACTCATGTTCTTGTCTTTCTCTCCATTAGTCAAGATATGCATAGTAAAAAGAGATTTGTATTTTGAAAATCATGATAAAATATTCTTAAGACAAGGGAAAATGTCCCTTTGATCTAGGAATTCATTTTCTTTTTCTTTTATTTCACTCAAGTATGAGGTTTGTCTTTCTAAATGGCAAATTTTTAGCCTTTGAGTGTCCTTTTCTTAGCTGTAATTATTTGTGTAAGATAAGAATATTTTGTCATAATACCATGTATTATTACCTACTTATTGAAATTATGAATGTAGGATATAAATGTTTTATCCTAATGCTATGTATTATAACCAACTTGCTAAAATTATGAATGTAAGATATAGATATTTTGTCTTAATTGCATATGACTTAATCTTGATTATTATTATACTGCTCTTTTTTCACATGATTCTTATTTTTCTCTCTTGGATTTGGGTTCATTCTTACCTATTTTCTTTGTTTTAGTTGAAATTCTATCTTTCATGGAGGGTTTGATCACATTTTCGTGATTTTTAGGCTATCGGTCCAACTTCTATATCTTAGTCCAAATCTATGTTTTATTTTTTATCTGGATTATTCTATTGACTTGTTAGAAACTTACGTGAAGTAGAAAAATTCTATATGAAGTGTCCATAGGTGAAAGTCAAATTTATGGGTGGATATGTTAAACCTAGTAACTCTAACTTTTAAATTAGAAAAAATTACCCTAATTCAATATTCTTGAAATTTTAAGATCTTTACTTACCTCCCAAAAATTTATCTTCCTTACTCAAAAATTTTGCCTCTCTTTAATATATTATTTCTAATTTTTTCAATTAAATTTTCTCTCTTTACCTATTCCCTTAATGTTAGAAACATTTTCTATACATACACATAAGGTGAAGAATTTCTAAGGATTATATTTTCTTAAATATCTAAAAATTATCTAATAAATTTTTTTATATTAAATATTTATGTACCTTTATTAATAAAAGAAACAAAAATAAAGATGTTACATTAAATATTTATATACCTTTATTAATAAATAAAATCAAATTAGGGATGTTACACATATTAGGGTTTTGACAAAAATTACTTATGTCTCACTTTTTCTCTAAACTTATTTTTTTATCATCATGAGATAATGAAAATAAGGCTGAAAATTAAAATTTTTAGTAATCTATCACACCTAAATCTCTTAAAATGAACACCCACAACTAAAACTTCTCTCATCAGTGACCATTTGCACATAAAAAAGTTCAAATATACATTATGAAAATTAAAATTTCATGAAATTTGAAAATCAAAAAATTAAAAATTAATTTATTTTTCAATTAATTAAATTACATCAAAAAATTATATGTGAAAATTATTGTTAAATTGATAGTACAGAAACTTTTTTCATTCATATGATAACTAATAAAAGAGATTATATAAAATATTTATAGTCACCCATGCAAAGTTAATTTTAATCTTTCGATATAAAAAAATTGTTTTGTCCTCAATCCTCTACAAAGATATTTCCAAGCACTAAATATTTTCGAGAATCTTCTGTTCAACCCTTGGTAGGTTTCCCCATACTCTAATTCTTATATCAAATTGTTAAATATAAATGTTGTGGGTTTGGAAGATGTGTGGATATGGGACTAACATTTTTTTTTCCTAACATGTCATTAGCTCCTTTTTTTATGAAGTTTTTTTATTTATTTTTTGTGTAAATTTATATGTACAAAATTTAGAGAACCCCTTTTTTTAGTTTCCTTCTTGGCACCTCTTTATCTGTTTATAGAAAACAAGAAAATACATCGAAAGAAAAAAAATGAAGTGCATATTTTATTAATAATTTATACTAGGAAACATTTTAATGCAAATAATATTATCTCATAAATATGCTAAAGTGATGATAATGATAATTATAAATTAAATTTAGTATAAACAAGTAATATTTATAAATTATAATTACATTCAATGATAAGATAAAAAAATACAATGCTAGTAAACCAAAAAATAAAATATCATAAAATAAAACAATACTAATAATAAGATAAATGTAATAATATCAAATAAGGCTTTTACTGTCATTTATTTTGAACAAATTTTAATCTCCTAATGTTAAAACTTTGTGTTGATACTTAACTCTCACAAGAGAGGTTCCTTGCCCAATCTTTGGAGTGATATTTTATTTATCCTTTGATAAATTGTGTTCTTACTTTGATCTTATTTATCCTTTGATAAATTGTGTTCTTACTTTGATCTTTATATTAAAGTGCTCATTATAAATGCTACGATAGCATATATAGATGTTGGATTGAAAATAAATGTTTAAAATGTCACTAACTCCTCTTTCTTTGAATAATTTTTTATTTTTCTATGTAAATTTATAGTTATAAAACTAGAAATTTTTTTTTCTCATTTCTCTTTTTTGCTCTTCTTACCTACTTATAGAAGAGTAAGAAAAATGTGCAAAAAGAAAAAAAATATTTTTGTCATAATTTATATTGAAATTTTTTTAATGCAAATAATGCTATATAATAAATATACTAAAGTAATGAAAAAGATAAATATAAATTAAGAACAAAAGTGAAAATGAAAAAAAATATGATTTATCTTTTTTAAAAAGTGACAAACCATAATATATTTTTGAAGTATAAAGAATGTTTGTATATATCTTTATTTTGATAATGTATTTAGTATAAAATTTATAGTAGGCCAATATATTTTATTCTTTTAAATAATAAACAAAATATGATGTAAAGTTTTAAATATTTAATTAATAAAAAAAATATTTTATCTCCTTGAACTATGACCTCATTAAAACTTTAGTACATCAATTTTAAAAATGTACAAAACTTTTTTTCAGTTTTCACAACAAGCACATGGTGTAATGACTTAATATTTACATGCACACTTTGCTTTTATTCTTTTCACTTCAAAGCAAAAAAGTCATATAAAATTAGTTATTTCCTTAAAGATCAAAGATATATTAGAGTTTACAGTATTTTGATTCTGTATAAGCTGATGTGGCAGCATAATATCCAGCTAGACTTACTAACTCTTCCTATATATAAAGAGTTAGTTAGTTGTATTTTGTTATCGAAAAATGAATGAATAGAATTTTATTGGTTTATTTCATTTTCTCATCATGGTATCAGAGAGGGAAAATTTTCTCGCAAACCAAACACATTGAATTTTTTGGTAATCCTCTTCGATTTCAATGTCGTATTCTGATATATTGAATAATCAAAGGCAAGTAGCAGCATCGAATGCAAGACAGGAAGATAATCTAGCTAGTCCTTATTATTTGCATCCGAATGAGAATCCATCTCTGGTATTGGTATCGCCGGTTCTTTCAGGCTCGAATTATCACTCCTGGAAAAGATCTATGCGTATGGCTTTACTGTCAAAGAATAAGTTGAAATTTGTAGATGGAACTATTCAAGCACCAGACAAACATGATGCTCTGTTTCCAGCTTGGGAGAGGTGTAATACAATGGTATACTCTTGGTTAGTAAGATCTTTGTCTGATTCGATTGCGAAAAGTATCCTATGGATTGATGATGCAGCTGAAGTATGGAAGGATCTTCAAGATCGGTTTTCACAAGCAGATGCTGTTCGAATTTCAGATTTACAGGAAGAAATTTATTCTTTCAAGCAAAATAGTTTGTCTGTTACGGAGTACTTCACACAGCTTAAGATTCTTTGGGATGAGTATAGTAATCTACGTCCAGTTCCAACATGTACCTGCAATCCTAGATGTATGTGTGATGCACTTAAGACAGTCAAAAATTCACAGCAAACTGATTATGCAATTCGTTTTTTTAAAAGGATTGAATGAAAACTTTTCTACGATTAGATCTCAGATATTGTTGATGGAGCCTTTGCCAAACATTAATAAATTGTTCTCATTGGTACTACAACATGAACGGCAGTTTAATGTTTTATTACCTATCAATGAAGAACCTGCTGCTTTTGTTAGTCAAGGATCTTTCAGAGCTTCATCCAATAAGCGTTTTCCTAATGGACCTGATGCACAATCTTTTCAGAGATTTAATAATTTTCCGAGAAAATATTATACTGGTGTTGGACAGAAACCAGTTTGCAAC
The DNA here is from genome assembly GCA_037074535.1 of Gleditsia sinensis. Classification (NCBI taxonomy): domain Eukaryota; kingdom Viridiplantae; phylum Streptophyta; class Magnoliopsida; order Fabales; family Fabaceae; genus Gleditsia; species Gleditsia sinensis. The sequence goes on along the minus strand of CM073466.1, from coordinate 66,563,663 downwards.
TATTGTAACTACACTGGGCACACTGTGGATACATGTTATAAGAAACATGGTTATCCTGTAGGATTTAAAGGACGAGGAAAATTTAATCAGGTTCAGGCAAATCAAGTAAGCTTTAATGGCTCAGGTGAAGACAATTATATTGATGTCTCTTTTCCAACTTCTGAGACAGTGGTAAACGATCAACAGCTTGCTATAGATTCATGTCATTCTGCTCGGGCTCCAGCATTTAATTCAGTGATTCAAGAGTGCTCCACTGTTCAGCCATCTATTACTCCAGATCAATACAAACAACTCATGCATTTACTACAGCAAGCAAATGTCAAAGACAAATCCTCCGCTGTTCATGTTAATCAGCTCACTTCAAATTTTGCTCCCCTGGATATTGATCAAGGTACTCTGAGTCTTTCCTGTGTTGATAAAAATCTGCCCCAACGTGTTTCATGGATATTAGATACAGGAGCCACTCATCACATTGCTTGTTCACTTGATGTTTTCCTATCTTATAAACCTGTTTCCAATACTTTTGTACATCTGCCCAACAAACAGAAAGTCCTTGTCACTCATGTAGGGGTTGTTCAGCTCACACAGCAATTAATCCTTCATCATGTTTTATATGTTCCACATTTCTCTTTTAATTTAGTTTCCATTAGTAAACTCACTTCTGCCTATTCATACTCTCTTATTTTCCACCATTCCTTTTGTCTCATTCAGGATCTTCAGAGCTGGAAGATGGTTGGATTAGCTAAAAAGCTCAATGGGCTCTATCAATTTTTTCCAGATTATACTTTTTCTTCTGCATTAGATGCTTCTTCTTTTCCTACTGTATGTACTGTGAATAAAGAGCCTTCTCATGACATTTGGCATTTTAGGATGGGACATTTATCTTCTCCCAGATTACGGTTGTTGCAACAGTTTGATGATTCTATTACTCTTCCATCTTTTACTCATTGTAGTTCATGTCATTTTGCAAAACAGAAACGCATTGCATTTCCCATCAGTACTTCTGTATCACAATCATGTTTTGATTTAGTCCATGTTGATATTTGGGGGCCTTCTCATACTATTTCTTTGTATGGTCATCGTTTCTTTCTTACTTTAGTTGATGATAAGAGCCGTTATACATGGATTTTTCTTATGAAGTCCAAATCTGAAACTCAGCAATTGTTGCAAAATTTCTGTCATTATGTTAAGACTCAATTTTCTGTTTCCATCAAATGTTTTCGATCTGACAACGGAGCTGAATTTCGTATGCCTCACTTTTATGCTTCCAAAGGCATTATTCACCAAACTTCTTGTGTCTACACGCCTCAGCAAAACTCTGTTGTTGAACGTAAGCATCAACACATTCTCAACGTTGCTAGGTCCCTCAAGTTCCATGCTCATCTTCCTCTTACTTTCTGGGCAGATTGTGTTGCTCATGCAGTGTATCTTATTAATCGTACACCATCTCCTATTATTCATAATAACACTCCTTTTCAGATTTTGTTTGGCAATCCTCCTTCCTTTTCTCATCTTCGTGTGTTTGGTTGCTTATGCTATGCTTCTACTGTTAAATCTCATAGGACCAAATTTGATAGTCGAGCACATGAATGCATTTTTATTGGTTACCCTCCTGCAACTAAGGGGTACCGAGTTTATTCTCTTCATTCCTCTACAGTTTTTGTTTCTCGTGATGTGTACTTTTATGAATCTTTCTTTCCTTTTCAACCTGGTTTTCAACCACGTTCTCCCACTTCATCCTCTAATTTTGTTCTTCCTGCTTCAATATCTATTCCACCTGCTGATCCTTCCTTGTCTTTTTCTTCCTCTATTCCTCTTTCTTCTGCACCTCCTTCTTCTTCTCCTTCTCCTTCTTCCTCTCCTTGTCTTCGTCGTTCCAACCGTCTTCATAACCCTCCTTCTTATCTGCATGATTATCATTGTGCCTTCCTTCCTCCTTCCGCTTTTTCTGTCACGTCTCCTCATTCCCTTCCTGTTCCTCACCCTTCTTCTCCTTCCACTCCTCAAAGTTATAATGAGGCTATAAAATATCCATGTTGGCAAGATGCTATGACTGCTGAGCTTCGTGCCTTGGAGCAAAACAACACCTGGGTCCTGACTGATTTGCCTCCTGATAAACAACCCATAGGATGCAAATGGGTTTATCGGATCAAATATCTTGCTGATGGTTCTGTTGAGCGTTTCAAAGCCCGTCTTGTTGCGAAGGGTTACACACAGCAGAATGGTTTAGATTACTTGCATACTTTTTCACCAGTTGCCAAGCTCACCACTATCCGGACTTTACTTGCTCTTGCTGCTCATCATGGATGGCATCTTCAGCAGCTTGACATTGATAATGCCTTTCTACATGGTGATCTTCACGAGGATGTATATATGCAGTTGCCACCGGGTTTTCATTCCTCTGATCCTCGTAAAGTCTGCAAGCTTACCAAATCCTTATATGGATTAAAGCAAGCCAGCCGTCAATGGAATGCGAAACTCACTACCGCCTTACTCTCTCACGGGTTTACACAAGCAACCTCTGATCCTTCCTTATTCATTAAGGTGCAAGGTTCTGCTTTTCTCTTTCTGCTTGTCTATGTCGATGATGTTCTTCTTGCTGGCAATGATCCTGCTCTTATCACTGCTCTTAAACACTTTTTGCATTCCACCTTTAAGATCAAAGATCTTGGCTCTCTGACCTACTTCCTTGGCTTTGAGGTTCAGTGTTCTCCTGATGGCATTCATCTTTGTCAACGAAAATATACCTTAGACCTTCTGCATGATACTGGTTTTAACAACTGCAAACCTGTTTCTACTCCCATGCTCTCTCGTCTTATACCACCTCTCAACAGTCCAGTTTTACCTGATGCCACTTCTTATCGTCGCTTGATTGGCAAATTATTATATCTGTGTAACACTCGTCCTGATATTAGTTTTGCCACTCAACAATTATCTCAATTCATGGATTCACCCACTGAGTTTCACCTACAGGCTTTGCATCGGGTTCTTCGTTATTTAAAAGCCAATCCTGCACAAGGTCTCTTTTTCTCTGCTTCCTCTTCGTTGACTCTCACTGCATACTCGGATTCAGACTGGGCTGCATGTCCTCTTACTCGCAAATCTGTGACTGGCTTTTGTATTTTTCTTGGTTCCAGTCTTATATCCTGGAAATCCAAGAAGCAGTCTACCATTTCTCGCTCTTCTTCTGAGGCGGAATATCGTGCCCTAGCTTCCACTACTTGTGAGATTCAATGGTTACTTTACTTGTTACGTGATCTACGCATTTCTTCTTCAGCTCCTGTCACTATTTTTTGTGACAGCCAGTCAGCCATCCACATTGCCCAGAATCCTGTCTTTCATGAACGCACCAAGCACATTGATATTGATTGTCATGTTGTTCGTGAGAAGCTGCAGTCCGGCCTTGTTCATTTGCTCCCTGTTTCTTCTCATAATGAGTTGGCTGATTGCTTCACCAAGTCACTTGCCTCGACTCCTTTTTGTGATTCTCTTTCCAAGCTGGGCATTCGAACCTTGCCTGCTCCAGCTTGAGGGGGGGGTATTAGAGTTTACAGTATTTTGATTCTGTATAAGCTGATGTGGCAGCATAATATCCAGCTAGACTTACTAACTCTTCCTATATATAAAGAGTTAGTTACTTGTATTTTGTTATCGAAAAATGAATGAATAGAATTTTACTGGTTTATTTCATTTTCTCATCAAGATACTTTAGTGCTATTAGTATCAAAATTTAAATGAATATAGTAAAAATTGAGGTAAAAAATACTTGTAATTAGAATATTAAAAGTCACGTGAATTTGATATTTCCATTTTTTATGGCAAGATTGAAGGAATATTTTGTTTTGATCAAAATTGATGTATAAAAGTTGTAATTAAATTATAATATTTTCCCCTTTTAAACTATAAAAGCTATCTTCAATAAGATGTTTTGATTAAAAAATATTTATTTTTTTCATTCAAAGGTTAAATAAAATCTCTTAAATTTATAATTTGAGTGATAAATTAATTTAAATTTAATGATTGAGAAGTTTTTACAATATCAAAAATTTAAACTCATAAAAAAATATTTATAAAGAGAGATAATTCTAATATTTTAAGTAAAATTAGTAATATATTTAAAAAATATAAAATATTCATATCACTTTAAAAAAAGCTCAACAAAGCACTTTTATTTAGGCTAATTTTTTTCATAATCTTATATTTATTGTGTAATGAAACAATAACTTAAATATCTTTGCATTAATTATATCTTTATGTAAAATAAGTTAAAATATCTTTGTATTTATATTTCTTAATATACTCTTTGTGAAACATTTTTGTGCTCCTCATAACTAGTGTGGATATAAAAATTACGCCATCATGAGGTTTTTTATTTTTTACTCACTTGATCGAACAGCCGGAAAAAAAAAAAAAAACCAGCGCCGAGCCCATGACGTCTATACGGTGCCTATTATATAGGTAAACGGAAGAAACGGGTTGGGGACTTCAGAGTCCAAGGAGCCAGCCCACAGCATTACCCACCTAAGCCGTACTTAGAAACCGTGAGAAAAGGGAAAGAGAGCTAATTAAAATAGCAAAATCCCTCACAGGCTCCTCCTTTCTTCTTCTGCTACTCCCTGTCACCGAGTCTCTCTCTTAAACCCCCTCTCTCTAGATTTCTCTATTCATTAGCTTATTTGATCACTTCGTTCTGAGCTTAATCTCGCTTCAATTTCCCTCTTTTATTCAGTTATGGATCTACCTTTTCCACTTCTTATCAACTTCAATTCTGCATAAAGAAGATCTTTTGAGCTCAAATTTGGATCGAACAATTTCTGGGTTTGAGCTAGTTTTGTTTTCTGGTTAAGTCTGGGCTTGAAAGTTGGGGGAGAGAATATGAAAGTTCCCTGCTGTTCGGTTTGCCAAACGCGGTACAACGAGGAAGAGAGAGTCCCACTTCTGCTCCAATGTGGGCATGGATTCTGCAGAGAGTGTCTTTCGAGAATGTTCTCGGCATCCCCAGATACAACGTTGCCCTGTCCGAGGTGTCGCCATGTGTCCACCGTTGGGAACTCTGTGCAAGCTCTGCGCAAGAACTATGCCGTGCTCGCTCTTATTCACTCGGCTTCAAACGCTTCAGGTTCGAATTTCGATTGTGACTTCACGGACGATGATGAAGAAGGGGGTGATGATGGTGAAGTAGATGGGGACAATGATGAGGACTCGGTCATCCGCCGCAGATGTAGCCGTGGGTCCCAAACATCGAGCTCCGGCGGCTGTGGACCAGTTATTGAAGTTGGGGTGCACCAAGACTTGAAATTGCTGCGGCGGATAGGAGAGGGGCGGAGGGTTGGTATGGAAATGTGGACGGCGGTGATTAGCGGTGGTGGAAATGGACGGTGCCGACATCACGTGGTGGTGAAGAAGGTAACGATAGTGGAGGAGTTGGATTTGGATTGGGTGCAGGGGCAACTTGAGAATCTGCGCCGTGCTTCAATGTGGTGTAGAAATGTATGTACGTTTCATGGGGCAATGAGGATGGAGGAGAGTTTGTGTCTTGTGATGGACCGGTGTTTTGGATCAGTTCAGTCCGAGATGCAGCGCAACGAGGGAAGACTTACTTTGGAGCAAGTCTTAAGGTTTTGAAATTGGTTTTTTGTAATTCTCTTGTCAAATTTGTGGTCGAAGCAATATTCTTTCTCATGAGATTTTCTGATAAGCCTGTGGGAAGAAATTTGTTGTTAAGCTTGGTAACGAATTATTAAACAGAAACAAAATGATTCTCATACTTGAATAGTTTAACTTCTCTATATCTGTTTGATGAGTAATGCGGCAACTTCGCTGGTAGGAGTAGGATGCACTGTACTCTAGTGAAATTTTAAGCAAATATAATATAAATAGGTATTTGCTAGTCAATGGTTAATGTGTGTTTGGAGGGAAGCTGTCAAACTGTATCTGGGGATCATCCAGGCGGTAGTTAACATAGATTGGTTTATTTAATATCTAAAATTTATAATTTTACTGCTGCCTCTGTGCTATCCTGTTGTTTCTCCAGAAAACAAAGGAAGGGTTGAATTCTTTGTATGAAATTCTTTAGAAAACAATTTCATCAGAGCAATTACATTGATGACTTGATTGTATGTTTTCTAATTCATATAATTTGGCTAGCTTTAAATTCATTGCAATGGAATTTGAGGTCTCTGGTATTGCTTGCCATTTGTCTATGATAGTTATGAATAGTGAGTTATTGACACTAAATTTTTGTCAAATATAGATATGGGGCAGACATTGCAAGAGGGGTGGCTGAGCTTCATGCTGCAGGCATTGTTTGCATGAATCTGAAACCATCCAATCTTCTTCTTGATGCAAATGGTCATGCAGTGGTTTCTGATTATGGACTTGCTGCAATTTTGAAGAAGCCTACCTGTCGGAAAGCCCGGCCAGAGTGTGACTCCTCAAAGATCCATTCATGTATGGAGTGTATAATGCTCAGCCCACATTACACAGCTCCAGAGGCTTGGGAACCTGTGAAGAAGTCATTAAATTTGTTCTGGGATGATGCAATAGGTATATCTGCAGAGTCGGATGCCTGGAGTTTTGGTTGTACATTGGTGGAAATGTGCACGGGTTCTGTTCCGTACGTGGAGCAACTAATTCTTTATTCAAATTTTCTTCATTATTTGTACCTTAAAAAAATCTTTATTGTGTTTTTCCCTTTTCTAGATTAGAAATACTTAGTACAAAGTCTATGCTTGTGCAGTTGGGCTGGTTTAAATGCAGAGGAAATTTATCGAGCAGTTGTCAAGGGAAAGAAACTACCACCACAGTATGCTAGTGTGGTTGGTGGTGGAATACCTAGGGAATTGTGGAAGATGATTGGAGAGTGCTTGCAGTTCAAGCCATCTAAAAGGCCTAGTTTTAATGCAATGTTAGCAATATTTCTTCGTCATTTGCAGGAAATACCGCATAGCCCTCCTGCAAGCCCAGATAAGTAAGTTGGTGTAACATGACATGCATCTTCTATGTTGGTTTTATGTCATCTGATTGAGCAGCTAAAGTATAGGTTATCTATGGCTTTTGATATATAAGTACAAGCTTCCTTGTGAATGAGAGGAAAATGCACCATGTTTAATGTTACATATTTCTGTCAATACAGTGACTTTGTTAGATGCCCTGTGCCAAAGGTGGTAGAGCCTTCCCCTCTACCTGAATTGGAAGTTCCTCTAGAAAACCCTAACCATCTTCATCGACTTGTGTCTGAAGGGGATGTCAGAGGTGTTAGGTTAGTCAGCCTCACAACAGATCTGCTTGAGCTACCTTTCATTTAAATTCATTATGATTTCATTTATTTTCTTTGTATAATCTTTCTATTTTTATACAGAGATCTTCTTGCAAAGGCTGCATCAGAAAATGGTAGCAACTACATATCTTCTTTATTGGAAGCTCAAAATGCTGATGGACAGACTGCTCTTCATTTAGCTTGTAGACGTGGTAGTGCAGAACTTGTTGAAGCTATTTTGGAGTACAAAGAGGCGAATGTTGATGTTTTGGACAAAGATGGAGATCCTCCTCTAGTTTTTGCACTAGCAGCTGGATCCCCAGAATGTGTCTGTAGTCTTATCAAAAGAAATGCTAATGTGAGGTCTCGGTTGAGAGATGGCTTGGGCCCTTCTGTCGCTCATGTTTGCGCCTATCATGGTCAACCAGATTGCATGCGAGTAGGTTTTACGTGAATTGTACAAAGATGCTTATTCCTGGTTACTAGAACTGCCTTCATATAAATTCATCATGGAAAATAACAGGAATTGCTCTTGGCTGGAGCTGATCCTAATGCAGTGGATGATGAAGGTGAAACTGTACTGCATAGAGCAGTAGCCAAGAAGTATACAGACTGTGCTCTTGTGATATTAGAGAACGGAGGTAGCAGATCAATGGCCATCTTAAATTCAAAGAATCTGACGTAAGTATAGCCCCTTCATCTATTATCTTTTGAGCTTAGGATGTGCAAGTCAAGTAGCCGAGACATGCAAGAATCAATTTGGATTAACTGCGGGGAAATACATTAACGGCTTATATATTGTACATTGGAAGAATGGATTTGCTGAAGTTGTTTTCTCATCATGGATGTGTCACTGTCATAATTAATGTTTGTATATTGAACAGTACTTGCATTATTAGTTTAGGAGATTTTTTGGAGGGTTCTAGATAGATCTAATCAACACAAGAATCAACTAGGACAAAAATAATACTGAATTAGAAGACCCTAAGAGAAAATTACTAAAATATGCCTAGGACTTAAAATGTGATATTAATCAAAGCAACCTAATTGCCATGTAATAAACCTAAAAGTTCTAATTGTAAAGCTATGAGATATCTTCATTAGATACAATGCTGAATCTCAATCAAATTAGTGAGATCTTGGGATCTTTAAATAATAATCACTTGTAGATCTATTGCCCTCTGCATCACTAAGATTGGCATCTTATCATTGAAGTGTCCTGGCTCGCTATGTGACATTTTCTTTAGCATGGGGTAGCACCTTCTTGTTGAAGCACACACCTCAGCTTGATGAGAGGTGCTATGAGCTACTTTTATTATTTTCTACTCATACTTCATAGGTACATGTTTTATCGAAAATGATGAGGGGAATGTGATGTTGATATATTTTTGTAGGTTCATTTTATGCCCAATTTCCTTTTGTTGTTGGATAAATGATTGGAGTCAACAATTGATAACCTATCTAAATAAGTTGAATATTATTCTTATCATCTCATCATCATGGTGCTTTCCTTCGACATTTTGCTAGCTGTGCTTCATAGGTGAATGTTTCTCAACAGGTTACATATGATAAGATCATAAACCTTTCCACTTTGGTGTTATATAATACATAATATAGCATTTTTTTTGTAACATGCTAGCCAACTGAAAATTTTTTGTTGATGCCAAATATAATTTGTTGTCTCCCCACTCTGGAGCCATGGCTACAAGTTTATTTTGATGCATAATATGTAGTCTGAGCAAGCAGGCACACTTCTCTTTATTGAATATTTCTGTCACCTATGCATTGTTTAGGTGTTAACTGCAGTACCTTGTCACTGGAACTGCTTTATAGTTGCCTAGTACTTTCAGAGTGTTGTAAGTGCTAGCATCTCTGTGTCGATAGGGAAAGGAAGGATAGAATATGATGTCCTCAAGGTCCTTTATTACAATAAATCCATAATATGTGGTCAATTTTCCGGGAAACCATATTTGTTAATGCAGATTCCCTTGTGTGATAAAGTATATGAGCCCTCATGCTCAGAATGTGATATTTGTTTCTTTTAAAGACCTTACTGTATGCTGAGCTATGAAGTACGGACACTTCGTTTTAAGCCGTGTCGACGTGTTGGACACTCTACGGACACGACACTCCTCGGACACTCTTGGGACACCCGTGTCCGACGCGTGTCCCGTGTCCAACTTTTTTTAAAAAAATATTAAAAAAAAAACTCGTGTCGGACACTTTTTTGAACACGTCCGACACTTATTTCAGACATTTTAGACATATATCCTACATCTCTTTTAGATTTTTATTTGAAGTTAGAACCCAAAACCAATGATCATAGCTTATATTTTGGTCATCGCAACATGTCTTCCATTGAAGTTGGTTCCCTATCATCCATCGTAGCTTGCATCTAAATCATTGCAACTCTATTGTTTGTTTTTGTTGACCATAGAGTAAGTTCCTCTATTTTCTCTTATTGGATTTGTCTGTGTGTGTGGCTATTTGCATATTCTTTTTCAACAAGCCTTCGAAGTTTGTTTTTACGCAAGCATATATACCTATTCGAAAGTTTGCTTTTGGGTTTCAAGATTTTTTACTGAAGAAAAGGAAACCAAATTCTTCTAATTTTTGTATTGTCTCTTAATGTTTTACATAATCGCAATAGCAAAGAGCTGAGATAGCTTTTGTTTATGGTGAGGGAATTGAATTATAATAATACACATACAATTCTTTCTAGAGTTGCTCTCTTGCTTTTATTCTTTGTTATTATTGTATGTGCACATAATTTTTGTAATTTTTGTTATTTTTTGTTCTTGTTAATGTTGAAATTTTATCGGTTACAAATTTATCTTTGTATAATTTAGAATTAGAAAGTTCTTTTCACAAACGAAGAAAATAAAAATAATAGCATTGATAAAAAATATATTGAAAAAGAATGAATGTTGATTGTATTATAAATTTATAATAGTTTTTTTGGTAATAAGTTGTAAAGTGAGTTATAAATATTATTGTTTTCTAGTACTATATATATATATATATATATATATATATATATATATATAATTTTTATTTTTTAATTTACGTGTCTTCAACGTATCGTGTCCTATATTTTTTTAAAATTCACGTGTCACGTGTCTGTGTCCGTGTCGTGTCCCGTGTCCGTGTCCGTGTCCGTGCTTCATAGATGCTGAGAAACCTTGGATAAGTATTACAAATTTAGAGGGAGTTTTAAAGGATTAGGAGTTTATTATTATCTAGGAGTGTTGGAGTTTGTTGGTGTCTAGGAGTCTTATAGATATCTCTTAGGATTATTCTCTGGTTTTATTCTGAAGATAGGGAAGTTAGTTAGCTTTAGATTGATTGCTTTGTAATTTATCTTCATTTTTAGGAATTAATCTTGTAGTTAAACTCTATTTTCAGAATATCATAAATAAAGGAATATACAAGAGCTGAAGAATGCATGGACTGTTTTTCTTTAATTCCTAAATTCTGTTAACCCTAAATTTCAATATGGTATCAGAGTTACAGTATTACCCACCTTGAATCCCTATGCTAGGTACCACAAAAAAGTGGTGAATTTTGCTTAGAAACCTTTGAGCAGAACACTTGAGGAAATTTTTGGCTGAAAGACACAGAAATCAATAATAATAAAAAGTGGCCAAGGGAGCCATGCACGTTAAGGCGTCTTGGGCATTTTGGAGGCTGTGGTGTGAGATGGCAGTGCTGGACCTACGTGAAGATAGTCCTTATGTGCTTTTTGATGAGGGCTAGGGCAGGAATGGTTTGATCTTGAGTGGTTCATGCCTAAAGAGTTTCTTGAAAAATTTCAGATATTAGTTAGCTGTGTTTTTTAAGTTTTGAGAGAATGGGAGGCTGTATTCTTGTGCTTCAGCCTCCAGCATAAGAAAGGTATATAGTAGGTGACATTTCGTCTTGGAAGGGGTGATTGTTGTTTGTGGTCTAAGTTGGTATTGTAAGTTTGCAGGTGGCTGTTTTAGGGCCTACAACATGGCTGAAAATCTAGTGAAGATGGTTTTCCCCCCCTTATTATGGAGTTGTTGATGGCAATGAAAGCTCTTGGTATGACCTAGGGAATTATATACAGTGGAAGTTCAGAAAGTTGTGTATTGAAAATTAGAGTTGTGTTGTTGGGTGCCTTAGAGTGCAATGCAAGTAGTGGAGACAAGTTAGGAGGAGGTCAAGGGGACTATTCATAAGAAGTAGGGTGAAGACTTTTGGGAGCTGTATCATTGTGTTAGACTATGTGGCCGGAGGAGAGTAGTTGGGAGAATTTTGAGGGAATTGCTCATGAAAAATAGGTGAAAAATTTTGGGAGCTGTTTATCTGCCAAGGACATTGTCTGGAGAACTGCTAGTTGCTGAAGTTCTTGAATGGTGGAGTGAGTTGTATGACCAAGTGACTCATGGATAAGTAAGTGTGCAACCTTGTGAGTTGTGGTGCAGTGTCTAGGTTTTAGATATGTTTTGTTATTAATTGTTTTTGATTTGTAACAAGCTGAAGTTTGTACAATCTTTTGCTTGTACAATCTTTAGTTTTATTCTAAAGATAGGAAAGTCAGTTATCTTTATATTGCTTTGTAATTTATGTTTATCATTAGGAATTTATTTTGTAGTTAAACTCTATTTTCAGAACATTATAAATAAAGGAAGGCACAAGGGTTGAGGGGTATGTGGAGTGTTTTTCTTCAGCTCCTAAGTTCTGTTAACCCTAAATTTGAACACTATATCTAGAGAACAGATCTATATAGGTTGTGGCAAACTGATACCTTTTTTTTTTGTGGTTTTGATAAACTATTAAAGTAATCTTAAGCTGTTGGTATTTATATTCTATTTTTGATCTTATATGATATACCATAATTTATAGATGTTCATGAGACTTGCTTAGTATTTGTTCTCTTTGTGAAGCGAGAATTTTTATACATATATCCTTTGATTTGCCTCTCCTGATGAGAACGTTGGGAAATGGAGCTTGGCCTATAGAATGGTTTCATGTGTATGGAAAATGATATTTTTTTCTTTTACTTTGTATAGCCTACAGTACAAAATTTTTACACTATTGTATTGCTAATGAGAGAACCAATATATATGTGCCTGTGTGTGTGTATTAAAGCGTCTCATGTCTTTCTATCTGGTACAAAAGAAATGATCTCTTTGCAGTCCTTATCTAAGTAGAGAAAAAAAAGTACAAAATGCCTTAATTTTTGACTAATGATTTCCATTCTTTTTTTTATGAAGATGAATTTATTGATGAGAAGAGAAAACAATACAATAGCGGAAGACAAGTAATTTTACCAAAACCATGAAATTAAGAGTAAAGACTCATTAGCTCATAACAGCTTTTCCAATCCCTTTGTAAATCCACAAGGGACACCTCCCTAAAAAAGCCATCGCTGAAACCCAGAGGGAGTCCATAAAAATAATCCTCTCCCAAAGGAGATGTAACCGAAGAAAATTCTGATTAAAAAACTCTCGCATTCTGTTCCAGTCAAAGACACTATAATCCTGCAAATACAGCACATGGCAGAAGGGCCTTATGCACTTTATTCTGCCAAGAACTTAATAGCCAAAACAAACCTCTAGATCAGCTGCACAAACCCAATGCTCATTAAAAATACCAGACAGTCTAATCTAAATCTGTCATGCCACATCACAATGCAGAAAAAGATGATTGTTTGTTTTTTATCTCTGATAATACATCACACAAATATCTGGTGACATAGTCTTGTGACAGAGCTTGGCCATAATGATTTCCATTCATTACAACTGCTAGTATGAAATCAAAAGCAAATTCTTCTACGACTTTATTTATAATAAAACAAGTTAAATATCACCAGAGCTGATGCTATTGTTATTTTGAAGGGTCCTTAATTTAACTTAATCTAGTTTTTCACTATCATCTCATTAATAATTTATTTTCTTATTCAATATTTTAACTCTTACGATAAATACTTGAGGTCTGTGAATCACGTTGCTTTATTTCCAGTCAGCGTCTTTGGATATCACACATTATAAGTTTATGGATTTTTTGGTTTCATTGATATAAAAGTAGAAATCAAATATCCTTAAAGTGTTATTTTTCTTATTCCTTTACTGTGAATCATTATTCGCTAAATTTTAAGAGGTTTTGGTTCAAAGGTGACTTATATACCCAATTTTCTTTTCATCGCTGAATGCATCCATTGGCTTAAATGTTCTCTTCTGGTTATTTTAGTGCCACCCAGGAGTGAAACCATATTATTTTACTTTGAAAGCTTTTGGTAGCAGATGACATTTATCAGGACGCTTATTGAAGCCATCCTTTGTTTAGCTGTGTAGTTTACGTTTTCAATAAGCCAAGCTATTTGCTTGAGTTTTGAATTTCGATAATATTTCCAGATGGAGATTGGAGAAGAAATTCTTTATGGGGTCTTCAAAGTCCAATGTCCTTTTAATCTTTGACATTTTAAATGCTTTCTAGTTTTTGTGACATAGCGCATTGAATTAAGATATTATCTTGTTTCAGATGCAAATATGATAATGTATTCTTACCCTTGTGATATTACAGACCACTGCACTTGTGTGTGGCAACATGGAATGTCGCTGTTGTGAAAAGATGGGTGGAAGTTGCAACTTCTGATGAGATTGCTGAAGCACTTGACATACCAAACCCTATTGGCACTGCACTTTGCATGGCCGCTGCTTCTAAGAAAGACCATGAAATTGGTATCTGAAAACTGGGATTATTGCTTGATAAAAATTTATAAATTTATCTTCTTCTTTTTTGTAGAATTGTTGTTGTTTACTATTTAAATCCGTTATTATTTTTATTTACTGCCGCTTTCTTTTGAATTGATTGGTGCTGTTACTTGATGTTAATAAAGTTTCTTGCAACAAATCATAGGCTTAGAGATTATAACTACATCTATTTTAAAGGCATAAAGTCTCTCTTATTCAACCAATAAGCTGCTACAGCAAGTAAAAAAGATTCAAGTTGATTTGAAGAATTATACAATATTGACAATATATGATTTTGAGGGTTTTGGACAATGAGGAGAATTGTTCTCTACTATGTACTTTCTTTTTTTCTAATCGCAATTCTTTCTTATTAAGGATGAAAAATGGAAACATACAATTTTTGTCATTTGGGTGCTGTTTGCTATTGGACAGAGACTTATATTATGTATTTTGGAGGTTGAGTATTAGTATATATCCCTGTTTATTGGGGGTTTTTTAACTCAAGGTTCCCATATCTTTTTCTCTTCTTTTGGGACCTTCACCACTGAGAGACCTCTGATTTGGCATCTTTGTTGGTCATTCTTCTTTCTTTTGGTAACTCTTACTACACTCTATGCTTGCACTTGGACATTTGATCCTTCGGGTTTTTTTACTTGGCATCACAGCTTCATTTTGGAATGCTAAAGAATAAAGATCCCTATCAGGTTAAGGATTTTGTTTGGACTGTGATATTAATTAGGATTAACACAAAAATTGTTACAGGTGTATAGACCTCACAAGGCCATTCCCCTTGACATTTGTGTTAGGTGTCATTAAAGCTTTGGAATGAATAGCCATCTTGCTTTCATTGTGAGAGAGCTTGGCAGAATGCCCTTTTGGCAAGTGTTTGGTGCATTTAGATGGAACAATATGCCAGAATCTTTATTCAGCAGTTTCTTCCTTCTCTTTTTTACGATTGGCTTGTTCTGTTAACTCTTTGTGGGTTTCAGCTCATGGTTATTTTTTTAAAGGGAGTTCCTTTGGGCTTGTTTGCTGTATTACAAAATTTTGTGTTTTGAAAATTAGTTTTGAACATTTTTTTTAAAGTTCTGTAACAAAGAAGAAATTTAACATTTGACCAAATTATCTATAAGCACTTTTACAAATTTAGCATTTGACTGAAGGTATTTTTGTCTTTAAAAAATATTGATGTCTGCTTTTGAATTTGCTTCACAGGCAAAACTTCAATTCTTTGCCTCTCTTTCCATTTTTAAAAGTACCTTTTTTTATTATTGGTCATGTCTTTTTTTAGATCAATAAAAAAATTTGCATATGGATTTTATTTATCTGGAATGGCGCTGTTTGATCCATATAGCCGACTCCACCTAGTGGGAAAAGGCTTAGTTGTTGTTGTTGTTTGTTTTTATTTATCTGGAAAAAGCATATGACAGAATGCTAATAGAGGTTTTATGAAAACTATAAAGAAGAAATGAGTACGTATTGCGTATATTCGAGCAATCAAAGACATGTACGACAGGATCACGACTTACGTGAGAATACAAAATGGGGACGCAGAATTTTTTCACGACTATTAGACTACATCAAGGGTCTTCTCTGAGTTCGTATTTTTTTAACTTGATTTTGGACGCAGTTACTGAATATATACAAGATTTGGGCTTCAATGTATATTTTTGCAGATGATATAGTTTTAGTTGGTGAATCGAAAGAAGAAATAAATATGAAGTTAGAGTCATGGAGACAAACTTTAGAAATACATAATTTTCGTAATAAATACGAATTTAGATGTAAAATTTGGAGATCATATATTAAAACAAGTAATAAGTTTTAAATATCTTGGATCTATTATACAAAATGACGGCGAAATAAAGGAGGACGTAAGCTAAGATTCAAGCATGATGGATGAAATGGAGGAAGGTTTTGAGTGTCATTTGTGATAAAAAAGTGCTGCTCATAGTTAAAGGAAAATTTTACCGTACAGCTATAAAACTTGCTATATTGTATGGTATTAAATGTTGGGCGGTTAAAAGACAACATGAAAATAAACTCAATGTTGCAAAGATGAAAATGTTGTGCTGAATGTGTGGATACACCAGAAGAGATATGATTAAAAATGAGTGCATTAAAGAGAAGGTTGGAGTAGCACTTATTGTGGAGAAGATGGTGGAATCTCGCTTAAGGTGATTTGGTCATGTGTGAAAAAAACCTGTAGAAACTCTAGTAAGAAGAGTAGATCAAATGGAAAATAGTTCGTTAATTAGAGGTAGAGGAAGGCAAAAAAAAAAACAATAGGTGAAACTATTAAGAATGATTTAATAGTTAATAATTTATCTATTGATTTCATTTATGATAGGTCACTGTAGCGCCGTTTGATCCATGTAGTCGGCCCCACTTAGTGGTTATTGTTGTTCTGTTTCCCCCCCTTAAAAACGCTGTTTTTTTCTCATCTGTAATACAGCCAAATAAGCATGTTGTTTATAATGCAACTAGTTTTCTATTTCGAGCTTCTGTTCTTTTTTCTCTAATGTTTTCTTTTCTACTTTAAGAAAATTCTTGATTCTCCATATTTGTACATCTCATTTTATGAAATTTTTATTTAAAAAAATAGTTTAGATTGAGCCCCTTTTTTTTTTCAGAATAAGTTTTTAAGTTGAGCTTGGTTTATGAGTTTTAGGCATCTTGAATTTATGGTGGAAAATATGTAATTTTCCTGAATTGCTGTGTCGCATATTTATTTTGGTAATATTGTGAAAAAGCTGAGTTATATCTCCCAAGGAGGTTACTTCACGCATTTTATAATAAAATTATTAGTGGACCTTCACTTAACAACTTAAACTTTTAAGGTGAAGTGGTCTTTGACATTATATTAGATCCTCTATGACAAATGGTTAGGAGTTCAATCCTTGCCATTATCCATTCTTCTAAAAGTCAAGCTTCATCATAAGTAATGTTGAGCATGTGGAAGGCTTTAGTGAGGAAATGTGTTAAAAGTAATAAAACTATTCATGAACATTTACTTAACAGCTTAAGCTTTTGGGATTAAGTGGTCTGTGATACTTTATAATCTGCATTCCTTGCATAGTGCACTTTTTTGACAGGGTTCATTGGAGTCTTGGAACTTCCAAATGCTCAAGAATTTCCATCCTCTGACACTTGACTAGTGTTCTTGGGCTAATTCTAAAAAACCTCAACTTACAAATTATACTGTTTGAAATTTATGATTTACCTTGTTTTGCAACTGCAAATTTTAATTATAACTAGAAATAAATCAAGTTCAAAACTTTAGAGGCTCTAGAGCTTTTTCATTTAAGAAGCTAAAGTGCTGTACCTGTAAGTAAGAATATATTCGTCATTTTTTTCTTTCTCACTACATGTTAATGCTGTTGACTTGGGTGAGAATGGAGGCACTGGCTTATCATCCATATATTTGATGGTATAACTACCTACCTCATTTTGGTCATGTTTGAAGTATGCCCTTGAGTTTGATGATTCAGTGCTGTCCTTTTGAACCCCCATCTCTCCTTTATCTGTTCAAACTCAATTTAAATTTGAGATTGCATGAATTTTTTAAATCGAGTGTGCTTGATTTATTCTGTGTATACAATAGTTGAATTGTCTGTTCTTGTTTGTTCATGCCAAATGTAGAAGGGAGAGAACTGGTGCAGATATTGCTTGCTGCAGGAGCAGATCCATCTGCTCAAGATGTGCAGAATGGGCGGACAGCTTTGCATACAGCTGCTATGACTAATGATGTTGAGTTGGTCAAGGTAAGTGAATAAGTAGCTATGTCTTGTTGGTAGCTGAAGTATGCACATGTACTTAAAGTTAATAACTTTCTTGTTTTTGGTGTTCTGAGTAGGTTATTCTTGCTGCTGGTGTTGATGTGAACATTCGCAATGTGCACAACAGTATACCTCTTCACTTAGCTTTAGCTAGGGGAGCAAAGTCGTGTGTTAGATTGCTTCTATCTGCTGGGGCAGATTATAATTTGCAGGTTTTTCCATCAAGATCTAATTTCTAAATTTCTTCATGCATATTTGTACTCATAATGACATAAATTCACATCTTGTTATTGTATTGTTTGCTCAATTGAAATGGTGCTTTTAGTCTGGGATTTCATGTTTTTAGTTTTTCTTTCTGATTTATCATAAACTTCATGAAATACTGTTAATATTTGTCTGTGTTTGATCTGAAACTGGTCTTCATCATACAACTTAATTATTGCTGAGTTGAGTATCTGAAGTAGCCCCTCTTCATTACTGAGTTATTTAAGTGTAATGATATATATAATGAACTTTAAGATGGTTAGATGACAAACAAATTAAAATTCAAAAAGTAGAATGTGCTGGAGAATACATGGAACCCATTTATCTTTGTTAATGCAATTGACTTATGCTTTCGAGTGGGTTGTAAAATGTGGTCTTTTTATATATATGGACTCTGGAGTTTATTGTTTGCTAACATAGATCAGAAGCTATGAGGAAGCATTTACTTTTATTTATTGTGCTCTTTATCTTATCTAAACGTTTTTTTTTTATTATAAGAGGGGGGAATAACTTATCTTAAGCTAACTTGAGTTACATGCTTGAAGTATTTGAGAATTGACATCCACCTGTTTTTTGGAACAAACCTTTACTATTTTCTGTGATTTCAGATTCTAATACATACGGTTTAATTTTGTATCAGGATGATGATGGTGACAATGCTTTCCATATAGCAGCAGAGACAGCAAAAATGATACGTGAAAATCTTGATTGGCTCATTGTTATGCTAATAAATCCTGATGCTAATGTTGAAGTCAGAAACCACAGGCAAGTTTTTCATTTGATTACACACACACACACTGTCAGATCTGTGAAACTGAAACATTTCAACCATCGATGGCTGGTCCACATTAATGTCTTAACCACATTGAGCTCCAATGCACTACTGTGACCAATAGGCTATATTTTATGACAGTGGCAAGACACTCCGAGACATCTTAGAGGCCCTTCCCCGAGAATGGATATCTGAAGATCTGATGGAGGCACTAGTCAATAGAGGAGTTCATCTGTCTCTTACAATGTAAGGGGAAGACATATTTTTCTGCTATAATTTTATATTTTGTTGGTTATCTGTTGTCTACTCTTATGTGTCTAAGATGCATCATAATTTGTCATTTGCTCCTGATTTTATTTAGATTTGAAGTGGGAGATTGGGTGAAGTTTAAAAGAACTGTCACAACTCCAACATATGGGTGGCAAGGTGCTAGACAAAAGAGTGTTGGCTTTGTGCAAAGTGTTCCAGACAGAGATAATCTCATTGTTTCATTTTGTTCTGGGGAGGCTCGTGTTTTGGCAAATGAAGTTGTAAAAGTAATTCCATTAGACAGGGGACAACATGTACAGCTTAAAGAAGAAGTAAAAGAGCCCAGGTTTGGATTGCATAAATGCTACATTATGATATGTGTGTGTGTGAGTGAGTGTAACCTCCTCGCCTTTTGTTGAGGTTAGCACCCTCCACATTTTCAATTGAACAAACAAACACTCCCCCCCCCCCCCAAAAAAAAAAAAATCTCCCTTTCTTTTAAGTAAACAAGTCAGGGTATTTAAGCCATTTGATTAAAAATACAAATTCAATTAGGTGGGATGTCTTATACACTGCTATATATTCTTTTCTCAAGCTCTTATTTTATCACAAAAGAAGGGAAAGAGAATAGAGAAGACCCATGTTCAACTAAAAATCTGTTACTTAGTGCTTCTTGAATGACACGTGTATTATCTTCTTAAGCACTTATTTCATCGCAAAAGAAGGGAAAGAGAATAGAAAAGGCCCAAGTTTTACTAAACATTTGTTATTTAGTGCCTCATGCATGACATATGCTTGCAATTCTTGCTGCCTTTTTAGTTTTCTATACTATTGATGACTAATTTTTGTCTATGGTAGGTTTGGTTGGCGTGGACAGTCACGTGACAGCATTGGGACGGTTTTATGTGTTGACGATGATGGGATCCTCCGTGTTGGATTTCCTGGAGCATCCAGGGGATGGAAAGCTGACCCATCTGAGATGGAACGAGTTGAGGAATTCAAGGTGGGAGACTGGGTTCGCATTCGTCCTACTCTTACATCTGCAAAGCATGGATTAGGATCTGTGACACCAGGAAGCATTGGCATAGTATATTGTATCAGACCAGACAGTAGTCTCTTGATAGAGCTGAGCTATCTGCCAAATCCATGGCTTTGTGAACCTGAAGAGGTTGAGCATGTTGCTCCTTTCAAGGCAAGAAAAATGTGGACTGTCATTTTCCTTTTATGGCATAGTTTTATTTTTTCTTCTTTCTTACTTACAGTGTCTAACAAATTTTTGATCTTACAGATTGGTGATCGGGTATGTGTGAAGCGATCTGTTGCTGAACCTAGATATGCTTGGGGTGGCGAGACACATCATAGTGTTGGAAGAATAAGTGAAATTGAGAATGATGGTTTATTAATAATCGATATACCAAATCGACCCATACCATGGCAGGCTGATCCATCTGATATGGAGAAGGTTGAAGATTTTAAGGTGGTAATGCTGCTGTTAACCATTTGCTGCCATTTTAAGTTTTTGCTTTCATATAACTATCGTGAGATACTGAGATGCTTAATTCATATCTTTCCTATTTAATTTATTAATTTGTCCAAGAGCAGGTTGGTGATTGGGTCAGAGTGAAAGCTTCAGTGTCTTCTCCAAAATATGGATGGGAGGATATTACAAGGAACAGTATTGGGGTAATTCATAGTTTGGAAGAGGATGGTGATATGGGTATTGCCTTTTGCTTCAGGAGTAAGCCTTTTAGTTGCTCTGTCACTGATGTGGAGAAAGTTCCCCCTTTTGAGGTGGGACAAGAAATTCATGTTATGCCATCTGTTAATCAGCCACGGCTTGGATGGTCAAACGAATCACCAGCTACTGTCGGAAAAATAGTGAGAATTGACATGGATGGTGCTCTGAATGTAAGCTTGCTAATTTAGTTTCTCATAAATTTTGCTCATGATTACGCTTCTGGTGACTTTAACCTACCAATAACTTATGAATCTGAGGTGTCATCCAAAACCATAGCTAAACAGGACCCAATACAATTCATTTTATTCTGTTTTGGTAGAGATAGGCTTTCAGTTTGGCAAGTAATGTCCATAAAGCCATATAAACATTGCCAAGAAAATAGCCTTTTGTCAGAGCTTTAGCTGCTGCTAAAAGTTGTCACATGGTTTCTGTAAATGAAAAAAAAAGTTGTGTCATGGCTCTGAAGGAACAACCTCCTATAAGATGAGGCCTTTGGCATTTTGAGAAAACCACTTTGCTATATATTTGCACACATACCTCTTTCTCAGTTTATGAGAAAATTAGGTTGACTGAAATCCTGGCCCCTTCTTCTATTAGAAAAAAGTAGATAATCTTCCAGTAAAGATTATAAATGGCAAGGTTATTTTTGATTTCATCTCTGAATTACTATATTAATTAAGTGATTGTGTTGTTTTCTTTGTAGGCGAGAGTCACTGGTAGGCAGAGCTTGTGGAAAGTTTCTCCTGGAGACGCAGAATGTCTTCCAGGATTTGAAGTTGGTGATTGGGTACGCTCAAAACCAAGCCTGGGAACCAGACCAAGTTATGACTGGAATAGTGTTGGGAAAGAAAGTTTAGCTGTTGTGCATAGTGTACAGGATTCTGGATACTTGGAGTTGGCTTGCTGTTTTCGTAAAGGGAAGTGGATCACTCATTATACAGATGTTGAAAAGGTTCCTTGCTTTAAAGTTGGGCAGTATGTTAGGTTCCGAACTGGTTTGGCTGAACCAAGGTGGGGATGGAGAGGAGCTCAACCTGAATCTCGAGGTGTTATAACCAGTATTCATGCTGATGGAGAAGTGAGGGTGGCATTCTTTGGTTTGACAGGCTTGTGGAGAGGAGATCCTGCAGACCTTGAGATTGAACAGATGTTTGAAGTGGGAGAGTGGGTGAGGTTAAAAGATAATGCCAATGATTGGAAATCTGTTGGGCCAGGTAGTGTTGGTGTTGTACAAGGAATAGGATATGAAGGTGATGTATGGGACAGAAGCACTCATGTTGCCTTTTGCGGGGAACAAGAAAGGTGGGTAGGACCAACTTCCCATCTTGAAAGAGTTGACAAACTCCTTATTGGACAGAAAGTTAGAGTTAAACAAACTATAAAGCAGCCAAGATTTGGGTGGTCGGGACACACCCATGCTAGTATTGGAACCATATCAACAATTGATGCTGATGGAAAGCTTCGAATATACACTCCAGCAGGATCGAAAGCATGGATGTTGGACCCATCAGAAGTTGATTTGGTAGAAGAGGAGGAGCTCCGTATTGGAGACTGGGTCAAGGTTAGAGAATCAGTTTCAACCCCAACCCATCAGTGGGGAGAAGTGAGTCATTCAAGCATTGGGGTGGTGCATCGGATGGAAGATGACAATCTGTGGGTGGCGTTCTGTTTCATGGATAGGCTATGGCTTTGTAAGGCATGGGAAATGGAACGGGTTAGACCATTTAAAGTGGGGGACAAGGTAAGGATCAGAGATGGACTAGTGTCCCCACGGTGGGGATGGGGAATGGAGACACATGCCAGCAAAGGACAGGTGACTGGAGTAGATGCAAATGGCAAGCTAAGAATTAAGTTCCGTTGGAGGGAAGGAAGGCCCTGGATAGGAGACCCTGCTGATATTGTTCTTGATGAAGATTGGTTTTGATTCCATAGGAATATCATGAGAGCTTGTATTATAACTTCTTTTTATTTAGCCTATTGTTTTGGGGCCTGACCTTGTGCAAAGATTTGGAAAGCCTTATGCTCCTTGCTCCCTGATGTACTCTGAACTGAGCCATGACTCTGATCTGAAGGTTGAAACGCAGTTTGACTGGATAAACAGATGAAATGAAGGGAGATGGGAGAAGGGAAAATTGGCTTGCCAAGACAGATATTATTGGAGATTCAAAGGCAGTCAAAGTGAAATTGGCAATAGGTCACTCATATTCATAACTCAGTATGTAGTCCCAGATTTTGAGGTATATAAACGTTATATATATTATTGTACAAATTGTACTCTACGATCACCTTAATTCATTTTTTTGACGCACCTTAACTATGCAGTTGCATGATTCTTGTATGGAATGGTTCCATCTGCAATATACTTCCTACCCCCAGTTTTGTTTTCATTTGAAGTTTGACTAAATGTGACAAATGGGTTTTTAGCACTTTCGCCTCACAGTAAATAATTTAGTGTTCCGAGTAGTGTTGGAAATGGAGCAGGTTACCATAGTGATACTTCCACGTATTTAACTTACACATCTTAGTTTTGTTTCTCAATATAAATTCTGAAGTACACTCATTTTATAGTCAAATGATGCAAGGAACTAATAAATATTTATCAGAATGTCGTTGGATTTCCCTACTTGAAATACTGAAGAATTTTTGTTCTCCTTCTACAATTAGCTAGTACTTTATATGGCTGCATGTATTTAACTTGCACATTGGATTCTTCGTAAAATTCTTTAGATAACACTCATTTTACAGTCAAGTGGTGTCAGGAACCAACAAAATTTACTAATATGAATTTTTCTTAAAGAAATTTAGTGAAATAAACGTGTCATTGTACTCCACCTATACTCACTTTAATAAATATTTGTTAGTTCTCTACACATTCCGTTGGTACACTCCTAAAATTTTTTCCTCGAATAAATTGTGGCCTCTTCAATGCTTTCATATCATGCAACCTTGAAACCCAAGTGTTTTGTGCCCGAATGAGCGTAGATTTCTAGAAGTGGCTATTCTTTTTTCTTTTCTTTTCTTCCTTTGGGTTTTTTACTTGATTCCAATTTCATTAACGGCGTGAACGGTGCAATAACAGTAAAAGGTTCGGATAAATGAAAATATAATAACCATACATGCCACATGAATTGTCCATCCGTCATCTGCTAACCTAAAGGGCATTATGAGCCCAGAGATGTTCCTTATTTAAGATGTTACATGAACTCTCGCACAGGAGCATGCATGGGCAGAGGAGCATTAGGACTACATGAAGGAGTATCTCAACTCAAAGAAAGTCAGAATTCAATTTGACATTATGCGTTAATCCATATTAAAAAGTCAGATCAATCCAGAGCTAGTAAGCATCAATACTTCAAAAAAATAAATTGTATTTTATCTAATACAAGTTCAACCTAAAGGGCATTATGAGCCCAGAGATGTTCCTTATTTAAGATGTTACATGAACTCTCGCACAGGAGCATGCATGGGCAGAGGAGTATTAGAACTACATGAAGGAGTATCTCAACTCAAAAAAAGTCAGAATTCAATTTGACATTATGCGTTAATCCATATTAAAAAGTCAGATCAATCCAGAGCTAGTAAGCATCAATACTTCAAAAAAATAAATTGTATTTTATCTAATACAAGTTTAACAATCGCATCAAATATGATAGGACATATTAAACTACACTTGAATTTACCTATTTTATCATGTCATAGTGTCTATATCGTTTAGTGTCCAGTATCTTTGTCAGTATGCATGCATTTTAGATCCAAAGACTTAAACCATAACTATGTAATCCTTATCAGAAATATCTTTCCTGACATAATGTTACCCCATAACTACCAAAAAATTTTATCCAAGAAACAATGCCCTAGAAATGAATAGTCAGAAAATCAGTTTTGCTTAAGCTCACGCCATTTGGAGAAGCGTTCCAGGGCATCCCTCATCCATGCATGTCGGCAGCTTCCAAATGCCTCTGGTACAGACAGCCAACTCCTGTTTCTGAAACTTTGCTCAGGCCATGACTCAAGCTCCTCCTTGACAAACAAAGCATACATTGCTGCTCTACACAGGCCTTGTGGACTGAACTCATCTTGGTGGGTCTTACTCCTAAACTCATAGTACCCAAGAAAATCCTGAAACCCAATAACCACAAGTATCATATATTCGTTAGCAAGAATCCTCCAAAACACAAAATTGGCAATTAAGAAAGATTCAGCAGCCCCCTTTAAAGTTACTATAAAGAAAACCAAGAGACTAGGAAATTCAAGGGATAGCCGTTCAAGAATTAAAAAAAATAAAAAGCATGCCAAACAAATGGATGATACCAAAATCACCTGGTCTGAAAAACTGCAAGCATATCAAAAAGCTTTAATATTAATACAGAAGTGTTCCTCCTCTATGTTAATTTAATAATATTCCAAAATATTTTAGGTTCAAATTCTACAAAGTTTCTTCCCTCTCAAGATAAAGTCTTCCTCCTCTATATTAATGTGGCCTGCATGGCTCCCACACAAATACAGAAGTTACATGACGCTTTTGGCGAGTATGTATGGCCATCATTAATAGTCACAAATCACAACATAGAGTGGTATGAGAGAATGATTTCTTCTTCATATATGCTTCCTAGACTTCAACCAAGAAACCATTCAAAATTCCAAATGTTCACATATATCAATACGTCATGATATTACAGAAGCTCAAAAATAATATATACCACCATTGCTTTTATCATATATATAGATGGATAGATATATAGAGCAATATATCACAACATTACATTATAGAAGCTCAAAAATAAATATTACAACATTACAGGAACTCAAAAATTAAATCAAATCATATATGTGAAGTTTTTCACCATTAGGTCTCCTTGAACTCCGGCTTCTTCCATTGCTTCTCTTAAAGCTGCCTCCTCAACAGTTTCATCATTCTCCCAACCACCCTTTGAAAAAAATAACATAAAAAAAAATAAAAAATCAGAAAACAAGATATGCACTCAGGACCCATTCAAACTCATAAGTGTTGATCTCAACACGTTAACATGACAAAGCAGAACTACACAGTAGCAAATTTTCAAAGAGGTCCTTAGAGTATGAAATTGATGGCAGTTCATTGTGAGGCAGCATAATCCTTTTTAAGGGCATAGAAAACCATTCAAAATAAGTGTCTTGTCAATAAGTTATATGTGAATTTAAAGTGAACTTACGGTGAGATCTGAATTATTTTAAGTTAGTCTGTAAGTGGAGTAAATGCTACCTAGTTAATGTATTGTTTCAATTAGAAGACATACTACTCTAAATTGATTAAAATGACAGACTACAAGTATGAAATTATTCAGTTCATTGAAGGCACTGCCTTATAGTATAGATTAAGTCAACTTTAGAAGTCAACCATTAATCTATAACACAAAGATCGATCTTCCAATATAACCTTGTTTTGGAACCCCATCTGATAATATGATCAACTTCATCATAACAAACAGCATACACATACTTACGGCTACACAATTGCGCAGTTGTGCTGTTATCCAAAAGACATTTGTAATCCCCAATGGTGATACTCACAAAACTACCTAAATATACTATCTTATCCAAAACAAAGAAAACTTCATTTAATTTTAATAACAGGTTAACCAAACAATATGCATAAATTTTTTTAATTTTTTGATAGAAAAACAATTTATTGAGGGAAAGAAAAGTACAACAGAGAATAAGGAATCCTCCAATAACAACCAAAAAAGCATATACATATATATGTGTGTGTGTATGTAAAATAAAAAACCTCAAAAGAGCTTTTCTATACAACAACAACAACAACAACTAAGTGTTTTCCCACTAGGTGGGGTCGGCTACATGGATCAAACGGCGCCATAGTGGCCTATCATAGATGAGATCAATAGATAAGTTATTAACTATTAAATCATTTTTAATAGTTTCACTTATTGTTTTCTTTGGCCTCCCTCTACCTCTAATTATTGGACTATTCTCCATCCGATCAACTCTTCTCACTAGGGCTTCTGCAGGTCTTCTCCACACATGGCCAAACCACCTTAAGCGAGATTCAACCATCTTCTCCACAATAGGTGCTATCCCAACTTTCTTTCTAATGCACTCATTTCTAATCATATCTCTTCTGGTGTGTCCACACATCCAACGCAACATTTTCATCTCTGCAACGTTGAGTTTATCTTCATGTTGTCTTTTAACCGCCCAACATTCCGTACCATACAATATAGCAGGTCTTATAGCCGTACGGTATAATTTTCCTTTAACTTTGAGCGGCATTTTTTTATCACAAATGACACTCGAAACTTTCCTCCATTTCATCCATCCAGCTTGAATCCTGTGGTTTAAGTTCTCCTTTACTTCACCGTCATTTTGTATAATGGACCCAAGATATTTAAAACTTGTAACTTGTTTTAATATATAGTCTCCAAGTTTCACTTCTACATTCGTATTTGTTCGTCTCTTACTAAAACTACATTCCATATATTCTGTTTTATTACTACTGATCAGAAAACCATGTGTTTCTAAAACTTGTCTCCATGACTCTAGTTTCATATTTATTTCCTCTTTCTATCCCTAAGTAAAATCCATAAACCATCCTAAAAGAACATGAGATGAAACCCAGCAGAAAACCAAAAGAAACAGCTTTATCCTGAAGAAGATGCAGAAGAAGAAATCTCTTACTAAAAATGCTAGCATTTCCCTTCAGCCAGAATCCCACAAGGAAGCAAAAGTAGAACACTGCCAATGACCTTATGCAATGATATGCATACAATTGGAATATATCAGGTCGATTTGGTTCCTAAAATACAAGATACATATTCTGATTGGCATAACCACTCTAATTCAATTTTCTTTCTTCTAAACAAGTGTTTCTCCAACCATCACCAATTATATCCTACAAAGAGATTCAAAACAAGATGCTAAAGCATTTCCACAGTCCGCAATGCATTCAGTAAACACTTTTGTAAGCATAGCAACAGCATTTCTAGATTCTACAATCCTTTATATCCTACAGCAGTCAATACCAGCAAAGGATAAAAGTAAAGTAAAAGACTGCAACCTAAATCAACTGACGGTCCTCTTTCTCATTGTCTAAAAGTAGTTGGAGAAAGTTCAATCATTTCTTTGAAGCAATTAATTGCATTGGACATAAATCAAAGTTTCTGTACCTAAATTGATCAAGGTCATTCCACCAACTGAAGAGCCTTCTAGAACCAGTAGCCAGTGAAAAATCTTAATAGTTGAAGCTCCAGGAAAATTAAATTACACTTCAAGATAGGACAAAATCCTGAAGCCTGTGGCTTAAGCAACGTGGGTTCTCTTAGTGACAGCTACATACATGTCACTCGTGTATTTATATGGTCATCATAAACTGATGTACAGTTTGTTCCCTTTCTTAAAACAAGGCACTGTGATTAGCATTAAAGGCACAGGAACTGATAATAACCATGTCCATTTCCATATACAGTAAAAGCAAAAAATATTGAGAAAAAAAAAACTGCATTATTTTTGCAAAGTACAGTTTTAATGGAAGCATTGTAGTTTTGCAATAGTATAAACAGTATTAACTAAAGCTGGATGTTGACACAGTTACGTCAAGGATGTCCAGGGAACTATAATTTACTGTTCTTAAACTATCTATAAAGAAAACATCTCAATATCATGAAAAATGAGACCTCCAAATATTAGCAGAATTTGAAAATGGAAGTCTCCCACATTACAACTCTTTTTCCCATAAGCTTATCCCTCAAAAACAAATACATCAATCAGAAAAGTACTTAATCATATATCAAAACAGTAACCACAGTTGTAAGTGTACTAGAAGAAAGGCAAATGGATTGTTAGAAATTAAGATAAATATAGAAGTAAATATTCTAAACTTACACCTTTGGAAACAAAAGGCCTGGTCCACTAGGTGAGCTAATCATAAGGACTTCAACAATCTTCTTGGAACCAGAAGTTCTGCAATCACCAGAATTTCTAAACCTAAATGGAACACACCTGCAACCCAATTAGCATTGGAAAGTCAGATCTATAAGTAGATGTAGCCAAAACAATCATATTGAAAGACCTATCACTTATTGTAGGTTAAGTCTTACAAAGTAAGAGGGAGTGCTAAAAGATCAGGAGTTTAATATTATCTAGCTGTCTTGGAGTTGGTTATTGTCTACTAGTCTTACAGCTATATCTTGAGATAATTCTCAAGTTTTATTTTGAAGATATGAAAGTTAGTTATCTTCACATTGCTTCATAATTCATATTTATCTGTAAAATTTTAACTTGTAATCAAACTATGCTTTCAAAATATTATAAAGGTACAAGGGCAGAAGTGGTTAGTTTTTTTCTTCAGTCCTTAAGTTCTCTGCCAATCATATTGTTTTAACCCTAAATTTCAGCATCATATCAGAGCTACTGTATCACCTATCTTGAATCCCAACCCTAGCTTCCACAAAAAAGGGCTACATTTTGCTTGGAACCCTTCTCTGAGCACACCCACCCTCCCAAAAAAAAAAATTGTGGCTAAAAGCCACAAAAATCAGCAGCTAAGGGAGCCACACAGGTTAGGGCGTTTTGGCATTCTAGGGGCTGTGACATGAGGTGGTTGTACTGGACTTACGTGGAGATTATGCAAAGAGGTGCATTTTGATGAGGGCTGGAAATGTTTTATCTTGAGTAGGTCCAAGCCTAAAGGGTGCGTTTTGAAATTTTCAGAGGTTAGTAAGCTGTGTTTTATAGTTTTGAGTGGAAAGGATTAAAGGAGGCTGTATTCTAGTGCTCCAGCATCAGAAAGGTGTACAAGAGGTGAGATTTTGTAACAGAATGGGTGACTGTCAGTATTTGTGATCTAAGTTAGTATTGTGAGTTGGTAGGTGGCTGTTTCAAGGCCTAATACATGGCTGAAAAATCTAGTAAAGATGCTATTTTCTGATATGAAGTTATTGATGTTGAGTTTTCCTTTAATGATTATGGTAGTTTGGTTCTAGTGTTGTTTGTCAGTTTAGTTGTCGTGAGTTGCAAACAATGTTCCTCACATGACTTGGAGTCATAAGGAGTTGAGATTATGAGAGTTTCATATTGAAGACTTCTGCAGTAGAGTCATGTGCTGTTGTTGAATGCCATGGTATGCAATCCAAATAGAGGAGAGTAGCAAGGAGAATGATGAGGTGACTACTCAAAGGAAGTAGGTTGAAGACTTATGGGAGTTTTTCATTGTGCTAGATGGTGTGGTTGACAGCAACTCAGAGAATATCCAAACAGTCATTCATGGGAAGCAAGTCCAAGAATTCTAAAGACATGCTGGGGAGGATGGGTTATGAATGTGGAGGGTAAGGATGGATTGGGCACCCCAATTTTCAAAACCCTCCAAGTTGGGGGTTTGGAATGGTTTGATTTCCTTTTCTTTTTTCATTTACTCTTTTACCTCTCACTTCCTATT
The DNA here is from genome assembly GCA_037074535.1 of Gleditsia sinensis. Taxonomy (NCBI): domain Eukaryota; kingdom Viridiplantae; phylum Streptophyta; class Magnoliopsida; order Fabales; family Fabaceae; genus Gleditsia; species Gleditsia sinensis. The sequence goes on along the minus strand of CM073466.1, from coordinate 66,533,454 downwards.
CCTTCTATAAAAAGAAAAACAGAAATATATATATATATATATATATATATATATATATATATATATATATATATATATATATATATATATATATATAAGGATAGTATTGAAAATTTCACTCTTTAAACCCACCACACTCTATTATTGATATTACAACTTCCAAACAATGGAGGGTAGCTCTCTCCCTTCACACTCCACCTCACCCCACTATCATCAAAACTCCCAAACAAGCCTTGAGAATTGTTTCTCTAATGAGGTCATTGCTAAAGAAAGTGCTACTTGCTCAAGTTATTGAATTACAGTTTTGCAAACCTGTGAATCATAGTTTGGCTGGATCCCTTTTTTTTCTTAGTGGATTTTATTTGTTACAAGCTAACATTTGAACAATCATCAGCTTCAGGGGGAGTGTTGAAAGACCTATCACTTATAAGAGGAAGTGTTAGAGGATTAGGAGTTCTTAATATCTAGAAGTCTTACAGTTATCTGTTAGGATTGTTCTCTAGTTTTATTGTGAAGATATAAAAGTCAGTTATTATCATATTGCATTGTAATCCATCTTTCTCTGTTAAACTCAATTTTCAAATATTATAAATAAAGGAAGTACAAGGGCTGAAATGGTGAGTGTTTTTCTTCAGCCTCTATGTTTTGCCAACCAAATTGCTTTTACTATAAATTTCAATAAATCATATCAAAGTTCTCCTCAAACTTCAAGCAATTACCAAACAAGAATTTCTCAGACATAGTAAAGTTGTTTTAGTTAACATGTACAAAGAATTGGGCGGTCAATCATCTCCATACTCAATTTTCTTCAGGTTCACTTCCATAAATTTCAGATTCATTTTATTATTTCAAAAGAATGCATCAGAGAATCTGTCAATGCCTAGAAATTGATCTACTTAAATTAAATAATGACTTTGACAGAGAAAAAAATCACACATTTCTCCTGGATTTTACAAAAGAAAAAGAAAATGATATATTAAAAAATAAATATAGAACAATGTGACAATTCAATATATGAGAATTGCATCAAAAGAGTTTATCTAAATTTTTTTTACATAATTATGCAGATCGAATGGGATCTAATGGCTCCAACCACATTGACCATCATTGCTAGTTGGATTATAACAGGAAAAGGGAGGGAGAAACAAAGAAATTCCACTAGAAGTTTGGTTAACTTTCTAAATCACAAAAACTCACACGATCTCAGCAAGTCAGCATCTACATCCAAGTTTCTAAAGTCAAATCCTCAAAGCAATTGGTTCATTTAACCATATAATTTTCTTGGCGACAAATAAGAATATATTTGAAAGACACCAAGCCTACTAGAAATCTGATAATAAACACTAACAAGAGAAGGGAATAGAAATATCGAGGAATTTTAAACCAAAAGGCAGATTGTTGCTGCATGGCATCAATATGTCCTTAATGCCATCTATCACTATATGCAAGTTGAATACATGCTAACCATAAGAATTATGTCAACTCATGATTTCTATATTAAACTAAATTGTCCAATTTGTGAGCCACAGTGCCCAGCCCAATTCTTCTATGCACAAAAGGCAACTGATAAGGGCCAACCTTAGAGTGATCCCAAAAACATCAAAGCAGGAAGTCAGGAACATGTCTCAGTATGACACAATTCTTGGTATCTTATCCCAAGCAACAAAAGGAAAGTTGTCAGCAACTCCGTACAATAAGCCCAACTCAACTACAACCAAGGAAGCATGTTTCAAAAGGTAGATACTATTATGTCTTCAGCTGAACAACCGGTAAGCATTTTCTCAAGCCCAAACAATAGTACGTCATTCCAAAGGCTCTATGACAACTTTAGTGCCTTCACGCAATAACCCACCATATAAAAATTGTGTTGGCTCCAACTGATGCAGGATGAAATTGAGTGGATAAATAATTATATTAACTCTTTAATTTACAATGTATATGCAATTTGAGATTTAGGGATTTTTATTTATAATTTGGGAATTTAGGGCTCAGTGTTTCAGTCTTGGAATATCTTACTCCACAGTAGGAATAGTGAGTCTTAAGTTAAGATTGATCAGGTCTTCAGTTTAGGTTGTTTTTCCTAGTTATTAGAGTCACCTGTGTAAAGGTAAATATATATATATTAAAACCTCACCTCGAATCCTTTGAGTTTTAAAATTTTTCCTTGGGTCCACTTTCCTATTTTACATCAGTGTGGTATCATGAGTGAAACTCAGCCTATATTTGTATAACCAGTCTTAAACGTGGATAAAAGAGAAGGATTGTGTTAGGTTTACAATAGCCAACGTAAAATTTTGTCCCATCTACATGAGCATGGATCATTTTCTGATAATATACCTACTAAGGCGTAAAAAGGTCTAGGCAATAAAGGCATAAATTAACTCACTAAATTGTTTAATAAAATCTAAAAAAATACCGGATGAATGGAAGAAAATTTAATTCCTATCTATAAAAATAAGGGAGACATACAGAACTGTGTCAACTATAGGGAGATTAAAGTCATGAGCCAAATTATGAAGTTATGAGAGAATGTTATTGAGTAGAGATTAAGACAAGAACTCAAGTAACAGAAAATCAATTTGATTTCATGTCTGGAAGGTCAACCATAGAAATAATTTAATTACTACAGATATTGACGGAGAGATACCAAAGAAATCAGGAAGATTTACATATGGTTTTTATCGATTTAGACAAGGTGTACGATAGAGTGTTGAAAGAAGTTTTATGAAAGATTTGAGAGAAGAAAAGAGTACGCATCGCTTATATTCAAATAATTAAAAATATGTACAATAGTATCATAACTTATGTGAGAACACAGAATAGGGACAACTGATTTTTCCATAACTATAGGACTACATCAAAGTTTATCTCTGAATCTATATATTTTTAACTTGATTTTAGATGCAGTGAACATATCTAAGATTTAAAGTCTCGATGTATGATTTTTGTAAATGATATAGTACTAGTTAGTGAATCGAAAGAAAAAATAAATATAAAATTAGAGCCATGGAGACAAGTTTTAGAAATACATTATTTTTGTATAAATAAAAATAAAATAGAATATACAGAATGTAATTTTAGTAAAAGACGAATAAATACGAATTTATAAATAAAACTTAGAGATCATCTTATAAAACAAGTTACAAACTTTAAATACCTTGAGTAAAAAAGGACGTAAATCATAAGATTTAAGCGAAATAAATGAAATAGAAAAAGGTTTTAGGTGTCATTTGTTATAGAAAAGTATTGTTCAAAGTTAAATGAAAATTATATCGTACAGTTATAAGAACAACAATATTGTATGGTATTGAATGTTGAAACATGAAAATAAATTTTATGTAACAAAAATGAGAATGTTGTATTGAATGTATAGACACACTAAAAGAGATATGATTAAAAATGATTGTATTAGAGAGAAAGTTGAATAGTACCTGTTACGAAGAAGACATTAGAATTTTATTTAAAGTAATTTGACCATGTGAAGAGAAGACTTGTAGAAACTCTACTACATAAAATATATCAGATACATAACAATTGATAGTTAGAAATAGAAAAAGATAAAAAAGAATAATAAATAAAATTATTAAAAAAATTTAATAATTAATATTTTTATTATTAACTTTATTTATAAAATATTACTGTAGTCGTCGTTTAAGAGAATAGTAACTATGCTAATTAAATTAATTTAAAGTAATTGTAGAGTAAAATACAAGGAATGGAAATAGCACGACTGCATTTGCTAAAATGGTCCACGGCGCATGATTATTTGAGCCATTAGACATATCCGGACAAAAGTAGACCAAAACGATACTTGATAATCCTATTTCTTCTACACTGAACAGATTATTAGTAATTAGAATTTAGAGTATTGGTTCCGTAACAGGAAAGGTATTTTTGCTGTCAGCCAGATAGCAATTTCTTGACAAAAGGTACTTACGGATACATAAATTTTACTGCTGAAAATGACATTTTTCCTCTTCAAACAGCCAGCAAAGCAACGACCAAAAGGAAAAGAAAAATTGAAAAAAAAAAAAACAACAATGAAACAAGTCCCACTAAATCCCATGAATAGTTCATCAAGAAATCGGGATATGTACCCAGCAACAAGGCGATAGCCTTTCTCGTACCGCTGCTGATGCCGACCCGTACGAGCCACCAACTCAGACATAATAACGAAGAAAGCCAATATCAATTGTACTCTTCGGTATTCACGAATCCAAACAGTTCTTTGCCATTGAAACCCAATCAGAGGCTCACGAATTCGACAATGCTCACGCTCGCACTAGTTAACAATTCCACCATTGCTGCCCATGGTTTCGGCGGGAGTAATCGGCGCAACGAAGCATCACCCAGTGACTCTACGCGGAAAGCTCTTAGGGTTTTGGCTTAGTTGCAGAACAGAAGGAGAGATAGAGGAGTAACTGAAGAAACGAAGGCGAGACGGAAAGTATGGAGAGAGGGAGAGAAAGAAACGCTTAGAACGGAACGGACGGTGGGGTCCGTCAAACTCACGTGGACAATGTGGGGCCCGCACAGAAGGAGAGCGACAGCAGAATTACCTAGTAAACCGACCATTATATATGAGTAAACCATACAAATTAAATACTGACGCGTAGAAAAAGCGTACGATAGGAAGAAGATGATTGGTTAATAGATGAGGATACATTGGATCGGTGCAGCATGTAATTTTAAAGCGAGGAAGAAGTCAGCGGATTTTTTTTTTCCCAAAAAGCCGTTTTCAGTTATTTACGGGAACGGTGGGGTTGAATATACACATGTGACGATTTTGTAGTGCCCACTCTCCTTTGGATCCCATATGTAAGGTTCTTTATTTATTTTATTATTATTAATTGTTACCTTTTAAAAGTAAAAGGCGTCAAATTTGTAAAAAATAATTTTTATTATAATAATTCATTTTTAGTTTAGATCTTATTTTAAAAAAAATTAGTGCCTTTTTTTTATTGACTGTAATTAATTTTAGTCAAAAAAAGAAAGAAAGGACGTGAAAATAAAAAAAAGAATAAAAATTCGTATATAATAAAAATAATTAAAATAATGTGATATTTTAATATTTAGTATGAGAATAAATTTAAAAAATAAAAAATAATATAAATAAAATGATTAAATTATTTTTAAATTTTTAAATTTTATTTTAATATAAATTAATTTAATATTTATTTAAAAAAAATGAATGACTTTTTTTGTGTTATTTGAGTTTATCATTATTTTTATTTTTATTTTTACTAAAAATGAGAGTAAAAACATGTTTTATTTTTTTTAATTTCTCACAGAATATCAGATTTAACTCATTTTTTGAGAGATTAATTTTTTTTATTTAATAGAATATAATATTTTATGAAATGCTTTATTCTATCCATTCTATCTAACAAAACTATCTGCCTCTGTTTGATAAAAATAATTTATAAGTTAGTTTAAAATTTATAAATTTTTAATTAGTTTAAATTATTCAAATAAATTCGTTTATCAAATACTTCTAATTTGGTCAAACAAATTTATAAATTAGTCAAATACACTATAATTTAATTTATTGGACTTGTCAAACACACTCAGAATTTAAGATTATACTTTCCATTCTTTTTTCATTTCATCTAATCAAATAGACAGTTAATATGATTGTCCAAAAATTATGTTATTATCAATTTATACGGTAAAACTATTTTTTATTATTTTAATATGTAAAAATATAATTTTATTTCAATTTTGTTTTTCTTGGAATATTAAAATAATATCAAACAAAAAGTCTTGAGACTCATTGTCACGGGCATAAATGATAACTATAGAGTTTTATCAAACGCCCAAGTTCAAGTTTTATCAAATTTATGAAGATTAAGCCACAGAGTTTTTTTTTCTTATATTTAAATTCTCTACTTCTCGAATGGATATATCCTTTGATTGGGAAAAGATCAATTAATTAAAACGCGTATAAGAAGTCTCCAAAATCACCTTATCATGTTTTTTTTTTATTAAAAAAAACAACGAACAATGATAGCGCCACTTGCTAAGAGGCATTACTTCTTGGCGAATACGGGCTGCGAGGTTTAGGTCTGGGGATCGTGTGTTTATATTTGCCCAAGTGCAACATTTTTTCTTTGGCTTAACAGCGTTGGGCAGTAAAGGGTTGTATTTTGACCCTTAGGATTTCTGGGTTGAGGACCTGCCCTGTGTGATTGCTTATAGTGTGTTGAAGAGTGGCTGAATTCAGTGACAGATCTTGAACAAAATTATTGAGGGGGTAAAAGAGATGTTTAGCATATATATATATATATATATATATATATATATATATATACACATATATACATGTATATATATACACACACACATTAAACTTGATTTTACTAAACTTGATTTTTCATAGATACCAATAAAAAAACAGTGTATCTCACAAATTTAGTTTACTGTATAATATGTTAAATATTAAAATTGAAAAATATTATAATACAATTAAACAAACAAAATACTAGATGAACTAATTAAAATTTACCTCTATTTAAAGTGTTATCCTCCTATTTTTTTAATGACTTGAAATCATTAATAATAGAATCAAGAGTAAAACTTGTAGCTATTTTTCTTTCAATATGAATCACCAGGTTATTGATAAGAATATTATCTTTTATCTTGTTAAGCAACCTTGTTTTGATTGTTTTTATTGTTGAGAATGAGCGTTTTGTTATAGCTGTAGTAACTAGAATAGTCAATATGAGACAAATCAACCAATTAATCAAATAATTCACTTTGAATTTCTCAGTTTCCACCAAAGCACAACACAATTCAGGTATTGTTGATAGATTCTTCAAACTTGGATGAATGGAAGCATCAATAATAAAATGTTGTAGCTGAGATTTTAAAATCATCTTCCCTTGCTCAGTAAAATCATTAGGATAGTATTTTTCCACAAGAGTGCAAATATTTTCAATGTTGAAAGCCTTATAAGCATCCATAGGAACTAAATGAGAGCTAAGTGTCAAAAGCTCAAATATTTTGTCATTAAACCTATTATTCAACTCAAGTAATGATTTATCTATGGTAACTAAAATTATTTCAACTCTATAATGGTGTTCTAATGTGATATGTTTCCTTTGTTGACGAGAGTGCCTTTTTTGTAAAGGAGCATTAAAGTTAGGAACATCAATTTCATGTTGCTCACAAAATAATATCACATTTTTCAATAAATCTTGCCAACCATCATCTCTCAATTTTTGAGTAAGAACTTTTGTAATATGAACTAAATTTATTACATTTACTATATTTTGAGATTGTTCCTGTAAAGCTTGACAAATGATATTTGTTACTCTCATGATCTCTTTTATAAAATGTAGAATAAATATAAATTCAAATGAGATTAAAATATTATAAGTACCATCAGCCTCTGCTCTTTAAGAATAAGTTGACCCATCAACAATAATATTTTGAAGAACATAACAAGTTACACCAAACATATTTATCATACTACAAATTGCGTTAAAATGAGAGCTCTAACAAGTATCACCTAGCTATTTTAAAGTGTCAATTTGATTTTTCCCCTTACCACTTGCAAGTCCGCTAATCTCAAGCAAATATTCAATTTCATCTAACTTTGCAGCTTGCAACTCATCATGTCGTTTACTAGATGAAAACATAATATTCACAATGAGAATTAAATGATTGAAAAAGTGATGAATGGGAAAAACTTCTTTAGAGGTAGAAACCAACACTAGTTGTAATTTATGGGTATAACAATAAACATAGTAAGCATAAGGACAATCCTTTAAAAATAGTACTTGCAATCCATTCCATTTCCCTCTCATATTACTAGCTCCATCATAACATTGACCGCAAATATTACAAACATCAAGACCGTGTTGAGAAAAGACAGCACACAGCTCTCTTAAGATTCAATGTTGTAGTGTCTTTAACATGCACAAGTGTTGTTATTTTAATTAAATTCGCAAGCGCAGAAATTTGTTGAAGTACAAATTTAATGGTATGTAAGGTCGATCCCACGAGAATTGCCAATTGATAGGAAACTCTAATTTGAATTCAAATAAATAACTCTAACCTAGTTGTCAAAATATTTGTTTTATGAGGAGAATATTAAATCAAGTGTGTAGGGAATTGATGTACTCAAATTAAATTGAAATGTATTCAAAGTAAAAAGAATGTTAAGGTTAGGGGATCCACTCCTGGTATGAGTAATGATAAATTTAACTCTTTTATCACTCAATTGGAATCCTCACATGAATAAGGTTCCAATCGCAAAATGTATTACTTTCAACTCACTTTTATTTATACATGAATTATATTTACCTCCTTTTACACCATTAATACATGCTTGTAAAATGGATTCAAGTATACATCGTGCCAATTATTATATTTTCTACAATGTATCAAGGTTCACACTTTACAAGTTTAGAATGAAACGAGGTACGAAGAAGAAACATAACAAGAGATAGGTGGCGAGGCCAACCATAAACATAATAAGAGATAGACGGTTTGATAAAACTAGCTAATAAGATAACAAGAGATAAGAAGAAAGAAAATAAACACAATAACATAATACAACAAGAAATAGGTGGTTTGATAAAATCAGCCAATAAAAATAATAAGAAATCGGCGGTCTGATAAAACCAACCATTAAGAAATAACATGAGAAAAAAAATAAGAAGGTAAATACAATATCAAAGATAAACATTAAGTTTAAGAGTTAGATTAATTATTATTCTCACACCAAGAGTTTCACCATTTACTTTAGCATAAGGAGATTAGTTCTCCATATTCAAATTAAGAAAGCAAAAATGAAGATGAACAAGCATGATGATATTATGAAGGGATAACAAAGTATCTAAAGAAATAAGGATATTAAAATACTAAAAAAAACTAAAATTTATGGTCTCAAAACCACACTTTCTTCAGCTACTTTCGACCCCCTTCTAGCTCATAAGACCCCTCTATTTATAGATATAACTAGTGAGGTAAGTGACAAAACAAGTTGCACTAAAGTTGATAGGTTGGATTGCACTAAGTCTACCGAAAGTAATCATGATATTCCTCTTTGATAGCCACCAAATTTGCTGCCCATGTGAAAAACAAAAATCTAGAAAATTGTGTCAGCTATCTACCTACCAAATTTCGTATACATTGACTGCATATTTTATGAGATACGACCCAAATACTGCAGCAAAATTAGGCTGGACTACACCAGTAAGCAGATTTTCTTTTAGCCCAATTTTTGCCCGTTACTGTCTGAATTTACTGATTACGTAAACATGAAAGTTGTAAAAAATTGTGTTAGCTATTAACTTATCAAATTTCATATATATTAGATATGTAATTTATGATTTATTATTAAAATACTGGAGTAAGGTCGGGCAGAAAAATAAACAACAAACATATTTTCAACATTGGAAGTTTCTTGAATCTTTATATTTAAGTTCTTTTGAAAATATAATCATAAATCAAGATTGGATTGATATACATATCCATTAGGATGCGTCTCATGAGTAAAAAAGATAATGCTTCTTACTCAGCCATCCTTAATAAATTCATCTTAACCGCTTGGTTTATAGACATCATTTCCAAAGAACTACAATTTAACTTTGATTCCTCCAATTGAGTCAATTTTCTATTTTATTCTCCATCTGTAGAAGATGCATAAAACTAGAGATAAAAAAAAAATAAGTGCATAAATATGACAAACAATTAAGATGAAAGTATTTAATTCATGGTTATAAAACTCACTCACCAACAAGATCAAAAAATCTTTCTTGTATAAGGTCACTTTTATCAACAAACCTCAAAACAAGAGTCATTTGCTCCCTTTGTCATTCATAAACAATTATGCAAAATTTAGAATCTCCAATTTCTTTTCGAATGTGATCACGAACTTTACTTGAGAGGACATGCAAAATTTCTTTTTGAATTCTTTGTGAAGTATACTTAGAATTATATGGTGCATTTTCTAACACAAAATTTGCAATTTCATCATTGAATAACGATAAGAGTTTCATCATTTCAAGAAAGTTACCTCTGCTTGTGGATTCTGGAGTTTCATCGTGACCTTTAAAAGCACAAGCTTGAAATGCTAACCAACGAGTTGTAGCAATAGAGGCGTTAAAGCGTAATCTATTCTTCATAATTTGGTTTGAATTTTGCACATTAATGATATTGTTAATGTGCCTAGACTGATTTAATAAGTCTTCACAAGATTTCACTGTTTTAGTATGCGGTGAGCTAGGATATCTTCCTATATGGTTGAGAAAAAGCACAATTTTTTTTATCGTTGACTTTTTTCCAAGCTCGAAATCCTTTGACAATAAAAGTATCTGATCTAGGACGTCCATTTGACTTTAGAGTAAAGAGAAAACAAAGTAAACAATAAGCAGAATTTGTAGTAGGAGAGTACTCCAACCAAGAAGAAAAGATGCTAAACCAATTATAGACAAATCTCCTTGAATTTTTATCTCTAATAAGAGGATAACTTGCAAGTTTATATTGGTATGGACCCCATTTTAAATAAGCCCTTCGTACTTCATCTCTTCGATTAACATAATATTTGAAATCGTTGGTCCGGGTCACACACCAAATTATCAATATCAAATTCATTAAAAGTAACTTTCAAAATCTTAAAAGGTTGTTTCTCACATTTAGATGTTGGAGCATTCTTAAGATTATTCTTTTCATGTAGTGCTATACTACTTTCCTCTTTCTCACTAGATTTTGTCTTGAAAAATGAATCAATTTTTTTACTTTTCACTATTATATAATTTCAAGATAGACTTATCACTTACAAAATAACTTGAAAATGATTTAAATAATTCAAACAACTATAAAACAGCTAATTCAATATTCAATAATCAAGACAACTAAAATTGAAAATACTTACAAGTTATATATCTTTAATAAGCAAATTGAAATTTCATTGCATCAAGTCAAGTGCCTCAATTTTAAGCAAACAAACCTATAAATTTATTTAAGATAACTTTTTTCATACCTATTTAAGAAATGGGATATGAACTTTAAAATAAAAATAAAAATAATAAATTAACAACAATCAGCAAAGAAATATTAATTAAAAAATAAGATAAACTTACATTACAAGAAAAGAAAAACATCATATGATATAATTCCATTAAAATAATATATATATTATTAGTCATTTGTATAACTGGTTAATTTTTCATATGTATAAAATTAGGAAAAAAGAAGAAGAAAAGAAATCTTAATAATTAATTTGTTGATGTGAGAGACGAGGATGGATCAGACAACATGGATGAAGCCATGAATGTGAAGATAAGTTTTGCTACTTGCTTCGTACCTCCAAAATCAATGGGTCCCTCAATCACACCTTTTCTCCATTCTACATCTCCTTTTTCACTTTTTATTATTTATTCTTTGACATTATGTTTCTACTCTTCTTCCTAATGAAACAAAGGAAACCTCCAAAATCAATGGGTCCCTCAATCACACCTTTTCTTTATTCTACATCTCCTCTTTCACTTTTTATTATATATTCTCTGACATTATGTTTCTACTTTTTCCTCATGAAACAAAGGGAAAGAAACTTACATTACACGATGGGAAAGCCACAGTGCACTATGCATAGAAGACCAGTTGCCCAGCAACTAGGCAGAAAGAAGAAAGGTAAAATCAAATAAAAAAGAAAAAACCTATAACATTGTGTAAAGAAGAAAGAAAGAGTAGTAAGAAAGTTTTGAAGAGTCAGAATTTAGACTCACTTTAATTGGGCATCTTGGGCCCTTGGCTTTTTGCATTTCTTTATTTGTTTTTTTGGGTTAAAGTCTTTTTTGTGGGTGGCTGTTATGGTAGCCACCCCTTCCCCCCTCTCTTTTCTCCTCTGTTCCTCTCTCCCCAGAACCCTAGTCGTAGTTTTTCTCTCTCCCTAACCACAGCAGCCACTCCATCCTCCCCCCAGTAGCAAGCTGGCCCTTGTTCCTTCTTCGTTTTTTACAGCTTTTTTATTTTTTTATTTTTTATGCTTTCTTCCTTTTAGAAAAACTTATTTCTCTCATTTGGAGAGCTTTTTACTTTCTATCAAGAGGTGGTGGAGCTTTAAGTTGGTGCATCTCATTGTCCATATTTACAGTTTTAAAATTAGATTTACAACTCTATCTTCATATTTGAGTAGAAAAATATCAAATATACAACTGTGAATTTATTTGGAGGAAAAAATCGAAAAGACATAACTCTTAGAGAGGGTTGGAAGGTGTAGTGCCTTTCCTAAAAGTGTCTCTATTTTTCTTATTTTTTTATATGTTGTATTGCTGTGTATATGAGAATTTAAAATGTATTTTTTGGTAATCTAGTGTTTGTGAAGTGTGTTGCCTTTGCATTCTCTGAGTGTAAGACCTATTTTTTTGTATCTTATATTTGCAAAAGCATTAGAATTAAGTTGTTAGGATTAGTTTACCTGCCATTGTCTTCTATTTAATTTTTGTCTTTATGCCTGATGTAGCCAATAATGGTATTCCACTTGTCTAAAAAAAAAGGTTAGAGCCTTTTGAGTGTTTGTATCCAACTTCTTTAGTATTTAATATTTTATATATATATATATATATATATATATATATATATATATATATATATATATATATATATAACTAAAATTTTGGGGGGGCTATTTTAAAGGTATAGGGGAATTTTTTTTCTTGGGGGAGGGGGGCGGTTACTCCTCCCTATCTAAGAGAAGGTCCACCTCTGCCTGGATTTGTTTAGAATGGCTGATGTCCAACAGTTTATGAGATAGTGGAAGTGGGAGATGCTATGTTTCAAGCAAGGATTCATATCGTAAAGAAAAAATTTTTTGGGAAGATTTTCAATGACAAGCCTATTAATCCATTGCCTACATAGAATTTTGATTTGTTCAATACAGAAAACCCTGAAGGATTTAAAATAGAATGACAAGGATCATAATAAAACTATTTATTGAAATTTATTTAATAGTTTAAAATTTTGAATTATAAAAGTCTTACAATTCCAAACCTTCTTAGTAAGTGAGTCAAATAGGAAAAAGCAAATCTTGTAACAATGACGAGGAGGTATTGTAAAAAAAATCGAAGGGATAAAAGCATATGTGATGGTATTATAAATGTAGAAAGAATGAAGAAGATATAAGTCCAGAGAGGAATAGAGGAAGAGAGAAATAGTGAGAATAAGAGAAATTGTAATATGAATATTTGTTAATGATCAAAAGAATGAGTTACAAATATGCTTATAGTGCTAAACTTGTAGACTCACTACTCACTTTAACTTTAACTTATTTATAAAAATATTACAATTAAATACAACCAACTCTAAGTTCCTAACACACTCTAACACCCTCCTTACAATCTAAGCTCTACTTACTTGTCGAGCTTCATTTATCTAATTCCTTCCCTTGAAACCAATGGTTTTCTAGCTATTGTCTATTTTTGTCTACTACAAAATATGCTATTACTCCATATGCTATTGCTCCTTTTTAATCGCCAATACCAACACATTTCAAACACTTTACATCTTCCAAACACTTAACAGTAAGTTTGTCCCTAAGATTAAAACATGCAAGTGCTAGAGGCTTAGTTAAGCTATTAGGCACTTGATTAAAGAAAGACACATGTTCAACCATAAGGACTTTACTATGTACTTTCTCTCGCACGAAATACAAATCAAGTTCAATATGTTTTGTTCAGGCATGTAAAATGGGATTTGCTATCATCAACAGTGTGCTTAGGTTGTCAATAAACAATAAGCAAATGAGATAATTTCACCTTAAGCTCTTGAAGTAAAGATTTCAACCAAACAATCTTAGCAATTGTGTTTGCCATAGTTTGATATTCTGTTTCTTTAGCGAGATACAACATTTGTTTCTTTGATGTCCAAGACACAAGATTATGAAGTCAAAACCATGATTTTGATGAAAGCCCTTTGAAACTAACCTAACTTTGTAGTTTTGAATAGTGCAATCAGGATTCTCCTTTATGATATACACCCAATTGTAGCCTATAGCCTTCTTATTTGGTAGAAGATCACATAGAGTCCAAGTTTTATTCTTTGGAGTGCCTCATACTCCTCTACCATGGCATGTCTCCATTTTGGAATTTGAAAAGCCTCTTAGATTGAATCGGGTTCTTTAGTGGGTGAGTAAATCTTAGTTTTGAAAACACCAACTTTTTCCCCAATGACCATAAAATGAACACTAAGTGGCATGGTTGACTGATTTTTAGTTGTACTTGAATGATTAACAACAAGATTCAAATTGTAAGAATTAGTGCTAAGAAAAATGTGATGTGTATTAGAATGACGTGATGAGCTATTTTTATGACAGTGAGATTAAGAATTGTGACTATGATTTGATGTTGCACGGGTCCTCAGAATAGAATTTAAAGTAGATTTAACAAAGGAAACATCAGTGGAGCCAGTAGGATTTTTAGCAGTTAAGAGTACTAGTGGCAAATTAGATGGCATATACTAATTCAATGTCATAGAACTTGTTTTGACAAAGAAGTCAACATGTTGAGAATAAGGAAAAGAAGCTCATTGAAGAGCAAATATCTAGAAACATAGATTCTTGGGATCTGAAATCCATTTTGTGCTTGTTGTAGGGTTTAAGTAATGGGTAGCAAGTACAATTGAATATTTTGATATGATTATATTCAAGTTTCTTACCATATAGTTTTTCAAAATGTGTATATCTTGTTGATAAGAGTCAAATTATTGCATTTTTGTTATGATTTAAATATTGATATTTGTGTGAAAATTGTGTTTATTTGATTATTTAATCCACAAATGTCATTTCACGGGTATTTTGTGTTTAAAGTGCAATTTCAGGTAAAATCATAATTTTTGAAAAGTTTGGGACAAATTTCAATGACCGGGATTGACTGGAAATCAAGAAAAGGGAGTTTCAAGATTTAGAATTCTCGCCACCAGCGAGACTATTCTCATCGCGGCGAGAATGCTGCAGCACAATTTTTCCGAGAGCGCGAGTTTTGACAGATTCAAAACTGGCCGCCGACCAAATAAATCTCTCCGCCGGCGAGATCCTGAAACCCAACATTTTACTTTTTCCTAGAAATCTCGTCGCAGAGAGAATAATTGCGCCGCCGGCAAGTTTCGTCTGAAAACACATTTTTTAGGTCGTTTTGTTCCAAAATTGCCCCCAAAACCCTAGATCTATAAATACAATAAGATAGAGAAAAAGGGGACGGTGAAATAGACTGAGGAGAGGCATTTTTGGAGGAGAGGAAGCCATTTTGGAGAGAAAACTTGGAGAATCTTGAAGGATCATCACCATTGTTGCTGCCAAGTGTTCATCTCCAAGAGTTCTTCATCTCTTCTCCTTAACTTTCTTTTTTTGCAGTTTATTCCGATTTTGTATTCATGTATTCAGTTGAGATAATAGTTGTTCTTATTTCCATTATGAACTAATTCATTTTTTGCTAAGGCTATGATGTAGTTGAATCAAGAAAATATGATTTCTTTTGTTATGGTTATATGAGTTCATTGTCTTCAAGTTGAGTATTTATTTCCATACTTAATGCTTCTAAATTTCTGGCCAAGATTTAGATGATTTGTTGCATTATATTGAGACCGAGAGGAGATGTGTAATGAATGCTTCTTGTGATAAATACCATATGTTGAATGCGAGTGTGATACTTAATGCATAATGTATGTGGTTATTCTAGAAATTCCATAAATCATAATGTGCTTGTTTGTGATTAAATCTTCATAGAAATATAGTTGGTTATCATAGATAAGTAATTCTAATATAACTCGAGAGAGAGTATTAGATAAGTTTGGGTTTTTCAACCGTCACTTTTAGCTTTGATTCTCATATAACATGACTTGAAATCGGATTGAATTGATTCAGCGAAATCAAATGCCTTAGAATTTTTAATCATTTGTGAACAACATTCAATTGTATTCTTTGCATTTATTTATAAGTTAATTTGTCTCTTAAACAATTTCAAAAAGTTGGTTTTCAAATAAAA
This sequence comes from Gleditsia sinensis, assembly GCA_037074535.1. Taxonomy (NCBI): domain Eukaryota; kingdom Viridiplantae; phylum Streptophyta; class Magnoliopsida; order Fabales; family Fabaceae; genus Gleditsia; species Gleditsia sinensis. Next base: position 66,517,468 of record CM073466.1, on the reverse strand, counting down.
TTAGGATTAGTCAATTTCGGTACTTAGTAACGCCATTCCTTGTGGGTTCGATATCCGTATTTTTGTACACTTTATTACTTGAACGATTCGTGCACTTGCGAAAATACGCATCAAGTTTTTGGCGCCGTTGCCGGGGAATGGTTTGATTATTAATATCGATACTACCTAATCTTAGTTTTAATTTGAAGTTAATTTGCTTTATCATTGTTTCATTTTTATTTTTATTTTAAATTGAGTTTGTTGAGTTGTGTTAAACATTTGTTCATTTAGAGTTGTTGCTACTTTTTTGCATTATTTATTTTAGTCATTTCTTGCAAATTTTTTAGTTTGTTTATTTTGCTCTTTTATTTTATTTATCATAAAAAAAGGGTAACTTTGTGTTGTTTGAGTGCTTGTTGATTTTCAGGTTGTGGATTTTTTGTATGCGACATGCAAGAAGCCTTAACCTTCTTCCATTTGATCCAGAGATTGATCGAACATATAGGCGTCTAAACCGAGAGAGAAGGCATTCAACCTCAACTCCTAATAGACAATCAGCCATGGATCCACAATTTGTCGAGGGAGGTGGAAATCGTAGAGCTTTGAGGGATTATGCTGCGCCTAATGTTGCTGGGACCACTTCGGGTATAAGGAGGCCAACTGTTCAAGCCAATAACTTTGAGATAAAACCATCCTTTATCCAAATGGTTCAATCAAATCAGTTTGGGGGAATGTCAAAGGATGATCCAAATGCATATATTGCTTACTTTCTGGAGGTGTGTGATCTTTACAAGATAAATGGTGTGTCTGAAGATACCGTACGATTAAGGGTTTTTCCTTTTTTACTTCGGGATAAAGCCAAGGAGTGGCTAAACTCATTACCACCGGGATCAATTACAACATGGAATGAGTTGGTTCAGAAGTTCTTGTCCAAGTTCTTTCCTCCTACTAAGACGGCAAAATTGCGGAATGAAATCACATCTTTTACATAGTATGATCAACAATCATTGTATGAAGCTTGGGAGAGATTCAAAGAAATGTTGCGGAAGTGCCCACATCATGGTATACCGATTTGGCTGCAAGTCTCTACATTTTATAATGGGTTGGTTTCAAACTATCGGGCAATGATTGATGCTGCAGCTGGAGGGTCTTTAATGGGAAAAACACCGGAGGATGCTCATGAGTTGTTAGAGATTATGGCAGAAAACAACAATCAGTGGCATTCAAAGTGGGTAACTGCAAAAAGATCAGCAGGAGTGCATGAAATTGATTTAGTGAATGCTTTGTCGGCTCAAGTTGTTGCTCTTTCAAAAAAGGTGGATTCTTTGTCATCCAAGTTTGAATCCAAACGAACTGCAGAATGTGATTTATGTGGTGGAAATCATGCTAGTATCGAGTGTCAATTTGGAAGTCCATTTGCTTCACCAAATGCTGAACAAACCAATTATGTTTCAAATTTTCAAAGACCTCAACATAACCCATATTCAAACACCTACAATCCAAGTTGGAGAAATCATCCAAATTTGTCATGGGGAAATAACCAAGGGGGATTCAAACCGTCATCATCTTCCTACCAACCCCAAGAGAATAAACAAACAGATTTGAAAGAAATTTTGGGGAAGTTCATTGAGGAGTCAAGAACAAATTTCAGAAATCAAGAGACAATCAACAGGGACATCCCAAAGAGCATGTAAAGGCTATCACATTGAGAAGTGGTAAAGAACTTGAATGGCAGAAGAAATTGGAGACCAAGATGGAAGAATCTAAAGAAAAGCCATCAACATCCCAATATATTCAACCTTCTCCAAATGCAAAATATGAGCCTCCTATCCCATATCCTCAAAGATTGCATAAGAAAAAGCTTGATAATAAATTTGGTAAATTTCTAGAAATTTTTAAGAAATTGCATATTAACATTCCTTTTGCAGAGATGTTGGAACAAATGCCCAAGTATGCAAAATTCATGAAGGAAATTCTATCAAAGAAGAGGAAGCTGGGAGATTATGAAACTGTCATGCTAAATGAGGAGTGCAGTGCAATTCTTCAAAGAAAATTACCATAGAAATTGAAAGACCCAGGGAGTTTTACTATACCTTGTACTATAGAAAGTTACAATTTTGATAAAGTCCTATGTGATTTAGGAGCAATCATTAATTTGATGCCACTTTCTGTTTTCAAGAAATTAGGCCTGGGAGAAGTGAAGCCTACTTCAATTTCTCTACAATTAGCGGATCGATCGGTGAAATACCCTCGAGGGGTAATTGAGGATGTTTTAATTAAAATTGACAAATTTATTTTTCTTGTAGATTTTGTAGTGCTTGACATGGAGGAAGATAGAGAGATACCATTGATATTGGGGAGACCATTCCTTGCAACTGGAAGAACATTGATTGATGTTTAGCAAGGAAAACTCATTCTAAGGGTGCAAGATAAACAAGTGACTTTTGATGTTTTTGAAGCAATAAAATTTCCAAGTGAGGTACATTCTTGTTTTCAAATTAACACTCTTGACAGGTTAATCACGGAAACTTTTGAGGAGAGAACTCCATTGCTACCACTAGAAGCTTGCCTTGTGAAATATGCAACAATTGAGGAGGAAGATAAGGGAGTGAGACAATGTTCAGAATTACTGGCAGCACTTTATGAATATTTGTTCAGTGATAAAACATTCAAGGAGTTGAGAACAAATGAACCTCCAACCTTAGTGGTAAAGAAGGAAGCCAACAAGATTGAGCTAAAGCCACTACCATCCCATCTAAGGTTAAAAAAAAAAACCTACGTTCGCCATCGGCGGAAAGGAGATCTTGCTGCGGCGGGATTATTTTCGCCGTTGTTTTTCTTTCTTACATTGAGGACAATGTAAGGTTTTGGTTGGGGGTGCGATAAACGGTACATTTTTCTTAGTTTCATTTTTAGTAGTTTTGTTTGTGTGTTTAATTGTGTTGTTTCATTTTTAGTAGTTTTGTTTGTGTGTTTAATTGTGTTTAATTTTGATTTTCCATTTATTTTTCTGCATTTCGATTTAATTTCTTTTATTGTCTTATTTTAATTTTAAATTTTTTGTCTCATTTGCATTTTACTTGTTTTAATTTGCACATTGATGATAATAGTATGATTGTGATAACACGTAGCTTTTAGAAGACATTAAATTTTGCTTCGGTTTAAAGATAATTTCAAATGTTGATTTTATCTAGTTGGCGACTTTTTTTGGTATGTGGTATGACTTGGTTGATTAGTCTAAATGTTTAGAGAAGTCTTATGTGCGAATTTTTTATGGACATTTTTGTGATCTCAACAAACTCTAGAACTCATTTGAAAATCTCTTGAGGCGGAATAATTTGGAATTGCATTGTTTAAGATATGATGTAGGCTATTTTTGGATCGATTGTGCCATTTTAAGCCTACCTAGTTATCCTTATATCACTAGTTACCTCCTTGAGCCTATTTAAATATATTGTTAGCCTTATTTTTTCTTTCCTTTTGCCTTCTATAATCTACCTTTTATTTAGCCAATATATATATATATATATATATATATATATATATATATATATAATTCCTACCTTATTTGTTAAGAGCACTTAATTTTGAACACAAACTTTTCAAGAGCAATTGGAGTAAGGATGGAATAAAAAAAAATATCTTCCACATATATTGGAAGAAATTGGTTGGGGGTTATCTATTGTAAAAAAGAAAGAAAAGAAGAGAGCCTTCACATTCTAGTAAATAAAAGAGTGTTAGTGATGGATGTACTGAGGAGAAAGATTGAGGAAGAGTTTTGTTTATTTTTGGAAAAATGGGATATGATCGGAAGAAACAATTTGGGTTTAATGGTGTTACTCTTTTACTTAATTGGTTGTGTTTAATCTAATAAGTTCTCTTATTTGTATTTTGACACTTCCCGTTCTTTCTTAACCAAATACCTACGCCTAACATTACGAGCCTCATAAAGTCCTATTGATCCAAAGTGGTGTATTTTTCCTTCATTAGTGGAGAGAGGTTTGAAAAGTGAGCCTATGGAGTTTGAGATTTCACCTTTTAGTTTATGGATGTTGTGCATAATATTATCCAGGAATTATGGCTATTGGTTTGTGGTTTGATGGATGTTTAAGAGTCAATAACAAAAGTGACATTGGCATTTGAGATTTCTTAAAACTTAGGTGACATTTAATTATTCTATGTGTTGTGTGTTATTTACAATTTTTGAGACATTTGTGCAAATTAATTGTTGTGTGATTTTATTGTTTTGAGTTAGGATAGTTTAGGGTAAGATGTTTGTGGGTATCATCACTGGAAGCCCTCACGAGACTACAACTCGTCCTACTAGGGCCGCCTAGGGGTTTAAAGGCTTATTGCATACGCTTAATGCAATTTTGTAAATAGAATAAATTTTCTTTGAATTTTTCTTTTAATGTCTCCTTTGAATTTATTCATAGATCGCTTTTCTTGCTAGAGACTAGCAAGAAGTTGGTTGGGGGTTGTTGATAAGAGTCAAATTATTGCATTTTTGTTATGATTTAAATATTGATATTTGTGTGAAAATTGTGTTTATTTGATTATTTAATCCACAAATGTCATTTCACGGGTATTTCGTGTTTCAAGTGCAATTTCAGGTAAAATCATAATTTTGGAGAAGTTTGGGACAAATTTCAATGACCGGGATTGAGTGGAAATCAAGAAAAGGGAGTTTCAAGATTTAGAATTCCCGTTGCCGGCGAGAATGCTGCAGCATAATTTTTCCGAGAGCGCAAGTTTTGACAGATTCAAAATTGGCCGCCGACGAGATTATTTCGCCACCGGCAAGATCCTAAAACCCAACATTTTACTTTTTCCCAGAAATCTCGTCGCGGCGAGAATAATTGCACCGCCGGCGAGTTTCGTCCGAAAACACATTTTTTAGGTCGTTTTGTTCCAAAATTGCCCCCAAAACCCTAAATCTATAAATACCATAAGATAGAGAAAGAGGGGACGGAGAAATAGACTAAGGAGAGGCGTTTTTGGAGGAGAGGAAGCCATTTTGGAGAGAAAGCTTGGAGAATCTTGAAGGATCATCACCATTGTTGCTGCCAAGTGTTCATCTCCAAGAGTTCTTCATCTCTTCTCCTTAGCTTTCTTTTTCTGCAGTTTATTCTGATTTTGTATTCATGTATTCAGTTGAGATAATAGTTGTTCTTATTTCCATTATGAACTAATTCATTTTTTGCTAAGGCTATGATGTAGTTGAATCAAGAAAATATGATTTCTTTTGTTATGGTTATATGAGTTCATTGTCTTCAAGTTGAGTATTTATTTCCATGCTTAATGCTTCTAAATTTCTGGTCAAGATTTAGATGATTTGTTGCATTATATTGAGACCGAGAGAAGATGTGTAATGAATGCTTCTTGTGATAAATACGATATGTTGAATGCGAGTGTGAGACCTAATGCATGATATATGTGGTTATTCTAGAAATTCCATAAATCATAATGTGCTTGTTTGTGATTAAATCTTCATAGAAATATAGTTGGTTATCATAGATAAATAATTCTAATATAACTCGAGAGAGAGTATTAGATAAATTTGGGTTTTTCAACCATCACTTTTAGCTTTGATTCTCATATAACATGACTTGAAATCGAATTGAATTGATTCAGCGAAATCAAATGCCTTAGCATTTTTAATCATTTGTGAACAACATTCAATTGTGTTCTTTGCATTTATTTATAAGTTAATTTCCCTCTTAAACAATTTCAATAATTTGGTTTTCAAATAAAATTAGGATTAGTCAATTTCGGTACTTAGTAACGCCATTCCTTGTGGATTCGATATCCGTACTTTTGTACACTTTATTACTTGAACGATTCGTGCACTTGTGAAAATACGCACCACTTATAAAATTGGTGTTGGAAATAGATAAATAACATGAGTTATTGCCAAGATTGAATAATCCTAAAATTTTTAATGTATTGACCTCAGGAATTTATATATATATATATATATATATATATACTACTACTACTACTACTAAGTATGAACTTTCTATCGTGTTTCTGATGTTATTATATTTTCTTCTATTTCAACTGTATTATTGACAGGATTCAATTTCTAATTAAAGGCATAACTAACAAAGTAAAGTAACAAAATAGTAAAGCATGCTATTATATCAAAAGTGACATTTAAGTCATTACATCAAAGTAACTTCCTAAGAAGATGTTTATATACAACATATAGTAATGGAGTGTTCTCTTTACCACAAAAGTAGACAAGTACATGATCACTAAACAAAAAGAATATCTTTCCTGAGGTTAAGTTAGTATAAAAGTATTTAACTCCTACACGGGACCATCCTAATCATTTGGTTCCCCGGGTGCTACCGGTGGTGGTGGTGGTCCGTATATTGAAAATTCGGATAAGTGAATCATATACAACTCTTGTACAACCGGGATATATGCAAGATATGGTAGCTCTACCCAGCGTACTATGATGATAAGAGTTATAATATAGATAGGCATGTTGAACTATTAATCTGAACTTGATAAGAAACAATAATGAGAATGACAATTTTCAGTAGTTTTTATAGTTATCAAAATGCATGTGAATTTTCCAAAATTTTATTATATCCAGCTATATATGCTACAAAGTATGTATAGCCATCGACATGATATTATGTTAATGCATATGGTATAATGTATACATAGAATTCATAAACATCCTAAGTTAAATAAAGTGCATGTATTGCAATTATAAGGCATATGCATAGATCATCATTATTCTAGTATCGAAGATTTTCTTTTTTACTTGGATAATTTACTGATTTGATAAAAACAAAAAGTGAGCTTCAACTTACCATCGTTGAGTCTAAAGAGCAATTGACTCACTCTTGGATGTGGCTACAACACATTATCCAAGCATGGTATATACTTTTTAATTCGTGAGTAAAGCATCCCCTATTTTGGTGCCAATACGGAGGCATGAGACCTTATTGGGTCACCTCTCTACAACAAAAGTCATCCCACTTTCTTTTCATAAAACTAGCCAAGTTTAGATAAAGAAAATTTCTTTCACTTATTATTGTATCATGATAATATAGTCACAGGTTCACTAAGAGACAATAATGCATATCATATCATTATTTAGAAATCATACATAAGCATATTTTAGTATAATTAACAAATGCTATGGAACATTAGGCAATATATAAAAGTTTTGCTCATGTATTATTCATGCCTCAAATAGGAAAGTTTCATAGGTTTAGAGTATAGTTTAATTAAGAGTTCATATTCTACCTTTTTATTTCAATATAAATTTTTCCATTTTATAACATCATTTGTATGAAATTTTTTTTCTCATTTCTTTGCCTTTAACTCAACTTTTAGCCTCCAACACGGCTTACCTATATTCCAGAACATGGCCATACATGAATTCATTAAAGTCCATGAAAATATCCAAGACAACATAGAACATGTCTTGACTATGTTTTGTGCACACAGCTTGGTCGTGTTGATTCCAATGGAGAAATTCTTGAAGCAGCATGGAACACGATTGTGTTTTGTGCCTCTGTTGTTTGAAATTGCTTTCTTTCTACTTCTCTTCTTCATTTTTCAACTTTTGAATCCATATATACTTCTTTACATATATATTAAAGTTGGTTTTACAAATTATTTCTAAATCAAAACTATTAGGAGGCATACCATCAAAATATCTAACCAAACCAATTTCCACCATGACCAAACTATACCAGCAATTCCACATATATCTGACACACAAGATAACAAAGCAAACTAAACTAATCCTAGAGGTAAAACCAAAACACATCCAATAGAAGTTCAGCCATGGTTACTAGATATTTAAATAGAGGAAGTATCTATGAGAAAAAAAGATGATAATTCATAGAATATCATAAGTTTGTTTTCCAAAACTTTACCTCATTTTAGGTTTCAATAGTAAAAATCACTATAAATCCTAACTTAGAATTCCTCTATAAGTTTGGCGTAAATTCTTCCTTGCTTCTTCTTTCCTTCTCTAGCTTCGTCCCTTACTCTCTTTCTCTCTGCACCCGTGACTTGTATTATCTGATTTCATAGCTTCTTCCCTCTTTCCCTTTCTTCTTCGCCTTTGTTTCTGCTACACCTTTACTTCTAATTTCTTCTACCTCCCATAAATCCTTCCCAGCTAAAGGATAAAAACTAAATCTCTGTTTTCTCATTAATGACCCAATGAGCTACCCCCTTCTATGCTTTAAAGTTCATAGTTGAAGTGCTTTTAATTACATAGGTTTCATGAGTGCCCTGCTGATATTTCGTTTCTCTTCCCCCTTTTTTTTGTTGTTACTCGTTTCCTCTTTGCTTATATATATTTGATCCATTAGCAGTAATTTCCTCATTCCTTTAATCTTTTCTCCTATATTATTATTATTATTATTATTATTATTATTATTATCTAATTTCTAATGCTAATAAAATTCCTTTTATTTATTTTGTACTCCATCAAATATTTCATAGGATAGCATTTTATTAATAATTAGATATGTTTAAAAATTTTAGGATGTTATAGTTAAGGTAAAGAAGAGGTTGCTTGCAAGGTGAGGATAATCTCAATAAGATATCTATGCTTTCCTTTAGTAATCACATTTTGCTAATGACCATATGGGAAAGATAATCGACGTATAATGCCATATTGTTATAGAAAACCATTAAAGCTTCTGTACTCACCTTCCCAGTCAAATTGAAGGCACTTGATTTTTCAATCAAATTGATTTTCAACCAAGAGTTTGAAATTTTTGACAACACTAAAGGCTTCTAATATGGCTTTAATCATATAAACCCATGTCAATCTTGAGTAAGCATCTACAAAACTAGTATTTATTGAATTGAGTAGAAATTAAATGTTTGGCCCCCAAATGTTAGTATGAACCAATTGAAGTGACTTGTTATAATTAGTTGAGAAAATTGAATAAGGAAACTTGTAAGACTTTCCAATATAGCAGAATTTACCAAACTCTTGATTTTTTGTATTTATTGAATATATATTACAAGATTGTAACACTTAAGGAACAATTTGGGATTAGCAATGGCCTAATCTTTGATGCCATATGGTGTAAGAAGTCATTATAATACATGGGTTATTTACACAATTAATGAAAATAGAATGATGAGTAGCACCAGCTATAGCCTTTGTCTTCAAATGATTCAAATGAAAATCATTGAAGACATATAATCCTTGCCTAAGTCTTCTTCCATATATATTTGGTGAGTGTCCTAAGCCTTAACAAAGCATTTAAATAAGTGAAATTCAAAAACTGATTTATTTTGGGCAAATCTTGAGACACTCAACAAATTTTTACTTATTGATGGAACATGCAAAATATCTTTCAAAGCAAAAGTGGTAAGGTAAATAGAGAATGAACAATAGATTAGCCAATATTGGAGATTGAGTGACCAACTCCATCACCCATGTGAACTTTCTTTTGTCCTTTATATTGGTTGCGATTAATGTGATTATTGGATTCTAGAGTGACATGATTTGTCGCTTTAAAATAAATGTACCAAGCTACGTCAATAAAGCCATCTAAGGTTTCTACCATGGCAAGGAAGTTTCCTTATGGCTTGTAGGAGTAATGATCATTGGTAGTTGAGTTGTCTTGATAGGATTGGTCAAAGCGATAATAGCATTGTAAAGTTGAGTAGTCATAATGGCTACATAATTGACACAGGACTAATAACTGATTGCTAAATGATTGTCCTCTTCCTTGAGCTCAAAAATCATCTCTAAAGCCTCTGCCTATACCACATCCATAACCAGGATAATAATCTCTGCCTATATTGGTATTAGAATGAAAACCTCTACCTTTGTGACTGGTTTTGATTGACTACATTGGCACTTACATTGTTTACAGTATTTGAATTTGTAACTGAATTTACAAATGCAAAACTTACATACTTGGTATTATCCTCTATGCTAGTAAGAGGGACTCTATATCAACTATAGTGTACACATCTTTTCTTATAACAATAGAGGTGACAAAAGCATCGTAATAAGAAAATAAAACACTAAGAAAGATCTCTAAATGATTAGTGATAGTTAAAGGATTTCTAATTGCAGCTAATGCATTTGCAATACTTTTACTTTTAGAAGGTAATCAGCCATAACTTTTAATTGACAAACTTTTACTCGTGTATAAGCTTTAGAATATTCAATCAATTAATGCCAAACCTGAACATTATGTTCACAATCAAATATTTGGGTAAGCATACTTACTATTATGGATGAGAACAACCAGGAGGAGAGCAGTAACTAATCCTAAATCTCCCATTTAATGTATTCTTTTGACACTTTTCCAACCGCAACATTTGCTTATGATCTATACTTTGTGGCCAATTTTAAACATTATGTTCACAATCAACTATTTGGGTAAGCATACTTACTATCATGGATGAGAATAGTCAGGAAAGCAGTAACTAATCCTAAAGCTTCCATTTAATGTATTCTTTTGACATGTTTCCAATTGCAACATTTGCTTATGATCTATACCTTGTTGGCATAAAGCTTTCGTCAAGAAATCTTATGAGCTGTAGACCTTTCATTATTGCAAGTACTTGTCTCTTCCATAGCAAAAAATTCACGTTGCCCAATTTAATTGATAAGCAAGTAAAAGTTGTGAGCTTTCCTTTTTGGTTTGATTCCAGAGGAGCATTTGGATCTGAATCCATGGCTGCATTTATTGTGCTAAGCTTGAAGACTAACTAGTAACTAAAACTTTAACTTCCTTATAATAATCTTACAACTGAATACAACTAACTCTAACTTCCTAACACATTCTAACATATAGCAACGTTAAAAAAGACCCTCTAGGTCGCATGACTAGTAGGTATTCCAAGGAAGCCAATAACATTATCATTTGCATGGGCACAAGTTTTGAGCAAGAAAAGAAAATAAAGGAAGTTTAACCATGCACGTAACCTAATCTCAAGTCTTAAGGCATGGTTTTCTTAACACATAAATTCTCCTAGAGTTAAAGGAAAGGAAAATTGGAAGAAACTTGCAAAGGGTAAAACAAGTAGTTAAGGAAAGAGTGCATCTCTGGCATTAATGTTCAAAAGGAATAATGAAGGTACTAGATTTGATTGACTAGCTTTGTTCTTAATAATAAAAAACACTCGTGTAGAAGAGGAGATCCATGAGAGAAATTTTCTGAGTTGATTTTGATGCACTCACTTCTGATAAGGGAGTAGCTAGCCTCAAATGACCACACCTTAAGTAATGAAGTTATTGTGTGGGGTTAGATATAATAACAAAAAATTTATTGATAGACTTTTACTCAATAAGTTAAACATTTAAGTTAAAATGGCTTTTGACATGGTATCAGAGTCTTTTTGTTCAAGTGGTCATAGGTTTGAACCATATTAACTCTCATTTCCTTAAAAATAATAAAAAAAGATAAGAAAAACATAAACTTAAATGAACTTTTCTCAAGAGGGGACATGTTAGAGAAAAAAAACTATTAATTTTACTTAATAGTCTAAATTATTGAAACTATTTGGAAGTAGAAAATGTCCTGACAATTCGCCATCTTAAAGAGATATCTAGATCTCATTTCTTAATAGTCTAAATTATTGAAACTGTTTGGAAGTAGAAATATCCTGACAATTTGCCATCTTAAAGAGCTATCTAGATCTCATTTCTCAGATGTAGTGTTTGTTATGAAAATTAAGAATAATAATGTAGAGTTGTTAAGACTACGAGACACTATGATTTTGATAATTGTTTTCTTGTGGATCCGATGGGTATTGCAGGTGGCTTGGCTATAGGTTGGGATATCTAGATCTCATTTCTCAGATGTAGTGTTTGTTATGAAAATCAAGAATAATAATGTAGAGTTGCTAAGACTATGAGACACTATGATTTTGATAATTATTTTCTTATGGATCCGATGGGTATTGCAGGTGGCTTGGCTATGGGTTGGGAGAGTGTGCTTCAGTTTCAGTAGTGAAACATGCCTTTTTTTTTATTAATGGGAATGGCAAAATGGGTGATACAAATTTGCAATGGCATTTCTTTGGTGTTCACTTCCGCTTTAACCATATTGTGAAACAAGGGTAGTTTGGGAAGTTTCAAAATATGACGCACTCTTGTTTGGGTCTAGTGGTTTTAGGAGGCGATTTCAATGAGATATTGAAGGAAATAGAGAAGCAAGGCGGGACATCTTTCACTCTATCATTGAGCAGAGGGCTAAGTGTTCTTGTTTAGGAGTGTATCTTAGTGGAGTTCAAGTTCACTTGGAATAACAGGTGGGATAATGAGGGTAATATTCAAAAAGTCCTGGATTAGTTTCTTGCAAATTCAAAGTGGCTAGAGTGGCTAGGTGAAATGGAGGTCTCACATTTACTGTATCGAATTTGACCATGCTCCAATCGTCCTTCATAATTTGGAGCAAGACAGGATTGCTAAAAGGAGATTTATTTTTTATGGAAGGTGGAGAGAGAGCAAGTTAGATAAGGAGGTTGTGAGAGCCCAATGGAATAAACAGTTTAATGGGTCGAAGTGTTTCAGATTTTTCTCAAAATTGAAAGCATGTCGCCCTTCTTAGGTAGGGTAGAGTAGAGCAAGTCACCTAATCAAAAGGCCCAAAGGATAATTAATGAATCGAAGGCAGCTTTAATTGATGAGAATAATGCCCTTATTCATAACCTTGGAGGAAAGAGAAAGTTTTTTGGAGAGCCTAAGAGAGCGAAGGTGACAAAAAGCACAGCCTTCTTTCACTCCCAAACTTTTGAGAACAAAAGTGCAAATTCTATTAAAAAATTAGACTTTTTTCTTTATTTTATAGTAAATATATGTACCCTTTTTATTTTTAAAAACATACATATACTTCTCTTGTATTTTGCATTAAATATATTTATTCCCTTTATTTTTAAAAATATACACAAATTACTATTGTGTTTAACATAAGTGTACTTAATGTTAAATACAAAAGATGTTTCTATATATTTTAAAAAGTAAAAGAAAAATAAAAGTATTTAGTGCAAAATCATATTAACCCAAACAAACCCAAAGATCTTTTATCTCTCTATCTATTTTTAATATGTGTTGAAAGTTTGTTTTTTTAATGCTACTTGAAGTTGGGAAATCTAATAAATTGTTTCGTGTTAAAATTTTTAGAAGAAGTTTTTCGATTTCTCATTTATTATTTCTCTATCCTATTAACAAAGGCTAATTATGTTCAATGTGGAAAAACCCCAACATTTCAAACATATACGAAAACATGAGTGATGAGAAGATGAATTTGGGAAAGTCAGCTACTTTCTTTTCTAGCGATCCCGCATAGCGACTAGCTTATTGGTGAACCATATTGGATCTTGGAATAAATATTTAAGCGTTCCCTCAATTGTCAACAAATCGAAAAAAAAAAATTTTGCTTTTATTAAGTAAACAGTGCAACAGAAATTAACAGAATCGAGGGAGAAAATTCTTAATGCTGCAGGAAAAGCTGTTTTAATTTGATCCATCCTTCAATCTCTTCCTGTTTATATGTACTTTGTTTTGTTTCAAGCTACCTTATTAGTTTGTGCTATGATTTAAAACAAAATAGCTAGAGGCTTCTAGTGGAAAGATAATACTAATTCCAGTGCTGGCATCAATTGGATCAAGTGGCCTTCTCTGTGTTTCTCAAGGAAGAATGGAGGGAGGCATGAGTTTTTAAAGAGCAGGCATTAAGATCGGAGGTTTGCATAAATTGATAATTTGTTCAAATTTAATGAAATCTTTTAAAAGTAATTACATTAGCTAGATTGATTTAAATTAATAAATTTAAATTAATTATATTTTATTAAAAACTGAGGGTCATGTAAATGAAAATGAGTCGAATAAAATTTTTATAATTCAACTTATAAAAATTTTATTAAAAAAATAAATTAAATAGATAGCAGTCTAATAGTTAAAATTTTTTTATAAAATTATTAAAAAAAATTTAATAATTAATAATTTATTTATTGATATCTTTTATAATAAAATACTGTAACAACGTTTGATTCATATAATTAATTTGATCTAATAAAAAATTATTTAATTATTATTATTATTATTATTATTGAATTTAATTGATCTAATTTTATAAATAATATAAAATTTTAGTTGATGTTAATAATAATTTTTTTAATTTGAGTGTTATTATATTATATTAAATTTATAGTTTAACTTGATTAAATTTAATCAATCAAATCTCACCGGTGCTTAATTGAAACTAACCTTTGAGGGGTAAGTCCTTGTTTTTTAGTTTTTTTCAAGTCAAATTATTTTACTTACCCCTCTTTTCCTGGGCTAATTTTGCTGATAATAATTTTTATCATGCAACGATTTTATTCAAAAATATTTAATATTACATGTCGGATCCAATTTGCAGGTTAAGGATCCGATTACTTATTGGAACCATTCGCACCCTGATCCGAGGCTGCACAAGGGGTGATACATAAACTGGGCTTTTCAAATTCCTTTCTAAAATTGGTCTTCCCAGCGTGTGGTGCGAGCCACTCGTTCTAGGGTTTCAGTTCCCAAAAATCTATCTTCTTCGTTTAGCCGCTACTACCTCTTATCCTACACTTCTTCTTAAGATCTGGGAATTGCTCGCGAGAAGCTTACTTTGATTATCTCAATTTCGGGTTCTTCTACAAATTTGAGAACTCAGATTCGTAAGTTTACCAATCACATCTATAACTTGGGATTCTATGGATGGCTTTTCTTGCAAGGTTTTGTATTAGTTCAGAGATTTTTTATTGAAAGGCTCGGAATTGGGTTTTTGCTTGAAGCCTATGATTTTCATGATTATTTCGGATTCCGCTGCAAACCCTCAACTCGCTTAGCTGGATTAGTGGGATTGAAATTTTTTCCCCTTGTTTAAACTAGTCTTAAATGATTTTCCAACGTATCCTGATTAGCAAGCACCTGTAGTAGAGAAACTTTTTATAAGAAGGTAAAAATTGAATGATAATTTGTACGTGGGTATTATTCTCCATTCTATGCTATTTTGCGAGTTCAGAAGTTCAGGATTATTACTTTATAATATATGGATTCCCTTCTTTATGCTCAGTCTGTTGTTTGATTTTTCTTGGTAGGGGCGGGGTCTCAAAGTTAAATGTCTGAGTCAAATATGGACGAACCGGGGGAAGCTGGAGAAAGGCCAATTTTCAGAGATATTAGACGCTATTTCTGTGAATACTGTGGCATCTGTAGGTCCAAAAAGGCTCTGATAGCCTCTCATATCAATACTCACCACAGGGTACTTTCTTCTCTTATTCTGTTTTATTTTGCAGTGTGATGAGGATGCTCAATGCTGTGTTATTTATAAAGTTCTAGACTGGATGTGCCAGGATTCTGCCCTAATGGGAATTTGGAAATTTATTGTTTTATTTTAATTTATAAAATTTTAATTATGTGAAAGACAATCGTTTATGAGTGCATCTGTTTGTCTAGTTACATTAGAGAGGTTATATCATGAAAGAAAGTAACATGGGAATTTGGACTCATTTTTGTTTGATGGTGATGAAAAAGAGGTGTGTTTTCTCAAGATATTGAAGTGCACAATAAACCTCAAACCTTTGGGTTTATCTTTACCTTCCTCTCTATATGTTAGAGACAACATGGTTTATACTGTTGACTTTTGATGTTTCTTAGGAGGAGCTTGAAAAAGCAAGAGTTGATAGAGATTGTGAAGCAGAGGGCAAAAAATCCAACACCTGCAAGGAATGTGGTGTTAGTTTCAAAAAACCAGCCTATTTGATTCAACACATGCAAAGCCATTCGCTTGAGGTATTTGTTGACATTGTCGTCATCCTTATGTTCTACTGTCCAAGTTTCTTTTACCATCAAGACATTTTTTGGACTACCAGTATTGGGGCTTTTGAATTTATTTTTTAGAATTCATTTTTAATGATTTTATACCACAAGAGTGTTTGTATGGATTGAGAATTTAGAAAACAATTGATTCCCATAATCTGTTGTCTATGACTCTGAATTTACTTGTATATCCTATATTTGAAACTGAACTGGAGAAAATAATTGGCTTATGTCTTTTGGATTGCAGACAATATGTTTTTTTTTTTCATTCATGTAGTTGTTGTATAAGCTGAATATACGTGTTTTGCAGGAAATTTATTTATAAGATACTAAGATCATTGGTAAATTATGGATGTTATAGCGTGAGGCATTGGATCCCCGAAAGTGAACTCCAAAATGCATGAGGCAGACTATGTTGACTTGATGGATCAGTATCAGGCAGGGAGACCTCCTGAGAAGCTCCATTGAGGGTGCCTCTGTCACGCTCTGTTTTATGAGGTTGGCAGTTTGTTCGCTTTGTTTTTGTCAAAGCTCGGTTGATACTTGTTGGTTTTTAAGTTCTAGCCTTAACAATTATTTTAATGGTTCCAGAGGCCATATGTGTGTATGGTAGATGACTGTCAAGCAAGTTACAGGAGAAAGGACCACTTGACTCGTCACCTTCTACAGCATCAAGGGAAAACTTTCAAATGTCCATTTGAGAATTGTGACCGTGACTTTGCTTTCCAAGGTAATATGACGAGACATGTCAAAGAATTTCATAGTGAGAATAACACCGGAACTAAAGTTGAACGGCCGAAGCAGTATGTTTGCCCGGAAATTGGCTGTGGAAAAGTTTTCAAATTTGCATCAAAGCTACAAAAGCATGAAAATTCTCATGGTAGGTTTCTTTTCTTTTGAATTTCTTGACTAGTTAGCAAAATTTTTAGTCAGATGTCTGTCAAGTGACTTTTGACTTGAGAGTTTTTAAGTGATGTTGGACGCCTTTTTGAAGAATGCCTTTCTTCTGCAGTTAAACTGGACTCAGTAGAAGTGGTATGCCTAGATCCTGGTTGTATGAAACATTTCACTAATATCCAGTGCCTTCAAGCACATATCAGAACCTGCCATCAATATGTGGCCTGTGAGACTTGTGGGAAAAAGCAACTGAAGAAGAACATTAAGCGGCACCTCCGATTGCATGAAACTGATAGTTCATTGGAGGCATTTAAATGCAAATACAAGGGTTGTAGCTGCACATTCTCGAGTGTAAGACACTTGTTAAATTGAGTGATGCCCATTTTAACTGAAGATTAGAAATTGTTAACTACTGGTCAGATTAAATTTTTGACTTCATTCTTTCTTCTTTTTTTTTGCTTGCTTTTTATTTACTTTCTTTTGGTTTGCATTGACAGAAATCCAATCTTCATAAGCATGTGAAGGCTGTGCACTTTAAAGAAAAACCTTTTGCGTGTGGGTTTCCTGATTGTAGCATGAGATTCTCTTACAAACATGTGAGGGACAACCATGAAAAAACTGGGTTACACGTTTATACCCATGTAAGTCATGTCCTTAACAATTCTAATGAATGCTTTCTTTTTAATCATTTTCATAAATTATCGTGTATGGCATTGTAACTTTGTGATTGCTTTGCTGCAGGGGGATTTTGAAGAATCTGATGAACAATTCAGGTCAAGGCCAAGGGGAGGGCGGAAAAGAAAGTTTCCGACAGTTGAAATGTTGGTTAGGAAGAGAGTTATTCCACCCAGTCAATTGGAGCACCGGTTATTTATGGAAGAGATTGACTAGGTGCATTGAGCTGTGTTAAGTAAAGGTAGATGCAACGAGTACTATTCTGTTTGCAGATGTGAATGTTTCCAGTGCTTGTATCTATTTATAAAGTTTTAGGTAATGACATAATGAATGGTGGTGTCAGAGTTAATGTATATTCTGTGAATAATATTATAATGATGTAAAATGTGTTATTTGCAATTGTGCAAGATACGCACTGGTGCTACCACTATAACTACTACCCCAGCTCTCTCTCATCCAGTAGACTTGATTACGGAGTTGGACTTAACCATATTCACAGATACTGTATCTGTATGGGACTTTTTGAAAGAAAAAAATTTATGGGTTCTAACTTTGAGCATGGCCCATTTTTTTTTTTTCGGATCTATGTTTGGTCTGAATAAATTTATTTAAGTTTGAAGCTGGTTCCATTATATTAAAATATTATTATTTTTTATTTTATCATCAAAAAATAATTAAGATTTTTTTTTATAAATTTTGTTTTCTATAAAAGACTTAAGTTTTTAAAATTAACTAAATTATCTATTTTTATAATAAAAAATTAAATTGATATATATATATAAACTTGATTATTTATTTATTTATTTGACAAATATACTATTCTTATTTTTTTTGGACAATAATATACTACTCAAACGTGTTTAAAATTGAGTTTCATTATCTACAAGCTGTGGATTAAATGATAAAATGATGGATTCACAACTTAAAAGTCGTAAATTCAAAGTTGAACTTCGTCACTTTTAATTTTGTGATAAATTATTTATAATTAACTCTACTAATGTCCATTTTTTGTGTGTGTAAATCCAGGTATCTTCCACCTCATTACTAAGATAGAACTAATCCTGTTCAGGAGTCAGTTCTGGATAATTAGGTTTCAGCCTCCTCCCAAAGGCATTGCGAGAGATGAACACACAGTCCGCCTTACCAACTCCAACCCCAATCACCACTGGACCAACAACCATTTGGTTACTAATGTCCATTGAGTTGGAGGTGTCTTGTCCTTAAATTGAAGCGCCACTCCTTTAATCTAAATTTGTCTCAATGTAAAAAAAATGAGTTTAATTTTTATTTGAATTCAAATTAAAAAGTCTAAATTTAACTTAGACTTCAAAACACAAATTTTTCTCATCTTGTTTCTTTTTGGTTCATATATATATATATATATATATATATATATATATATATATATATTCAATTTTGTTTATTAATTTTCAGCTTTTGGTGAATGAGACGACGTTATAAAAAAGAAGAGAGAATTCTAAATAATTTAAAGTGAATAAGAGCACCTTATAGAGATTGGTACTGGTTAACTTCGGCCTAGTATTTTATTAGATAAATGTGAGACAATAACCTCTTTAGGTAAGTGTTTGGTTTAAATGATCTAAAACAAAATGAGAGAAATTTTTTTTAAAATATTTTATTTATAACAATAATTTAGAGGAAAGGAGAGAAAAAAATAGATGAGTAAAATCCCTTCTATCTCTCTAATTTTTTTCCCCTCCAAAAGTAAGAAAATTTAAAGAAAAAAAAAATTGTAAAATAAAAAATAAAAATAATTTAACCAAAATAATTTTATTTTATTTTACTGTATATTTATTTAAAATTAAGAATGTATAATAATTATTATTTTTTTCTCTTCTATTAAATTTTTTTCTCTCCTTTTTCTCTTTTTTTTTTATTGAACCAAATACTTATACACCCTTGAGATAATACGCAGAGAATTTTGAATTTTTTGTTATATAAAAATTTGCAAACTTTAAATTTTAATTTTTGTAAAAAGTTGACAAAAAAATACGTACTAATTTTCAATGAGGCGTAGCGCAGACAGCATACGTCCGAAAGAGTAGGTGTGTGACCGAAAGAAAGTAAATAAAAGAGACGTTGGGGCGCGGGAGGCTGGATACACAGCACGGAGACACCCTTCTATACACGCAGATAAGAAATTGCATCAACTTGCAGATTTGTACATAAAATCCTCCCCATGCATCATCATCATTCTCTGACGTGCCAGCTCTGACATCTGATCCTAAAGGAATTTTAAAAAAATTCTGATAAAAAAGTCTAATACATTTTTTTAAATAAAATTTTAATTCATTATAATTTTATTTATATTAAAAATTTCTTTAAATACAAAGTTGTAATTTTTTTGTAAAAAGTTATGAGTATATTTGGTAATTAATTTTATAAACAATTTTTTTTGTAACAAAAAAATTCATTTGTAAATTATTATTATTTATTTTTAAAAAAATAAAAAAAGAGTTATCTTTTATTTTTATTTCCAAAATACTAAAAAAAACTTGTTTTCAAAATAATTAATTAAATATATTTTTTATTTTTTTCAGAATAATTTTTAAATATAATTTTTAAACATTTTTTTAAAATAAAAAAAATATAATCAAATAAATCTTATATTTTTAAAAAATTTAACTTTTAAACTATTTTCTTTGACAAATTTCTTCAGAGTATAATATATTTTCAATCATTTAAGTCGTTTAAATAATTAATAGAATCAAATTTTAAATTATCATAATTAACTCTTATCGGTGACATAAAAACGTTAAACATAAATATTATGAATTTGATAAATATAAGTATAAAAATAAAATAAAAAAGAATTTCAAGCGTGTTACTTATTAAATGCACGAGAAATCCAAATAAACAAAAGCAAAAGAGAAAATTTGTCCTTTTCAGTTTTAAATCCATGTTACGAAATGCATTGAACCAAGACTCAGATACATGAACCAAATGGATTTGGGAGACAGCAATCTGATTCCCATGTGGATTCTTGTTCTCTTGCGTTGGAATGTATTGATCTGAGTTTCAAAACCAAAAGCTATAGCTTCTTGGGTTTTGGGAGCATATCTTGGAATTTAATCTCTCAATCTTCTGAATATAACTTCAGAACTTTCCATATCTGTTGGAAGCAAATATATGGGATTGTGTGGATCTTTTGGAAATGGAGAAATAATCTTTCTGGCCATGACGATATAGTTTTGATTCTGTGTTTCCTAATAAACTATTTAGGGATAAAGAAAATAACATCCTACATACAGATTTTTTTTTTTTTTTTTTTGTTATTGTGAAGGAACGGTGTTGGTAGACTTTATAAAGAGCAAATCTGGCTCTAAAATGTGTTAGTTTAATAGGCCTTGAACTTATAAGGAAAAAAAGAAGTAATGAATAGCAAAAGCTTATTTTTTTATTTTTATGTTCTATTGAATAACATAACTTATAATTTATTAAATTTTTTTATTAATATAAGTATTTTTATGTTAAAAAAATGGTATTTAGATAAATTTAAATAAATAACTTATCAATTTTTAATAAATTAATTTTAACTTATTTTATGAAATTAATTTTTTAAATTTTTTGAAAAAAAATTTTGTGAAATTTCAAATTTACATGACTAATAAATTATTTTATAGTTTTACAAGTTAAAATTCTATTAAAATCACACTATTTATCTCCTTCTTCCATTAAATTTATATTCAAATATTTTAAAAAGAATCTATAAATTTAAAAAATATTTTTTAAATATGTATTTAAACGTTAAATAACTTAATTTAAAAAGTATTTATAATATAAATTTTTTTTACATAAGACTTTCTTTTATAAACACTTAAATAAATTATTTATCCAAACAGAACTTTATTTTAATGCATAAGTTAAATAAGTATCTTCTAACTAACAATCAGATATTAATTTTTTTCGAAACTTTGAAATCATTGAAGTGGGTATAACTCTACTAATAAAATATTTTTTATATACACAATCTGAATCGAACTTAAGACAACATATTTAAAGAAATCAACAGTTCTTTTAAAATATGAAAAATTCATCTTTCATTGCTTTGTGAATTTGGTTCCATTGAATTAATTTTTTATTTCTGGATGGTAGAAAAAGAAGGCTCAGCGGAATTCTTGAAAGAAAAATGAAAACTGCATCAAATATGTAAATACTTCAAGCAGCTCCAGCCCTTCATGTGGACAGTTAACAGAAGCAAAAAAGAAAGCTAGGCTGATCTGATGAGCTAAGAAGCTAAAAGCCTTCTAAAACACTTGAGCTGGCCTGGATGAGCAGTGTCTGAACTTTACGTTGAGTCCAAGACATCTCCAACAACCATATTTTTAAGTCTATAAATACTCATTCAAGGCTCCATTTAAAGGTAAAAAGACAAAAGCATTAGGATGGACATTTACAATATTCTTCTTTCCACATTCTAGTGGTTCATCATTGGTATATTTACATTTTAGAAGCTATTGCATTAAGAGGCTCTTTGTGGGCAATTTATTTCATTCTTATTGTATAAGCTAAGTTTTTAGTGTGAGGGACTTGATGGTTGGTGAGATTACTAAATTTTGTAAAAAAATCTAGGGAAAGCGAAGTTGCCTTTTGTTTGGGCTGTAAAAGTCTTCCTTAGTTGAGAGTTTGGTAAGAGAAGCTTGTGAAAGCTCAATGGTGTAACTTTACCTTACTTACAAAGTGTACAGGTTAAGCGTTTATCTTATTAATACAATGATTAACTATTTTTTAGAAGATGTTTAGTAAATAATAAAAAAATTTATTTTTAAAAATTATCTTTAAAAAAATATAATTTATAGAAATAATAATTCATGAAAATGTATAAAATACATTTGATTAGTTTTTAATATTGTTAGGAATCTTTATGAATCTTTATTTTTATATTTAGTTATACTTAAAGATTCTCGAAAATATCTGTACATTTTCTAAAAATATCTTTATGTATTTTTTAAATTTTTTTGTTTGTTTATTTTTTTTTAAAAAAGAATAAAATAAATTATTGTTAATAATTTATTATGTTTATATTAATTTTATAAAATTATTTAAAAATATATTAACTATTAAATTTATCTTTATAAAAAAAATTTACATAAAATATTGAAAGATAATATTATCATTTCACTTTTAATAAAAAAAAAAATTTAACTTTGTGAGAATTGCTAATTCCCACTGCCTCTATGGTAAATTTTTATGAAAATTTATGTTTAAAAATTATTTTTAGAAATTGAAATTTTTTAAAAATATAAATTTTTATTTTGATACTAAATAAAATAATTTTTAATTTTCAGATTAAGATTTTCATAAATTCAAAAGTTTCCTTCCTATCAAACGCTCCTTACATGCTTGAAACAAGATCCTAGAATTGAATTTTGATTCGAATATTTGGATTTTATAATATGCACTAATTTAAGACTTATTCATAATTATTTTTAAAAGCAATTTTCCGTTTTTAAAATTTTTCAGAACAATAAAGATTTGTCTAAGAATTTATTTTTTGTTTTTTTTAAATAAATTCTAAATTTTTTTATAAAATAATAAAATAAAATAAATGGTTGTGTTCCTTCCCAAATAGAAAAAATATGTTTTCAAAATAATTTATGAAACTGAATTCTTTTTTTATATACTTTTTAACGTCAATTTGGAAACGGCTTCGATCTTTCACAAAAAGTTAAAATATTAAATATTTGTGACCTTTAACATTTTAACACGTGAAGAGTATGTTTTTTCTTATCTAACCACCTACACATGACATGAGTTTTGCTATTTTCACCGAAATTTCAAAACCGACAGCAATCAACCTCCGTTAATCTTTATTTTAAGAGAGTTTCTTCAATTTTATTTGTTTTTTTTTTACTTTTATTAAAATTATAACTAAAAATTTGTTTGATATAATTTAAAAAATATTTTTAAAATAAAGTGAAAATAAGAAACGTTTAAAAGACATTTTTAATATTTTAAAAAAATATCTAATTCTATTATTTTTATAATTTAAAAAATATATCATAATTATAGAAAAAAAACTAAACAATCATGTAATATTTATAATTATTTATGTTAATTAAGTTTTAAAATAAATATGAAAAAATATTTAACTTTATAAAATAAACATGTTTTAAAAATAATGAAAATTCGTCAATAAAAAAATAAAAAATATTTTTTACAAATCAAATACACTTGTATCTAATAAATTGAATAAAAAAAGAGTTGGTATTTAGTACACCGGAGGTGAACAATATTTTGTGCACAAGCGGTATTCAGATTATGACACATGACAAAAATAATTTTAAAAACCATTATTCTTGTCACGTGTCACGATCTGGACACCACTGATGGACAAAAAATTATCCACTGCCGGTGAACTAAATATTTTTCCATAAAAAAAAATAAAGACAAAACTAATATGCAAGTATAAATGTAAGAGATTATGTGTTGCTTACGTATGATTAAGACAATAAATATTATAAAAAATTAATATTTTTTATTTTTTATGAAAAATTAGAGGAATTTTTTATTATATTTTAAAATTAATATAATAAGATTATAATTAAACTGTACTTAAAGAAATAAAGCATACTTTCTTCGACAATTAAACCACATCCATTATTAGACAAGTTGAGTGGAAGTCTTTTTCTAAATAATATTATATCTTTGGGATAAAATTATTCTACCTTCCTTTGTCTTTTTCTTCCAATCTTGGTAGTTGCTATAATTCCCATTTTGCAAGAAATGGCACATGATGCTATATTCCTAATTGTACTAATTCACCATAAAAACTTTTAGGTGCATGAAGGAAGAAGTTTATGCTTTTACTCTTTTGTACTTGGTACAATGAATATACCTGAAACAAAAGGAAAAAAAAATTTAAAGTGAACTTTTCTTTTGATCACACGTCTTTATGATTTCATTTTTAAAAATTTAATTTTTTTTAAAATATTCTTTATTTAAAATAATTTCACTTTAATTTTGTTAATATATTTACTTTTCTTATTTAATTGACTATCTCCATATGTTATATTTTATCTAAAATTGAAAAATCTTTAAAATTTAATTTTTTATAAAATGATTCTATTTTTAAAAACATTTTTCCGTTATTTAATTCAATCGAGAGCTTAATTAGTAATTAAAAACTTATTTAATCTACCTGGATATGCTATATTTGATCTAAAATTTAGAAGTCTTTATTTGGAAAAAAAGTTAAATTTTAAATTCTTAAATTTGAAAAATTATACATCTTTCAAAGATCAAAACTATTCACTACGGAAATTTATTTAACTAGTAAAAATTAAAATAATTTATTTATAAAATGAATTTAATTTGTATTATTAACAATTTTTCTTTTAATAAATGATTTGTTAATACCATTAAGTTTTTGTGGAAACTTGTTACACACTAACATTAAAATGAAATAATTTTTAAACTTTTGATCGTTGAAAAAGAACAACTATTCATTTTAAAATTTAAGAAAAAGAAAAAGAACAATATCTAATCACCCTTAAAGTGAATTTTTTTTTTTTTATAATTTGATCTTTTAAAATTTAATATTTTAAAAATTATTCTATTTTTAAAAATATTTTTCTGTTATTTAATTCAATTGAGAGCTTAATTAATTATTAAAAACTTATTTAATCTATCTCCATATACTATATTTGATCTAAAATTGAAAAATATTTATTTAGAAAAAACAATTAAATTTTAAAATCCTAAATTAAAAAGTTATACAACTTTCAAATATAAAAATTATTCGGTCTCCCAACGAAGATTAATTTAATTAGTAAGAATTAAAATAATTTTTTTTGTAAAATATGGGTTTAATTTTTATTATTAATAATTTTTAACAAATTATTTGTTAATACTATTAAATTTTTGTTGAAACTTGTTACTCACTCTGTCGTCAAAATAATATAAAGTTTGT
Organism: Gleditsia sinensis; assembly: GCA_037074535.1. NCBI lineage: Eukaryota > Viridiplantae > Streptophyta > Magnoliopsida > Fabales > Fabaceae > Gleditsia > Gleditsia sinensis. Next base: position 66,492,176 of record CM073466.1, on the reverse strand, counting down.
TTGATTTTTTTTTATTTTTTCATTTTTAAAAATTATTTTGTAAAATAAAATAAATATGTTTGATAAATTATTTTAAAAATATGTTGTATTTTATTTTTATGTATTTTGAAAACAAAAATAACTTTATCTTATTTCTATTTTTTATTTTAAAAATAATTTGATTTTAAAATTTATTTTCGAAACAATGTAGAAAAAGGTTTTAAAACAAATTTTTTTATTTTTAAAATAAGAAAAGACTATAATTTCTTTACGTCTAGAATTTTTGTTCGTTAAAAATGAAGAACAACCATTCACTCTAAAATTTAAGAAAAAGAAAGAAGTTGGTGTGGTGGATGGCCACGCTTAATGACGTAAGGAGCACAGCTCACTTTTTATCGAATCCTTCTCATTTTTTAACGTCTACTAAAATTTCCAGATTGAGGAATTCTCCCTTTACATCTTTGTATTGAACACGCAAACGTAGTTCGCAATCAAGGAATAAGTAAAACGAACAAATTGTGGCGTTTGGGAGAACTTATAAAATGAATCCAACTTTATGGATTAGATTTTTTTTTTTTCTTAACTCAAATACTGTTCAATTTTAAATTTTAAAATTTTGAGTTTATTTGAATGCAAATTTTTTTAATATATATTTTTTTATTATGTGGTTTTATTTTTTTTGCTAAATATAGTTTGTTTTAATTCATAAAAATAAAAAATAAGATTTGATTTTCACAAAATATAAAAAATAAAAAAATTTATTTTAACTATTCTCAATATATATTCAATTTTTAAAAAATGCACAAACTAAAAATAGTTGAACAGTAAAACATCAAATATAAAAATTTATATCATTTTAAGTCCTATAAAGACACCAAAGGAGATGATGATCAGCATATCTATATTTGACACTAATTTAATTTATTAAATGTTATTAGTATCATATATCACTTGATTAAATCACTAAGAAATTGATTAGAAATAGCAATATAATGATTTTCAAAATATTAAAAAAGTGTAAGGCTTGTTTGATTCTATTTTATTTTTTATTTTTAAAATTATTTTGGAAAATAAAAATAAAAAAATTATTTAATAAACTATTTTAAAAATAATTTATTTTTATTTTTTTAATATTTTATAAACAAAAACAATTTTTTATTTTTATTTTTTTTATTTTAAAAACAATTTAATATAAGAACTTATTTTCAAAACAATGATATAAAATAATTATTAAATGAATTTTTTTAAATAAAAAATTATTTTTAAAATATTTTATTTTTTATTTTATTTTATATTTTGTAAAAAAATAACGTTTTTATTTTATTTTTTATTTTTAAAATTTATTTCCAAAACAATGATATAAAATAATTATTAAGTGATTTTTTTTAAAAATAAAAAATTATTTTTAAAATAAAAAATTAAACAGATAATAATTAAAAAAATTGCGAAGAAAATAAAAAAAATCACTCAAAAAAAAAGAACATTGAAAAAAAATTTGGGGTGGGGCCCGTCATTGCAACAGTGAACAGTCTTCTTCTAACCAGCAAATCAGCAGTGCTCTAAGAAAAAAAAATTAACACTAAAACAGCGGGGCTAGAGAAAGAGGAACTCTCTTTGTTGACATTTTCATGCTTAATTATTCGTAGTAATCCATCCCAAATTCTCTCTTGTTTTCTTTTCCCCGCATTGCTTGTTCGTAGTCTTGTTTGGTCAATTGTAGGAAAGGTGGTATTCCTCTTATTAAGTTAGAAAAATAATGAAATCTGAAATTATTTTTAGATAAATTCAATTCATAAAAAAATATATTATTTTAATTATAAATAAATAGATATAAATATATCAATATTTGTAATATAATTTTTCAACGAGATCTACTTTTGATATATTTATAAATTTATTCTCGATTAATTCAATTTATTATTCTTTTTATACGAATTTTTAACTAATCTATAAATAATAAAAAATGGTGAGATTGGCGCATTTTGTAAAATTTATATATAAATTAATAATTTTTACTTATTTATTTTCTAATTAATCTCATTAACCACACTTATTGACGTAAGGATCATGGCTCGCCCTATTAACATCATTCTCATTTTTTAAGCGAACCAAAATTTCTAAATTGAGGAATTCCACCTCTCAGTGTTTATATCGACCACGTAAGCACACTAACAAACAAGGAATAAGGGAAAAAGCCAGCTAAAGAGAATTCGAGATGGATTAGTCTGAATAATTAAGCATGGAATTGAGGTGGCTAATATGCTTTGCTAGACGCCGTGTTTGGTCGTTCTATTGACTAACCCTGTTTTTCGTTAGGCCACGAAAGCGCATTGGAAAAGGGGCTCGTCATGATTATGGCAAATATTGTCAAATCTCAAGCTCCCATAAATTCCAACGTTATGTTCATTTGAAAGTATATAATCAATTGCAAAAACAAAATTTGATGTATTAATAAATAAATAAATAAAAACATTGATGAATTTTTTTAAGAGGACGTTTTGGTATATAAAAAAAATTATTTTTTAAAATCATATTTTTTTAAAAGTATTATATAATAAAAATAATAATTTTTAAAAATATGTAAAATGTGTTTTGTTGATATTTAAGATTGTTAAAAAATTTTAAATAATATTTTTTGAAAATATTCTATTTTTTTATTTAGTTATACTTAAATTTTTTTTAGAATCTTTAGTAATTTTTTAAAAATACTTCTTATCTTTTTTAAAAAAAAAAATATTTTTTGTCTGTTTGGTTTTTTAATAAAAAATAAAAAATTAAAAAAATGAAATAAATTTAAAAATAATTATAATTATCTTCTCAAAACAGTAAAGATGACTTCGTAGTGCCTTGGGTGGTGGGTGCTATTAGCCGTGGGGGTTGCTATTCGCTCTGTTCCTTCTTTTCGCGTAAATGAGAGGATGAGAATTGAGGAATAAAAATGGGATATAGGTGAAGGGCAAATTAATCATTTTATTGTATAAAAAAATTTCCACCTTCATAAGAATTTTTAATTCTAATTCTCACCCCCACCCAAGAATTATTTTCATGAAAATGTATCTCAAAATTCAATTTTCAATAATTAAAATTTTTTGTGAATTATGTTACAAAATTTTCTATTAAACAAAGAAATTTGATATTATTAAATACAGATTTTCAGGAATCCAAAAAAATTACTTTTACCAAATAACCCCTAAGTGTGTATCATGTGAAATATTTACATATTATATTTTTATTATAAAATTTAATAATAAATACTTTAAAAATAACACTTGACAATTTGGTTTGCTTGATTTATGTAGAGTTATTAATATTGACTAATTGACTCGGCTCACCCATGTGTCGCTTATTGGTTGCCTCGAAGAATGACCAGTGCCATCGATATGGGTAAAAGAAAAAATATAAACTCAACTAACTAGCGGTGAGTTGATGAGTTACACAGATTGATTTGTATAATTATTAGAATTTTAAAAAATTTTAAATAAAAAAATGTAAAAGAAATCACAAAAAATAACTTATTTTAGGTAATAACTAATTAAAAAAAGTTATACATCAAAGATCATAATAAAATTAAAATCATGATTTTAATTTATTTTTATACTAAAAAAGTACTAAAATTGATTTTTATAATTTAATTGTTATTCAAGTTAAATTCATATATATATATATATATATATATATATATATATTACAATTTAAACCGAATTATACTTTAATTATTGATTTTTAAATGAGTTAAAAATATATATAAGCCAATTTAATTACTTATTTTAATAAGTATCAAACTGTTAATGAACAGAAGAAGAAATAATTCTACATATTTCATTAAGTTAAGGTGGCCACACACACACATATATATAGCCTAAGATCAAGGAATATCAATATCAAAACTGTTATGCTATTATTAATATATTTATCTTAGAACTATTAAGATGTATCAAGATTTAAAACAAATGTGTTGGTGGCCAAAAATAAAAAAAGATATTGCTAAATTTGTGTCAAAATATTTGACTTTCAAAAGTTAAATGTAGGGCATCAAAAACTATCAAGATTACTCCAACTACTCAAAATTCTAAAATAAAAATGTGACAGAATATCAATAAATTTTGTTGTGGGTTTACTTAAAATCTCAATAAGATGTAATGCTATATGAGTAATAGTGGATATATTAACCAAGTTTGCACACTTCTTGTCCATTAGGATTAGTTACTTATTGAATAAGCTGGCCTAGTTGTATGTACAAAAAATTGTTCAATTATGTAGAATTCCCTCCAGCATAGTTTTAGACATAGATCCTAGGTTTATTACCCAATTTTGGAGATCATTACAAGATGTATTTGGCACTCAGTTACGCTTTAGCATAGTATATTATCCTTAAACTGATGATCAGACAGAAAGAAGAATTTGGACTTTGAAATATATGTTAAAGGCATGTGTGATGAATATCTACCCTTAGTGAAATTTTCCTACAATAGTAGTTATCATTCAAGTATTGGTATGTCATCCTACGAAGTACTATATAGTATAAGATGTAAATCTTTCCCATGTTGGTTTGAGATAGGAGAAAGAAAATTTCTGGGTCCTGATTTGGTACAACATATCTCTGAACAAATTCATATGATCCAAGATAAAATACGTGTGACTTAAAGTCGATCGAATAGTTACTATGATTAGAGAAGAAAATCTCTAGAATTTGAATAAGGAAATCATGTATTCTTGAAAATATCCCTTACTACCAGTGTTGGTAGAACCCTTAAAGTAAAGAAGCTGAGTCATTGATTTTTAGGTCCCTACCAGATCTTTAAAAAAATCGAACCATCAGCGAATCAAATTGCACTTTCACATGACCTATCTAATTTTCATTATGTCTTTCATGTATCTTAAATACGAAAATACATTCCAAATCCTTCACACATAATAAAGGAAGAATTAGTACAAGTGAAAGAAAATCTAACTTATTAGCCAGTACTTGTAGCTATTGTTGGCACATATATGAAGCAACTAAGGAGCAAGACCCTCCCATTGGTTAAGGTGCTTTAGAAAGGGCTGACTCCAGAAGAAGTTAAATGAGAAATAGAAGATGTCATGAGACAAATCTTGATTAAGAGTTCAAGAGTGTGGAATTTAGAACAATCCAAATAAGCATAAATAAGGATAAGGAACTCAAGGTCAACATGAAATCAATTAAAGCATATACTAATAAAAAAATGGCACTACATGTTGTCTTGCATCCCAAGTTGGCCACTGGAGGCATATTAATTAATTATTCTTTAGCCAAAAAGGAATAATGCCAAGAAATTAATAGCAACTAGGAAGTTCAAGGGAAACAAAGTTAAGATGCGAGGCTATAGTTACAATTGGCAGATTAGGAATTAAGATATACTCATTACATTTATAAAAAAAATACTCATATCCTTGCTCACCAAGTCAACTAAAAGGGGGATGTATTTGTGTTAAACTTATGCCATCCTAAATTATAAAACCAGAATCAACTGAGAGAGAAAAGAGAAGGAAGCTAGCAGAAACTTTGAAAAAGAAGTAAGAAAGAAAGAAGAAGAAGAAGAAGAAAGTGAGAGAACTTAGCCAATCAAAGTAGGTTTAATGGTGTTCTTGTCTTGCAAAATTGATTTTGTGTAACTTGAAAGAATATTCTGAGTATCTCTCATGAAGATTTCTAATTTTATATTCATATTACATGAATGCCATGATATTGATAAGATATGAATGCCACTCAACATATTTTTAGAAATTATCATATTACACGATAGCAAGTGTATCAAATAAATTATATTGATTATGGTTATATGCATTCTGTAATTTATACAGTTAAACATTATATGATATTTGAAACGATTATATACTGTGTTAACTATTAAAACTACTGAAAATTTATATTCTCACTATTGTTTCATATTATGTTAAGATTTGTAAACCATTTTGTCAATATATGTATTGACTTTGTTGTTTATAGTACATTGGGTAGAGCTGCCATACCTAGGACAAATTTTAGTAATTCAAAATCTAGTTATAGTAAACATGTTTGAGCTCTCGGTGCACGTTCTACCACCATCACTTGCAACACTAAGAGATTTAGATAGACATTATATTATGTGGTAGTTAAGATGTGACTATATAAATATTTGTATTGACTTAGTTATGATAGATTATTTTTAGAATAGTGACTGTATACCATTTTGTTTTTTGTATAATAGGTAGATTCTCGGGTAGCTAAAGCATGTATATAAACATCTTCATGTTACATATGCTAATCAAAAGTCTTTAGTAAAAATACTAGTTTACTGTTTTATATATCTGTTTATGTCATGCTATTATACTGAATTATTCTATTGTGAATAGATTAATTAATTGAAAGTGGTAATTAAGAAAGCGAATGAATACAATTGAAAAGTTAAGTAATGACATAGAAAATAAATCAAACAACCTATGACTATTAGTACATGCAGGAATGAATGAATATATATATATATATATATATATATAAAGTCATTACATTTAACATTTTATATAAACATTTAATGGGTCAGATTAATAAATATTTGAGGTAGAGATAACAAAATAATTAAGTTGTTCGATATTTAATAAATTTGAAGAGTAAATTATGTAATAACTTAAATTTAAGGATTAAACTGTAGATATCTAGTAAATTTAGAAATTAAATTGTAGAAATTTAATAAATTTAAAGACTAAATTATAAAGACTTAGTAGATTAATGATATAAATTGTAAGAATTTTATAAATTTAAAGATTAAATTGTATTTTTTTTTAAATTGAGTTAACGCAGATATGATATAATTAATTGACATTTAACGTGTCACGAAAGTACTTAATGGATCACATCAATAAATAATTAGTATAAAAATAATAAAATAATTAAATTATTTGACGTTTGATAAATTTGATGATTAAATTATATAATAAATTAAATTATAAAAATTTAATAAATATATAAATTAAATTATATATTTATTTAAAATAAAATAAAGGTATATTTAGGGATTAATTTATTCTTAGATTTCTTTTAACTCTAAAATTACCAAAGAGTCCCGTCCCCTGACAATAACACGTGCAATGAACATGTGCCCCACACAAAAATTGATGAGATTGAAACAGGCTACTGTGTCTTTTTGACTTCCATATGTAATGGTACGAAAATTCCAACTTCGCATTTTAACAGCACAGGATCAGAGGGTTTGCTTTACCAATATATATACAATGAACCACAAAAAAATGGTCTTCAATTTGAATTCTAAAGATCTTTAAGAGAGTAATTGTGGCTGCAACCTTGACTATATATAGTAGACCACATTAACTTTTTCCTAGAAAGTTACATAATTTTTTAATAATAAATAATGAAAAATTCTATGTGTACCAATATCAAGTCCATATCAATTTTTAGATGAGAAAGTTTAAATTTACTTAAGAATTTATTACATGCCAAAAAGATTTTGTGAGCTCTTTGTATTTTTCTTTATCAAGGTTAGAGTTACTTGACAATCACAAGTAATCTAAAATATTCAATTTTCATATTTAGTTAATTAGAAAGTGATTATGATTATATAGCAGGATATAAATAATTTATAAATTTATAAATTATATATTATTTTAAATAGCGTATAGTTTATAAATATTTAATTAATTTAAATTACTTAAATAAATTTATTTATTAAATACATCTAATTTGATAAAATAAATTTATAAATTAATTAAATAAATTATAAATTAATTTATTTAATTTTTCAAACATATTCATAATATATTGTAATATTATTGTAATTTTTTTAAATAAATTTTTAATTTTTTTTAATAAATCGACTCAAATAAAGTCGATGAACCAAATTAATATACTACTTAGATTATTATTACTAGCTTCAAGACAGGTACTAGGCACATCATATTTTTTTTTTCTACTTCTCAACTTAAGAATCCAATGGGTGAGTATGCTAGTTTTTCCTAATTTAGTAGATTAATAAAAAGATTTGGTATTTAGATTTCAAGTTCTCAATAATAATAATAATAATAATTAAATATCTTTATAAAAATTTACTTAGAGGAAAGTATATAAACATTTTTGGGATCAAATAATTTATTTTTAATTAAATTGAAAAAATAAATTAATTATAGTGTACATAAATTAATTTGTATTAACTCATCATAAAAAAACAAGAAAAAGAAATAAGAAAATAACGAGCAAGCACGTACGTGTGTACTTGTTTATCCACAGAAGGGAATTAATTCGGTTGATCTGCTTGAGAATAACGTTTTTCTTTCTGGTCGGTGAAGGTGCAATCAACATATACCAAAAGCCAAGTAATGCTCGAAACGCTGAATGTTTTCTTTTTGAAAATTTGAATTTTCCTTGTCGACAAACAATTCAATTCCAAAGTTGGGTTCTTGAGAAATAAAATGGAAGGTTGATCGAAAGTGGAGAGTTATCCCCGGGTTTTGTTTTTCTAATACAATTATAATCGTTTATTCTAAATAAATATTTAATCTTATTTAATATACTGAAATTATTTTTTGTAACGTATTTTTTCTCAAATTCAAATATTTTATATTATAAAAAAATTTCATCGTAAATTTAAATTTAATTACCATTTGAGTTATGAGTTCATAAATTTATATAAGATTTTAAATTTACTAATTATGTCATTACGTAACAAAAAAGTGTAGTATAAAAATATTTGAGTCATTTTTATATATTTTGATTAATTTGTTTTTTTAATTTGATCAAAAAAATATTATTAACACCAAATTTTAAAATTTCACAAAAAGAATTCTACAATCTAATTTCAAAAAATTGATAAAGTCAAAGATTAAACATAAAAATGAGGAAGTGGGTTTGGCACCGTTCGCTGATTAATCCTAATTTAATGTTATCTTGCTTTTCTTTTTTTGTTTTTTCCTTTGAAGTGTAGGTTCATTCTCTAGATCTGGCGATTAATAGCTAGAGTTGACCTCTATAACGAATGCTCTAGGACTAAAGTCTAAAATACAGGGTTGATGTAAGGAAGTGCGCATATGATACAAAATTCAACAAATATTGTAATTTAGATGTTAAATTTGAGTCGTTTGTTATTTATTTGAGTAGATTTTTTTATTAGAAAAGTTTTTTTTATTTGAAATTTTTTTTCTTTCTTTTGGAAAGTTTTTTGGTTTGTGCTAGAAGAAATTTAGTATTAATCAATATTTTAGAAGATCTACAATTTTTTTTAATTTATAATATTTTAAATTTAGAAGAAAAATAGTATTTAGAAGTATTAATCTTTAAAAAAAAATTGAGAGGTGTGTTATCTTATTTAGAAGACGTCTTTCATTTTATAATTCTAATTAATTTTATTTTAATGATATTTTTTTTATAATTTTTTTATATTATTAGTTAATAATAATTTAGAGGCTAGGTGTCTATCTGTCTCATGATTGAAATAATTTTTGTTATGTATAATAAAATTAATTCATTAAATATTTAATTAAAAAATTTATAATTATTGTTTGTATACAAATTATATAATTGTATAGAAATAAATGTGAAATAAAAAAATTAAGATTATATATACTACAAATGAATTTTTTAAAGGATTTAATTTGATAATAATTTTAATATTTTTTTTAATAAAAATCTTGTTTCACATTTCACAAAGACTAGAATAAATAATAAATTGACAACTAAATAAAAATTGAAATTCTTAGTTTGTTAGGTAAGAACACAATTCTTCCTATCCATAATATTTTTTAATAAATAATTTTTAAATATTGGCATATATTAATTTTGAAATAGAATAGTTTTTTTAAATTTTTTATATAAAAAATTAATAGTTTACTATAAAAATAACTATAAAGCAAAAATTACAACATTTTTTTTTAAATTAAAAAATATCTATCATTTAAAAAAAAACGGTCGATTAATTAATATTTAAGTTTAGTGTAATCTTGCGGCAGATATTGGATACTGTATCTGCAGCTTTGATTCTGCTGATGCGGACTACTTCCCTATACCAGATTTTCCGACCAAGGTAAACTAATTTAGTTTAATTAATTAAAAATAAATTATATTGGACCCAAACACCCAAAACAACGGCTACGCACTCGCCACGCGCGTCGCATGCTATAAATGCTCCTCCCCCTCCCTTTCCTTCTCCTAAATCCACACGCTGTGAGCCTGATTGTCTTCGATTCGGTGCTCCTTCGTTTGCTTCTCGCTCTTACATCAGCGGCGTCGCGGGAACCTGCGACAACCACCTTTGCCAGCGGTGGAGGGGAGGAACATGCTCGTGAGGAAGAGGAGGGGAATAATAACATGGTACAGTGTTTCAGCTTAGGGTCTATTCTGGTTCTGGTGGCTCTGGCGGCGTCGATGGTGTTACTACCGTTGATACTGCCACCGCTGCCTCCGCCGCCGCTGGTGCTCCTCTTCTTCCCGGTTGGGATCATGGCGGCGCTCATGTTATTGGCCTTTTCGCCTGGGGAGGCGGCCGGAAACGTGGTATTGTAATTTCTCCGGTGTAGGGTAGGAACAGTGTCAGTGGTGCACTTGATCGCTGCCACGTTTTGCTTTTGTGCAAGGGTGGCCTGTACGATACACCATGTGAAAATCGTGTACCTCTTTTGCTTGCCGAGGGAAAGATTCCAATCGGTTTCTGATCTGCTTGCATCGCCTTTGTGGGAAATTGTAAAATCAGAAAAAAAAAAGATTCATTATATTTATATAGGAATTCTCTTTTGTTAATTTTGCTTATTATTATTTTTCCAAAATATGGTGAAAATTTTTCATCAATAATAATCGATTATATTAATATCTAAAATTCAACTCAATTAATCTTAAAGTGGAATACTAATTTCATTTTGATCGAGTAAAATTTTAAAATTGATATAATAAATTAATATATTATATTTTAATCAATTAAATTGATGCCACATAAAAAAAAACACACGCACAGAGGAGTTCAGTAATTCAGTTTTGATTTTGAAGTTAAACCAAATGAGAAGTGACTCAACTAAATTAAATTACACTATTAATCAGTATAGTTTGGTTTGATTTAATTAATTTTTTTCTTTTTAAATTGCTCTCAATTAATTTTAATTATTATTAATAAAGTATATATCTAAAAACAATTTCTAATGTTTATATATCAATATTTCTAAAATTTTAAATATTTGTTTTTAATAAAATAAACATAAATATATATATTTTAATAATATATATTATAAATTATGAAAATGTGTATACAGATTAATTTCACTTTATTCATTCTCAAACTAAAAGTCAAATTAATTGTTCAAGAAAATTGAATTAAATCAATTTAACTCAATTTTGATTATTTTTTAACAATTTAATTTGAGTTAATTTAATCGGTTTGAATTGGTTGGGGAAGTGCACACATGCATTCACATATATTATATAATGTTAAGTTTATTGAATCCACATATATTATATAATTTTAAATTTATCAATGTACTAAAGATAAAATTTATATTTAAGCAAAGTATGAGAGCAACTCTAACCATAATAACAAAGAATAAAAAAAATCTTAAATAAACTTATATATATTGTAAATATGTACACTTATATGTGTAAAAATAAATTATCACCTTTATGACAGGAATTAAGTTAAAAATATTTAAATTTTCTTTAATTAATTGTATTATCTTTTTACAGCAAAGATATCTTTAATTGTAAAAAATTTATTGTCTTTAAAAGTGTATTTTTCTCTTATTTATTCTCACTTTTATAACGTATTAGATGAACCTTTTATAGATAGAGAATTATATAAAAATTATTTGTATTCCAAAAAAAAATTACAAAAATATATAATGGAGGATAGTTTTTGAAGAACTAATCTTTCAATGGTTATTTATTTTCATTTCCTTTATTCTTTTGCTTTCTCTAGTTTCATTTTATTCTAAAAAAATTACAAAAATATTGAATTTTTTCATACTCTTTATTTGTTTCTAATCTTCTAACAATTATATAATGCTCGTGTTACAAAGCGATTGGCTATATTATCTCATTTAATCTAAATTGTCTTCAAATAATTATATTTGATTTTAAATAATTTTTATTTTATTTTTATAAATTTCTTTATTTTAATATACATAAAGATATTTTATATTGTGATTTTTTTTATGAAAATTTTATAAAAAAAATCATAATTTGATATTACAACTAAAATTTTGCAAGGATGTAAATTTTTAGAAATATTTGAGATATTTTAAGATAAAAAATAATATTTATATGTATATAATCAAAGAATAAATTTTAAATATTTAATTATTAAATAATAATAAATAAATAAAAAGAAAAAAAAATGGGGAGGGAGAGACACAAACGTGATGAAGGATCATAGACTTTTGTATATGAATAATGATGAATAATATTTTTTCTTTCCTCTATTTTTTTCTTTAAATTTAGAGTATCTACTGACTTTTGATATCAAAATTAAGGGTACCACTGAATTCAAGATGGAGAGTATTATGATTTTGCTTGAACAATTTTTTAAATCAGCTGCAGAATTGCTACAGATCGGAAGTAAAAAATTAAAAAAAAAATAAACTATGAAACTCTTATTTAGATATTTCAAATTAAAAATCTGACACCGTATATGAATTCAAGAGTTAGATAAATCTTAAGATTGAATGTTTTTCAGCCATCTAACAACTTTTTGTACATCGTGAACAGTAAATCCGTTTAGTATGAATAGTATTCCATCAGTTGATCAGTGTTGACCAAACTCTCGGAGGTCAAATTTTACGATTCTGGAGTCATTTCTTAAATTTTTGGACCCTCCGGACTCAATTTTAAGATTTATTTGGTCGAATTTAAATTAAAAAAAAATGTATTTTAGGACTGTCCAATTTGGAGCCTTACCTTATGAGTAGATAATTCTTTTTATGATTTACCATTACTTTTTTTGAACTTTAAATGTATAATTGATTATGTTTATAAGTTATTTATACTTTTATATATTTCTGTAATGGATTAAATTATTTAAATTATTTACAATCTGGTATATAGTTTAAAAATAGTATGATTTTGAAAATAAATTTTTGAACTCATTAAATATGTGATTTTAAATGTATTTCTCATTATATGGTAAAGAAAATATATTGTGCATGTGGTATTGATATGTAAAGTTATAAGATTGCCTTGAAAACGGGCATATATATGTGATTACCCTATTGGGAAGTTTTTGACAAAAAAATTGTATTGAAATTAAAAATTCTAAATTTATACTAAAACTTCTGTTTTGAATGATATGACATATATGAAAATATGATTTTTGTGGAGGAATCATTTTGGAAACACTGTTTGTTAACAGTAGGTGATGTTAGCTTTGGTGCATTTTGATACCTCAGCTAGTAGGGTGATGCTAACCTCGTGTGACAACCAACACACGAAATATGATATGTAAAAGAGAAGGGTATACCTTATATCTAGGCGAGATGTCGACTATATGATATGTGATTTACCCTCCCTTACTGTGTGTTTGGAAAATTACACATATTAGAGTCCCTTCGAGTATCCTCTTGAATGGTGGTAGGACAAATTTTAACTAAGATGTTAAGTATAGACAAATCCTACACCATTACAGTACGAAAAATTTTGAACTCTGATATAGTGGTTCTGATATGGGATCTTCCTAATATTTTATGAGAACTATTTTAATGTATAACAATATTTGATTAATGATCATATCGTATTACATATGATTTCAGATATATGAATGTGATTTGAATTGAAAATATTTGAAATACAGGTCCCATATAAATGTACTTCTGAACTGTAATTTTCTATGTGATAAATTTTAATATATGAGTACATCCATATGTTGACTTAAGAGGTCATAGAAAGTATTATTTGTTCACTGAATTGTCAAACTCACTACACGATACTTATATTTTTTTTAAATAAAGATACAGAGTTTGATCCTGTAGCTACGTGATCAACTAAGTGTTATATTTTTTAGGTGAGTCTATATTGCTTTCAAAACTCACAGTGTTTAAATTATTTTGTGCTTGTATTCTAAAATATGTTCTGAATGCCACAAACAGAATTCCTGCTTCTGCTGTAATAGGTATATAAAAACTTGACTTGTATATTTAATTATATTAAAAAAATTGTAAACATATATTATTATTTCTAATATGTGATATATTTAAAGTACGTATGTAATAGAATAAGATTAAAATTATCTGTCACTCGTAACAATCACGTTTTCTTAAATTGAGAGCATGACAAATTATCATATTTTGGGTGATTTTGCAACTAAGGAAATATTATTTATTTGTCCATGATGATGATTGAATTTTTCATTTTTGGTGAAACAGCCGTGGAATAAAGAATGTTAGTGCTGCTTGATCACAGACTTCAATGATCAAGTTAGTTTAATAATAAAAAAAATTAAATAAATGTTAGAAGATAAAATAAGGGTGTTATATTTATAAATAAGTCTTTAATAATAAAATAATAATTTTAATCATTCAATCTGATCAACTCAAAATTTAAATTATTAATTTTATCTTTTAAAAAATAATTGATAAAAGTCTAATTGTTACTCAATTTTACTTTTGTGAATAAAATTTAAGAAAAATAACATTTATTACGTAATTTATACTACTAATTGTAATATCTTCCCTAATTTTAAAAGCATTGCAATGCCCCTCAATCTATAAATTTATGGCAAACAATACCTAAAATGACAAAACTAGCATCATTTTCGTTCGTTACTTATAATATTGGACAAATTTCTCTTTGGTCTTTGAACTTATGTTTTAATCTTGTTTTGATCCCTTAATTAAAAATAATTCATGTAAAATTCATTAATTTTTAAAAAATTCACTTATATCCTAAATCATAATTCAAATGAAAAAAGAATTACTTCTAAAAATCTAAATGTTAAACTCTAAAACCTTAAAACTATTAACTCTAATCTAAAATCATAAAGTCTAAAATATTTAAATTCTAAGTTTTAAATTTTAAACTTTCAACCAAAAACTTCTAATTTCCAAAATTCTAAAATTTAAATCCTAAATTTGAGAACTTCAAATTCTAAACTTTAAGTACTAAAACTTTAAACCCTTAAATTCTAAACATTAAATTTTTTAAACTCTAAATACCAAACCCTCGTACTCCAAACTCAAAACTCTAATCCCTGATCTTCAAACACCAAACCTCCTATTTAAATTTTAAACTTCAAAATTTAACCACCAAACTCTAAACATAAAACTTTAATCTCCAAACTCCAAACTCGCAAACTTTAAATTTCCAAACTCCAAAATCTGAATCACAAATCTTAAATCTCAAATTCAAAATCCACAATATCTAAATCCTTAAACTCCAAACACCAAATTTCAAATACTAAAACTTTAAACCACCAAAAATTAAATCTCAAATCTCAAATACTAAAACTTTAAAACACCAAAAATTAAACTCAAAATCTCAAACATCCAAACTCAAAACTCTAATCCTTAAATAATAAAATATCAAACCTCCAAACTTTAAAGTCAAAACTCCAAATACTAAACTGTAAATTCTAAAATTTAAATATCTAAACTTTAAAATTTCAAACTTTAAACTCGAAAAGTCCAAAAGCAAAACTATTAAATTTCAAATGTTAAACCCCAAACACTAAAATCCTCAAACCACAAAATCAAAGGTTATTTTGAGTGTTTGGCAAGATCATCCTAAAAAAGAAACTAATGTTAATTTTAGTGTTCAACTATTTTTAGAAGTGTGTAGCTAATATTATTCAAATGTAAAATTCTTTTAAATGCATTTTTATTAGATTATATTAACTGTGACATGGCTTTGTCAATAACCTTAGAAAAAAAGGATATTGCTTATAAAATTTAATTTTGGCTGAGTTTTTTATTAAATTATTTTTAATTTTTACTTTTAAATTTACTTCACAAAAGAAGTTTTAATTCTTTTGCACACAAAAAAGTAATTTTATCCGTCGGTTAAATATTTATAAGTTTTCTTCTTCTTACTTTGCAACACCACCGTATGATAAATTGAATTTTGACTTTGTTAGCTATTGGGTCGGATTGAACAATTAAATTAATATTATATCTTTGGAGTGTTTATCTGTGAATGTCATATCCTTTTCTTAGATATAATTTTTCTTTTATTTTTACTAGACTAACTTACTCTTCAAAATATGTAATGAAGTTATCTCTTTTATAGTACTAAACTTCTCTTATTTTAAAGGTGTGTCAAGATCACCCACTGAAATTAAAAACTCCCATCATCACCATACAAGCTTAATTGATATGGATAGTGGTTGAAATTGTAAAATGTTGCGATGTGAGACAGTTCATTATAGAAGCATTCAATTGTCCGATTACTAAATTACAGGGAGAATAATGGAAAAAATGGGAGCTAGAGAAAATGTATTTGCAAAAAATATTGAACTTGAAAAGATTGCTCAACTATGAACAATGACATACTTATTATTATATTTATTATATCGGCAGTTGGCCATGAGCTTTATTAACTTTTAGACAATCAATTATCGGTTTCTCATTTAAGGAAGCAAGAATCATCATGCCTGTTTGGCTTAAGTCTTGCTATTAGTCAAATAATCTAAACCTTCCTGATTAGAATAATGTCATTTCAAGGATATAACATTTCTTCTTTTTCTTTTCATTTTTTTAAAATGGTTGTAAGAATATGTAAACCTAAGACTGGTCAAAATGCTAATGACATGCATGAATCTCTAGAGATATAGACAAAGATTCGACCAAGATAATTATCTCCTTAAAAAAACCTACGCAATTAATTCAAGAAAATATAAAAAAAATTTCACTCAACGAACCAAATACTAAACGTACACCAATCAGTAAAATTAATGAAGTAGCAATTAATTAATTGAAAAGCAATACTCATGTTTATAATCCTCAAAGTTACCAACCAAAGAGTTATACCTTTTGATCCCTTTATTGACAAAAAAATGTATCATGGAGGGTTTTATCATGAATCCATTGATTTTATATGACTTTAAGACTCCTTTACAAGCAGTTTTTGTTTACCTCACAAAAGGGTATGCTTATAGATTCACACCGGATATATTTTGTACAGATAAGAATGGTATATGGTCATGTACTAAGGTTGACCACCTAGTGGTATACTAGTCAAAAGAAGATTCCAACTTTGCCTTCCACGAATGCAAAGTCATAACCTAAATTCCATCAACTAATTAAATTCTAATATGAATTGGCATATATCATTGCTTTGTGAGACTATTTTGATAGATATCAAATAATAACAACCAGCGTAATAAATTAGTAATTAACCTACGTTAATCTCAATCTTTTAAAATTGAGATGAATTTGATATAGTTTAGACCCTATGATTCTCTTCTTCTTAATTGGTAAGTATTTTAAAAACTTATTAGAATGAGTGTTTTAGATAGTAAAATCAATTATCATATCTACTTTGATAAATTTTTGTTGACTTATTATACCAACTAATTGGGCACTATATATAATTTCAAAAAAAAAATCAATAAATAATAATAATAATAATAATAGTGACATCAAGTAACATTGTTTTGTAAACACCCACAGCCAATGCACTAGTCTTTTTCCCTCGGGAGAGTTGGATGCTTTCAAGACTAAATATTGAAGTCGTTGGTTCTACTAGCAAAGGATTGAACCATCAAATTTGAATAGCCTACCGTTGAATGGGGGACGATATTTCATACTTTCCCATCTCATGTTACAATGAAGTAGCTTTTATCCAGGCTGCTCATCGAGCAACTCGCGAATTCAGCACGTTTAAAAGAAATAACGTGTAAGCTTCCTGTTTCCTTGTATTTTCCTGATAGTTTTTCGCTACGGTACGAAACCACGTTTGTCACTTTCAAAGGCACACCAAAGCCCGGTTGGTGAAGTGAAAGGATAAAAACAAACCCAAACGCGCAAAATGTTCTTGTAAAAACTCAGTCACTTAAAAGATAAGTAAATTAAATTAATTATAGATAAATATTTATGTATATTATACATGAGTTTTAGAAAAGCAAGTATTAAAAAAACTATGGTAAGTAAGTAGGGGCGGATTCAGAAATTTTAGTGAGTGAAGGCAAAAACTAATTTTAAATAATTTTATTAAAAAACATTTAATTTAAAGTAAAAAAACAGTATTAAAAAGAGTTAATTAAAAGATCGAGTGTTGGACTAATGGGACACTTATTTCATGTGGGGGTAATACATAAATTTTTGTGAGGGTAAAAAAAAATCACATATATTAATTAAAAAAAAATTTTTTTGTGGAGGCAATTGCCCTCACTGTCTTGCACATAGATCCGCCCCTGTAAGTAAGGAAAAAACTTAAACACAAATAGATTTCTAAATTTTTGATATGATCTCTGTTCGACTTTTCACTTGTTTTACCCAGATTTTCATTTTTTTTTATTCTTAAATCTTGCACTCATGTAAATGCTTCCAAAATAGAAAATTTTGTAAAATATTTGTATGTTCCAAAAGATGCAAAAGTTCAAAGAACTTAAACACTAGTTTTTAGTTCTTATAATCTCTTCACCAGAACAAGAAGTATCAGAAACTTGATTTGAATAAACATGTCTTCTAACTTCAAGGAGTACGTCCAGACCTTTCAAATGGATCAATACTCACTCCTAGTCTCTTTAGTAGAGCAATATGTCACTCTTGAAATTCTTAAAAGATTTCATTATTTGATGGAAAATTAAGGGATACATCCATTGGCATTTAGGAGTAATAAAACAATACTAACTCTCCATAGTAGACAAGGTTTACTAGTTACAGTATGACTCACTCTTTTATATACGAGTTATCTTACATATGGACATGTTATTATTAGCACAATCCTCACCATTTTTCATGCTGAAAGTATACTTATGATATTTTATCCTAACTATAATGTTAACCTCAACGATAGTACCCTTTCCAATTGCTTCAAGGTTCAAATCCATATCCCAAGAGCGCCACAAGTTAATGATGCACTCTCTACCACTCTACATCACCAAATTATCCACCGTGTTCAAAATTATTCACTGAATATGTCTATAAGCCATTCTTTAAATGCCTTGCTCATAGTTGCTCGTCAGAATACTTAAATTCTAACAATTGTGCAAATTCCTAGAAAAATCTTTAGAGAAGAATTATTACAACTCATGCCACTTGAATAGATTACAAATTATGAAAAATTTCGTTAGAAAAATAAACCCATTCAAACTTTTTAGATCTAGTCTTCCAGAAGATACATAATGGCACTGTCAAAACAATTTTCAAAAGTTCAGAAGAAAGTAGCAACAGCTCTCCTAGCTTCCTTTTTCATAATCACATAATCACTTCCATTTCCCTAAAAGATTCGATAATTCCAGTCTATGCTTTTTATCCAAATGGATCTTTCACCTATACATATACAATTAATGGTCACTTCATATGAGATATTAATTCTAGGATATGTGATTTTGAATGTGAATGCAAACAATCTTACTGGTATGAAGAGATGTATAAGGAAGAAGAACAAGAATAATGGGAAGAACAACAAAGAAGGAGAAAAATAGGATCTTGTAGACTTCCACCACCTCCTAAAAGAAGGCTTGACCTAGATGATGGTCTATGGATTGGAATACACAAAAAATATGAGCTTCTGCCCTTCTATGAGGCAGCCTTAGAAAAACTCATGGAAGAAGGGTCTTATCTTAGAATTAGATAAAGAGGGAACACTAGAATCTTTAACTTCACCATTTAATCCGTCCCCATTCATGATGTTCACAATAGCATCTCCCACTTGATCAAAATTTTTTATCTTTGGAAAACCAAACAAATCTTACTTTCAAGGTCTCATCTAGGTCGTATCCTCAGCCTTCTAGTGTATTACCAGGAGGCACCTTAGAATTAGTCTTACCAGCTGAAGAAGTTCTAAATTATCATATTTATAATAGCAGAGCTCAGAATCATTATTTACAAAAGATATACTCAAAGGTTGACAAAGTCATGGCCCATATTACTCAATCAAACTCAAAGATTGATTCTTTAACATATTAGGTCTAGACTTTGTATCAAAACATGTAGACTCAAATATAGCAGATAGATGCTGAGTTAAGATATCTCCTTCAATAAAGAAATTTTGATCCCATATTTTCACAAAAGGAAGCTTAAATAAATATCCTTAAGGCTTAAATCAAAGAAACTGAGGATGATATGACCAGAAAAGATTAATCACAATCATTATTTGAAGTCCCTTATCTTTTTCTGGCATATATTCACCCGTACCCATCAACCTATGTTTATTCTCAGTTTGATTATTCCAAATGCTTCAAAATGAATCATAAGCTCCTACTTAGACCCTATCTTAAAACACCTTATCAAACTAAACCCAAAGAAAATCTTTAATATCTACATAAAAGTATTGTCTCATCATCTGAGTCAAAATTTGATGCATCCTCTATAAGGAGCATTGAGAAAAGCGAAGACAAATAACTTGTTTATTCTTCACAACACATGATCTCTTTGGTCAATCATATGTAAAATACTAAAGATGAGCATTCTAATGAGTTAGAATATGAATATGGATCTAAAGTCCAAATTCCATACGAAGATGGAGTTATAAACATAACAACTATGTTGATGGCTACTCTATTAATCCATAAAAACCTCCAGATATGAATGGCGATGATTTTGATGCAGACCCTAGATTATAGAGAACCCTCCTTCATAAGTTGCTAATACAAATCAATTCAGTAAATTAGCCTTAGGCCTTTGGTTCACTCTTGATAATATTTCTCCAATTGAATGGTGAAATAGAATTTAAAGATTTGGTGCATGGATAGATTTTCAGATGATAAGACTTGGTACAAACCTTATACTTATTCTTATTTTATTCTCAAAAGATAAGTAAGCCCATCGAGTTCACTTAACCTAATTTTTTGAGCTCACAAAAAAACATGGTGTTATGATTTTTAAAGGGAAACGCCAACTGGCCTAAACCCAAATTAATTTTTTTGGACATGCATATTTTCCATAGATATTATCAGCTAGGATATCATATTACACATGAGTTATTTACTTTTCTTGATGAAAACTTAACCGAAAAGGAAATTCAACAATTTTTAGGCATTGTGGATTATCCCAAATTTTATTTCACATGCCTCAAAACATACAAGTAAGCTATCCAAATTCTTCAAAAAAAACGCCTCCACTTTGGGAACATGAGCAAACAGAAGCAGTAAAAGCTTTAAAGAAGATAGCGTAGAATCCACCACCTCTCAAAATTTTTGCTACTAGGAAAAGAATCTTGTAGACTGATACATGTGATTATTATTGAAGAGCAATATTAATTGAAGAGATTGATGGGAAAAAAATACTATTGTGATCATGCAAATAGATAATTCAAATGATTAGAAAAGCATTATCACACTATCTACAAGAAATTTGTTGAAGTAAAATATGGAATTCATAAAATTTTCATATCGGAGGATGTTATTTTATAATTCAAATGGACAACTCATTATTTTTGAAGGTCCTAGAATTTAACAATAAGGCCCTTCTAGAATCATAATTGATGAGATTAAAGGATTGGTTCTTTAAATATAACTTCACCATTCAACATATAAAAGGAGATTATAACCTCATTCCAGACTTACTTCTAAGACCATCACATCAACTTTAATCTTTCCTTTGATTGTGGCCTCCACCTCACACTTACCTCTGTAGGTTGCAAATCAAAAATATTTTCCTTTAGGTTTGCAACTTCCACCTACACTAGCCCCTATTAAAGCCTTTGTCAAAGACAATTTGTTTCATTGTCTCCACAAAGTTCTTATAAAAAAGGGACTAAATCTAGAAAAATCTATATTTCATCTTGAATACCTATGTTATATCTATTGAATTCTCAATTATGTCAATGTATCACCACCTCCACAATCCTGAGAATAAAAACACATTATTAAGGACATTCATTGAATAGTTTTCTCTATTGATGTGGTGAAGAAAAAAACTCCAAAAAACTATTGGTGACCTCAGCCTTTGGAAACAAGCTATAAAAGACATTCCCAAAGTTTCATTAAATTTTATCCTCCATAAGCTATACTTTGAAAGTCCTAACAAATCATTGTGATCACAAAACCAAGCCTTGAAAACCTTTTTTGGCTATCCAAAATGAAAAACAAATTTTGCTCACTCTTAAAAGTTTCTTGCGTGAAATCAATGATTTTACTGATCCATCAAAATTTATTGCTTGCACCTCTATTAGTCCTAGATAAGGAGAATTCTTGTATGAAGAATAATGAGAATAAGAAGTATTACCAGATAATTATTATAAATATTATTATTACGGTAATAATTCTATTTTCATATTAGATAATTTAACTCCAAATTTTTTTTAAAAAAAAAGAAGAAAAACTCAAGTTATAGGCACCTTAGATCCAGAGTCACAAAATATTCCTATAAACTCTCAAGATCTACGGTTGTATAATTTTTATAGAAGTGTTATTTTCAGTTAATCATAATACAAAAATTTAAACTTATCTCAGCCAAAATTTTGAATAACGTGTCTTGTCACCTCCAACCTCCATTTTTTTCACGTGAAAAATGTGTATTTCATAAGTTTTAATGCTTTTGTCCTTTATGCAAGGGGAATGAACAAAAGTCTTCAGGATTTAAAGAAGTGTAGAGTCATCATCTTTGTATTTAATGTTTGTACGCCACAAATATATTTCGTCTAATAAAAAAGTAAAATTCATGTTCTTTAGACATGTGAGTCATAATACATTACTGATAAGTCCTAGTCTGTAGAATTTCTTAAATTGTTTGGTGTCTTGTATCCAGTTTGATCCTAGTCGGCTATTTATACTGATAGCTACCAACGTTGAAAAACTAAGTTGCAAGTTGAATCATCAATAGAAAATCTTTGTATTCTAAAAATATTCTCTTTTTAAGATTCTCTCTCTTGCTAAAAATTAAAGTTTTATAGTATTTATTTATTACTCTTAACTTCTATTAAAATATGAAATGCTCTATACTTGCCTCAATAAAGAAACATGCGTATTAAAAAAAAAATATATAAGTCCAATTGTTTGAATATTGAGTCTTTATGTTGTGATAGAATACTTGTGAAATATTTAACATTGATCTTAATTTGCACAGTGAAAAGGCTGTGAAAATTCGACAATAAAATAAATATTTGTTCTTAGAATATTGATCTTGATTGTTAATCTGAGTATGTCTAAATATGGGTCACACTAGACATACTAACTTTATGGTGCTTATATATTTGTTTATAATTAAATATGGCAACGGACAAAGACAGATAGGACAACCTTCCCCACTTGCCATCTCTATTCCCCCCCCCCTCCTCCCGGTAAAATTTTATAAAAATCAAAATAGCATAGTTTTAAATTTATCTAAATCTCTAAAATTAAATAGTAAAATTTTTTGCTATGAATAATAAATTTATAATTAAAGGCATATAGAATATTTACACTAAAATAATTAAATAAATAAATAATATTCTAGTACTTTCAATATAAAAAAAAAATCTATAACTGTTTCTATCCCAATATTCTAACGCAAAACAGGCCTGTCCCTATCCCAATCCCCAAAGGGGAAATATTACCCCATCTCCATGTCCACGTAGGATAATCCCAAGGTAATCCCCAGGAACAAGAAAAATTGTCACCCTTATTCATGATCATCTTCGTCAACTAAGTCTGCCTAAGCTCAACTCACCACCCACCACACAAAAGATAGTTGCATTCAATTAACACATTTGATGAATCGAATGTACATCTGAAATTGTGTTAATGTGTCCATATATTTGACATCATGTGACTGCAAAATTCAGCTCAAAGCTTACAGAAAGATTATCATACAATTGAACCTCCAAAACCCAAAATAGACATGAATGGGTTCACACATCAAATATTTCCTACAGCGGCTAACATTATACCAGAAAGCAGCATATGCCAGGGTCCTACTTATGTCAGGTAAATCACTACTCCTTACTTTTTTACATATCCTTATCAATGATGTCCCTCATCATCTGTATTGGGATAAGTCCTTCAGTTCGAATAGCATCTTTGTTTGGATCAGGACTGATAAAAAAGAGGGTAGGCAGTCCTCGAACCTGAAATTCAAGAAATTGGAAGGGTTCCTTAAGCTGCTACATACAGATTTCAGAAATCACCAGAAAGTTTTAGCAATGATCTCCCGGTGTCTAAATCCATCGCGAATAAATTCAGTCATTTTAAAGATGTAATATGTTGGAGATTATAATAAAGGACCAGACTTAGTGAAGTTGCTTAGGTGTTTGTTAAGAGGGTTTTCAATAAAAATATAAGATGTGAACATCTTTTCCAACTAACCATCAATTATTGGTTGCTTCCGAAAAAAAAAAAAAAAAAAACTTCTTTAGTGTCACAATTTTATTGGAAAACCTCAAAATATCTAAAACTGCACATAAGTTTATTCCTATAATAAAATTATTGATGAACCCTTACTTAAATACTTAAACTTTTGAGTTGAAATGGTCTATAATATGATATTAAAACCTCTGTAACTAAATGGTCTCCTTATTGTTTCCATTTTTTTTTAATTAAAATTAAGTTTTAACAAGTTATGGTAGACCTATATTTTGTCCACATTTCATACCTGAAGGGTTTTCATGTGAGGAACTTTGTTAGAGATTGGGTCTTCACTTACAAGTTTAATCGTTTGAGTTGAAATGATCCTTGACATAATATTCGAGTTGGACAATTAGACAGCAACATATAGAATAATGACAAATGTGACCAGTACTCAAAAGTAAAGCCAACGGAAGATGTTCCCATTTATGGGGTTATTATATTGAATAGTAACACGATTTAACATGTGAAAGTTTATGACAAAATTCCTTAGCAGCCATGACATGGAAATCATTTTCTTTTTTCTAAGAGAAAATTGTTTTGAATAATCAACCAAGTTCATGAGTCATTTCAATAAAGCCACATATGTCTGTGACGGATATCTATCAACTGTCTGTGCATGTACATATTTCATACATAAATTGGCTTATTACCTGCATGTCACGTGCAAATTCGTACTCATCATCTGTATCAACTTTAACAATCATTGCATTGTTCTCATACTCCACCGCAAGCTGTAGAAATAGAAATTCAAACAAGTGGAAGGTTACTTTTGAGCTCCCAAATTAACTGCTCACCACTAACAAACATTTGAGGGAGATACTGTAAAACAGGAACCACACAATTGACTGAAGCATGCTGTCCTATTATATTCAAGACAACGTATGTGATACTTGTTATTCCAACAAGTTAATAAAAATAAGAAAATAAATGCTAGTTATCATAAAAGGTAAAACAAATGGATTGGGATCCTCTCCAGTTCTTAAAGAATTTTACAGGGTAAATTTAAAGAGAGAAAGACACAATCTATGAGACCTACATTTAAATAAGTGAGTCTCAATTATTCATTAAATATTAATTTTATCAAATTATGTTTTTTTCTCTCTGAAATTTACCCTATAAAGTTCCTTAAGAACTTTAGGGGATGCAAATCAAAACAAACAATAAGATTTAGAACCCTGGATAATGGTTAGAAAATTTAAAAGATAAGTTAGTGCAGCCATGGCTTTATGATAAGCAATCATATGAAAAATTACCAAAGCTCCTTCCTAGCCCTTGCCTATCTTTTGGACGTGCTATCAAAGTTTTCTAAAACCACTGTAACAGTTATTGCATACTTGGGAATTAAAAATCCATTGCAATAATCCAAAAATTGAGGGTCAACAAGGGGATCAAAATATTAAAATAGTAGGTACTAATCTACCTCAGAAATTATGGCATTGTTTTCATATATAGGAAATCAAAAAATAATATACAATAGCATTGTGCAGTTAGCTTAAGAATAAGTTCTACGAGATAGATATTGATCATACTGCATTAGACACAGGTTTACCAGCTCCAGGATCCAAATTCCCCAGATCCTCAACATAATTATGGTTTAAATCAGATTCATTGAAACAAACAGCAATTCTAAAGTCGTAGTAGGCATAGCAATTGGAGCTTAGAAGTAAAATAACTACAGGGTCATGCCACCTAATCTCAGAGGAAGCATATCTCTCAACATGTTAAGTGATTCATCACCTAATGCAGAAGTACTGGTCAAGTTACTTTCTGCATCACCCTCAGTATCTATAAACCAGAATATGACCTAAGCTCTGAATAAGATCTCATAACTTTCCTATGGCAGTTTTGCATGCAAACAAAAATCCTTCATTTATTATTAATGCATTTATTCGTAACAACAAAAAAAAAAATTATCACAGCTTAGAAGCAACTAAACATCTCATGAAGATTGATCACTTTTTCTTCTTTTTAAAGCTTTATGGCGTTGACAATGACACATGGATCAAGGCACAAAACACAAGACATTTATCAGCAAAATCTTATCTTCAAGTTGCCCACCATTTGTAAAAGGCAAAATTATTCCTTTTTTGCTTAAACTATTTTTCAAAATTGTCCTTATATCCTTTTTGTTGTTAATTTCATCATCCATATATTTTTTTCAATATACTTCCCATTGTTAACTATTGACTGGAACAAGAAGATAATTGCTATACTGATAATGACATAGCAAACATTTTCTGTTGAAAGATGAGTATACAGTATTTTGTTGATGAGTTAACAAGTATTTAATTGTTAAAATCAGTCATATATACAAAAGTTATAAACCCAGGTTCTGTCCTTCAATAGTGCATTCGATGCATTCTTTTTCCTTACATTTTATCTGGAACGGGTGAGAGTGGAGGAATGATTTTGAGAGGAATAAAAATAAGAGGTCAAAGTTATATTACCTTGTTAGTGAAATAAATGAGAAATGGGAGGAATAAAAATTAGGAGCCAAAGTTACATTACCTTGATAGTGAAATAAATGAGAAATGGGAGAAATAAAAAATGAGAATATTTCATCTAAATCCACCTACATTAATGTCTCTAAAAATGGGGATAATGTTAAGAGAAAGTTAGCATATATGGTGATAATAATATAAATTACACAGTTATGCTTAAAATACCATCTTAACAAAAATTAACGATGGGTGAATATATAACATTGAACTTTTCTTTTCATTTTCATCCCCTTACTTTCTTCCCTCTCATTTTCTTTACCTAATAATTTAGTTCAAAAAAAGGCTGTATTAAGGTACAATAAGGTCTGCTAATAATAAAGAACCCACAAATTGGGGCCTTCTATGGGACATTGATTTTATGCACTTCACGAGGTGGCTTGATAGTCAGCAAGATAGTAATTTTGATTATTGTGTAATATACCAATCCTTTTAATGACTCATCCTACACTCCTAGTAACAGTGCATGTCTACATTGTAAAATATTGGTCGCTTAAAACACCTGCAAATTAATTTTTATTACAAATCTATATGAAATGGGCCATAGCAGGGAGAAGATTAGGAAAAAAAATTAATAGACCAGGAATGAAGAGTAGAATTTTTTTCATTTGTAAGAAAAACCTCCTTACTTGGGTAATTCTTTTACTAAACTCTGCAACTGCAAAGAAAAAGACATACATGTGCATGTATTTGGTGCAGTGCAAAACCTGGCGTGAATTCGAGCCACCCTAATACCTAAGCTAAAAAAAAAATTCTATTGTCCAACTATTTTGGTAAAAAAAAAAAAAAAAGCAAAAGACATACATAAGACATCTATCACTTCAACATGCTAAATTTCATTCAAATTTATATCTAACAACAGTGAAATATAATCAATAATATAAAAATTCTATAGTTATTAACTGTTGTCAATTGGTCAGTTGGGATTATGAAATTTGCATCCAGGACCCCATTTGAAGCGTTTTTGTCCATTCCAATATGGGAAAATTTATGTGGTCCAAGTATTTATTTGAAAAGCTATTCCCTTTCCCTTGTGCTTGGGGTGTCCTATTTCTCACCCTTTACTGAACCTGACCAAACATGAAGAGTGAAGACTCATTCTGTTTCAAAATTGGGTGCTGAATCATATCTGCAAGCAAACTAATGGGCTTTCCCTGATACCTAATTTAAAGTGGAATTTTCATAAGTTGCCTGTCACAGCAGCAACATAAATAAGTTAGAAAAAATATTTCAGAAGAAATGAGTCAAAATACACATCCTGGCATGAGAAGAAATGTTTTAGTAACAAACACACTATTTTCATAGAAATCATCCCTAACCAAATAGGGTACCTAAGGTATGGTAGTCCCCAAGATTTGGGCTCAGGCTACGCAATAATTCAAACCCAACCCAATCCTAAATTGGATAGGTAATGTTGGGTAGGAGACTGTCCTCTCAATCAGATCTTTTCAAGCTTATATCATCTTTCTCTGGTGCATAACTCACCGGTCTATTTTTTTGTCTGCACAAGGTAATGGTTTTTCGTGGAACTTTCATTTCGTTATGTATCTTTCTAATATAGACAAGAATGAATTAGAATCTCTTCTGGTTCTCCTTGATTCCAGTCATCCTACCTCATTGTTGGATTAAGGAGCTTGAAGTTAGGATCCTTCCCGTGTGTATTCTTGCAAGGCCTATTTTAGTTTCCTTACCGGTTCTCTTGATGATCCCTTTCTTCTTGAGAAGCCAATTTGGAAATTAAAAGTGCCTTTAAAAGTCAAGTCATTTGTGTGGACAGCAGTACTCCACAGAAAATATTCATGACAAGCTGCAGCCATGCAATCAGAATATGGTTCTTTCCCCTAATATATGTTTCATGTTCAGGGATAGCTCTAAATTCTAAAATAGTGGTTCATTTGTTTTTACAGCATACAATGGCCACATCCTTATGGAATAGGTTGTTTGGTATCTTTGGGAAGTGTCATAAAAATTTAGTTGAATTCCTTTCGATTTTTTTGAGAACTTTCAGATAGAAAAAAAATGCCAAAGCTATAGTGTTTTGGTTAGAACGGAATGCCCCTATCTTCAAGGGAGTATATGCCTTTAGACTTTGTGGGATAGGGTGATTTTTATGGCATCAGACTTGGTAATGGTCATCTTAAAATCTTTCCCCATCTCTTCTTCTCTGCCTCATATTTTAAATCCCTATATAAAAGTTGATATAAGAAAAACATGCACTTTGCTACTTTGCATAATTAAAATTCCTATCCTCTATTAGCACTCGATGATGAGAGCAAAGCAAACACATCATCGTAGTCAAGTCAGTGCAAATTTAAAGCATCACTAGAGTCAATCAAGCACATACCATTTCAAGTTCTTGAGCCATTAAGATACAAGGTCCGCACCATGTTGCATAGAAATCAATAATAAGAGGTACATTTCTTTCTCCCCTCACAAGGTCCTGGACTTCCTGAGCTGACAACTTTTTCTGCACACCCAAATTTACAAGACATTCCATTATCACAGTACCAAATTTCAATTTTTCAACCAACAATAAAAAAGTAGGAAAAACCACTGTAGAGCAAGTTTTTATTTAGATAAAGGTAAAACCCCTTTCAAATTTGTCCGTTTCTGACTCCCTTTATACGATTGAAAACGAACAAATGAAAAAATTTAAGCCCATTTTAGCAGGTAAACTTGATAAATGGTAATGTAGTCTTTAAGGAATTGAAAATTGCTAACATTACAGAAATTAAAAAAAATATTAATTCATAAATATTCTGAAATTTCTTGCTTCTATCAAGACCTAATCAGTAATTAAAAATGCCACAACAATAAACACACAGACACGCACGCACAAAAGCGATGCAAAAATCAGCAAAGAAAATGGGGAAAACTGCAAATTAGAAGGCTAGCTTGTAGTGACAGGATAGAATTGGGGCGATAACATACCACAAGATAGTCTTCTCTGACATGTTTTCCTTGAGGTGGTTTGCATAGCAACTTTCTGGGCAGAGGGGAGAGTGGAAAAGGTCTACTGTTGGTGGTGAAGAGTGGATAACGTTGATGAATTAAGGAGGAAGGGTTAGCTACAGAAATGCAAAGGGGTTTTGAACTGAAGGTAGTGATGGGTGAGAGTTCGGCTACGCTCCGATGAGGTGCATGGGAACGGAGCAGAGCCATTTGGAGTGTTGTGAGAGAGAACACGAAGAAGATTACAGATGGGGTTGATGAAATCCGATACCTTGATTATATTCCAGAAACCAGATTTTTTTTTTCACGTTTGGAGTTTTTTAACGATTTTTTTTTTTTTTTTTTGCCTTAACTATATTTTGGGGGTTTTGTACGGAATTACACTGATTATTTAAATCATTTTCGCTTATATACTCCTTCGCCTCTTAATAGCTTCTACTCTCCCCCGTTTTTTTTTATGGTTCAAGCTTCTACATTCAAGATTCTTAGACTCAACATTTTCAAACCTCCATCTTCAAACTTCTTTAGGAGTGTTTGATAGGGAGAATATTTTTGGATTCTTGAAAAATTTATCTTGAGAAAGTTAAATTTTTATATTTAGTATCTAAATTTTAAAATAAAATTTTTAAGAAATATAGATTCTTGAGAATGATTTTTTAAAAAGATTCTCATAAAAAATTTATCATGTAAAGAGTAGGAATCTAAATTTTTTATATTTTGAGAATTTTTTAAAATTTAAAAAGACAATAATATTCTTTATTTTATCACTTTTTCTTTCATTTCTCTCTTACCCATCTCTTTCTCTCACCCATCTCTTGAATTTTTTTGGATTCTTGAGAAAGTCAACTTGAGAAAATTAAATTCTCATATTTTGTATCAAAAATTTAAAATAGGATTCTCAAAAAATAAAAATTCTTGAGAATGATTTTTTAAAAGAATTTTCATCAAAAGTTTCTCATATAAGGGGTGGGTATCTAAGTTTCCCATATTTTGAGAATCTTTTTTAAATATAAAAAGATAAAAATGTTCTTCATTTTATCACTTTCTCTTTCTTTTCTCTCTTACCCATCACTTTCATCCTCTCTCTCTTTCTCTCACCCATATTTCTCATACTTTTTCAGTCATCTCTCTCTCTCTCTTACTTTCTTTCACATAATCTTTCTCTATTTCTTATCACTTTCTTTCTCTCACCTTAACATAAATAAAGCCACTTTTAAAAAAGTACTAAAATTCTCATAAAAGTTCTATTATAACCAAACATAGTAATAAATAATTTTTAGATAAATATTTAAAGTCAATAAAATACATTTTGTACATTCTCAATAATCATCATTACCAGAAAACATGTTTCCTAAAAAATATAATTTCTAAGAATGAAAAATCTTACCGCATATCAAACGCCCCCTTAAACTAATTTTACTTTTGTATACTAACTTTGATATACCTTTAAAGTTAATAAATTTAATAGAAAATTTATATAAATAAATATTATGCTTACTATAGATGCTCTTGTTATAGTGTTAAAATTGTATGAAAAAAATTGACATGTTTTTTATTTATTGTAATTAAGTATTTTTAAAAATGTGCTATGAATTTGGT
Organism: Gleditsia sinensis; assembly: GCA_037074535.1. Taxonomy (NCBI): domain Eukaryota; kingdom Viridiplantae; phylum Streptophyta; class Magnoliopsida; order Fabales; family Fabaceae; genus Gleditsia; species Gleditsia sinensis. Next base: position 66,460,747 of record CM073466.1, on the reverse strand, counting down.
TTGGATATAGAGGCTTAGTTTAGATTTAATTAAAAAATTTGAAATTTTTTTATACTTAGAACTTATAAAATAAATGTATAAATAAAATTAAAAAATTCCTAAAAATATTTTTTTACACTTGTTAATTATATAATTTAAATTTTTATTTAAGAGTTAGTTTGTTAGCACTATAATTCTATATTATAAATTTTGAGTATATGAAATGCATTAAAAGTATATTAGTAAATGTGCTTATTTAATTACTATGTTATGTGCATAATTATAATTATTAATATATAATAAATTATACTTAATCGTGTTATATGCCCTAACTTTAAAATATGCTTGCTTGTAATATATATTCAATATATTTTATAAAACGCTATATGCCTTATAAATTAGATATATACTTTTAAATATTTCATATGTATGATAAAATTGTTTATATTCTATAATATAATTAAACCATACATATTGTTCTTTTAATTGTGAATTAGACTAATTAGGTCACGTCCCTAATTTTAGGGTATGTAAAACACGTATACCATGAACATATATTTTCTATAAACATGAATATTTTAATCATTTATCATAGAAACAGATACATATAGGTTCCCTCATACATATACCATATACAGACTAAGTTCATAAATATCAGAGTACCAGTAGAAGTAGTGATTCTGCCTGTGGCATATAAAGTATACTTTAGAATATAAATACAACACAATCCAAATAATGTGAGTTTTGGAAGTAACGTATGCTCACCCAGAGATTAAATAGTCTAGCTGATCACATATTTGTAAGACCAAACTCTATATCCTTATTTGAAAAAAAAAATATAAATATCGTATAGTGAGTTTGACAACTCAGCGAACAGATAAGACCTCTTATAACCTCTTAGGTCAGCATATGAATGAACTCATGGTTTAAAACTTATCATGTAACATCTCTAATTTCGTTTCATGAATTAATAAAAATACAAAAGTGTAATAACCGTAAAATTTAATGAAAATTTCAATTAAAGGAAATTTAAAATAAAAGAGAGAATTTTGACAATAGAGATAAGAACCGGTGAAAATATGTATATTTATTACATGGATTAAACAATTACAAAAGAAATATGAGAATTTATCTTTTGGCGCGCTATTAGCAAATATATTTTTATTTATGTAGAAATAATTATGATTTGTTAAAAGTAAGTGGATTTTTAAGTAAAAGAAGTATTGTGTTGCTTAAAATAATTATACCGGCCTCTATTGAATTTTTATGGTATTTTTAGAAATATTCTTTCTTTTAATATGAATAAAGATATTTGTTTTGAAATTTGTTTTATTATGATTTTTATCAAGAAAAATCATGATTTAAGAGTTTAACTAAAAATTTATGAGAATGGAAATTTTTAGAAATTTTTGGGATATTTTATGATGAAAAACAGAATTTATATGAATTTTTATAAAATAAAATACTATTATTAATTATTTAATAATTATTATTATATTTAAAAAAGAAAGAAAGAAGAAAGCTGATAAAACGGAAGCGGGGAGTATCAGTTGAACGAAAAAAAATAAAACCGGAAAGATGCATAGTAATGAATAGTGAGTAAATAGTAATGTCCAACTTTTTCTTTCGATTTGGAATGTTTATGGGCTTCCGATCTCAAAACTGAAAGTGTTATTAGATTCAAGACGAAGAGTACTTCAGTTTTGACCGATCAGTTTTTCAAATCAACAGTTGAATCGCCGTAGATCTGAAGTAGAAAATCTCGGTAAAAGGTAAGTTCTGAAAAACCTTACTTAGAGACTTCTAATTAGAAATCTAACTCCGTAGATGGATTCAGAAACTAGATAAACATTAGGATATGAATTCGTTTTGTTGATTTGGTAAAAAAATTTGTGACGGTGAATAGTATTTTCCAGCAATGAATAGTGGCGGTAAATAGTAATTTCCAGCGTGAATAGTTTTTTCTGGCGGTAAACAGTAACCGAGCTCATTTAAGGTTTTTGGACCCTCCGGACACGTTTTTGAAGCTTATTTGGTCAAATTCAGACTAGAAAAGTGCATTTTAGGGCTGTCCAATTCGGAACCCTTACATTATGAGTAGATAATTCTTCCTATAGCTTGTTTTTACTCTTCTTGAACTTTTCATTGATAAATGAGTATGATTACATGTTATTTATATGTTCATATGTTTCTGAAATGGTTTGAAATATTTGAAATGATTGAGAAATGATATCTAATTCAAGAAGAGTATGAGTTTTGAAATAGATTTTGAAATGCTTTGAATACGTTATTTCTAAATGCATTTTGCATTACATGGCAAAGAAAATATGATATGCATGTGGCATTAATTTTACAGTGTTATATTTGCCTCGGATATGGGCATGATTATATGATTCCCCTGATTGAAAAATTTATAATAAAATATTTTGTACTGAGACTGAAAACTCTGTTTTGAATGATATGTAAAGTGATAAGTTGCCGAATATGATTGTATGGCGAATTGTTTGATAATGATGCATTGCATATGATAGATATGCACTTTTATATATGTATTGATGAGAAATGACGGGATTATATGGCTTGAGACGGTATTGTGAAGGTGGTATTAGTGGTAATGTGAGGAGGCAGTAGAGTGATGAACTCACATTCCCTAATTACCTATTGTGATGATGACAGTGGTAATGTGAGGAGGCAGAAGGGTGATAAACTCACATTCCCTGTTGATCTATTGAAGTTGTAGTAAGTGGTAATGTGAGGAGGCAGTAGGATGATAAACTCACATTCCTTGATTACCTATTGTGATTGTGACTATGGTAATGTGAGGAGGTAGAAGGGTGATGAACTCACATTCCATGTTTATCTATTGAGTATATTGAAAGTTGTGACATACTTGAGTATTATATAAAAGAATTGATTTTTATTGCATATCAAATTCGATTTAAGATCAAATTGTATCATATGTGGTTACAGATATTTGTATGTGATTTGAATTGAGATGTTTTGAAATGCGGGTCCCATATGAATGTACTACTGAATGTAACTTTTCAATATGAGAAACTTTGAAATGAAAAGTACATTCATATGTTGACCTAAGAGGTTATAGGGGGTGTTATCTGCTCACTGAGTTGTAAAACTCACTACACAATGTGGATCTATTTTTCAGATAAAAACATAGAGTTTGGTCCAGCAACCAAGTGATCGATTAGAGGTCGTACTTCAGTGGTGAGCCTAAATTGTTTCTAGGCTCTCAATGTTTTATATTATAATATATTTGTACTTTAGAGTTGCTTTGAACGTCACAAGCAGGATCCTTGTTTCTGCTGTACTTTGATGTATATGTACTTGATTTGTATATGGTATATGTATGGGAAAATCTATATGTATCTGTTTCCTTGATAAAGGATTGAGATATTTATGTTTATGGGAAATACATGTTTATGATATACGTGTTTCACGTACCCTAAAATTAGAGGCGTGACAAAAAGTATTCAAAGTAACATCCCTAATTTCGTTTCTTTTTAAGGTACATAAATATTTAATTAAGAAAATAAAATTTATTAGACAATTTTTTTAGATATCTAAGGAAATATAATCCTTAGAAATTTTTCACCTTATGTGTATGTATAGAAATGTTCTAACATTAATGGAATAGGTAAAGAGAGAAAAACTAAGAGAAAAAATTAAAAATAATATTCGAAAGAAATGTGAAATTATTGGGTAAGAAAGATAAATTTTTGGAAACAAGTAAATGTTTTAACGTTTCAAGAAAACATTGAATTATGGTAATTTTTCCTAATTCAAGAACTAGAATTACTAAGTTTAACATATTCACCCATAAATTGGGCTTTCACCTATAGACACTTCATATAAAGTTTTTCCACTTCACATAAGTTTCTAACAAACCCATTGGATAACCTAAACAAGAAATAAAACATAGACTTGAATTAAAATATAGAAATTGGACCGAAAACTCAAAAATTATAAAAATGTGTTCAAACCCTCCAAGAAAAGTAGAAATTTATTCAAAGCAAAATAAATGGGTAGGAATAAGCCTAAATCCAAGAGAAAAAAATAAAATAAAATAAAGCATGTGATAATATAATAAAGATTAGGTTACATGGCTTTAAGACAAAAATTTAGCAAGTGGTATGATAATACAAGGCTTTAGGACAAAACATCTATATCCTACACTCATCATTTTAGCAAATGGTATGATAATACAAGGCTTTAGGACAAAACATCTATATTTTACACTCATAATTTTGACAAGTGGTATGATAATACAAGGCTTTAGGACATGACATTAGGACAAAATATTCCTATCCTATTCAAATAATTTCAACTAAATAATGGAGATTCAAGGGTTAGAAATTTGGCACCTAAAAAGGAAAACCTATCATAATTGATTAAAAAAAAAAGGAAATGAATCCCTAAATCAAAGGGACCTTATCCCTTATCTTAAGAACATATTATCATAATTTTCAAAATACAAATCTCCTTTTCCTATGCATATCTTGACTAAGGAAGATGAATGAATTATTTGGTAGTCTATTTAAGCAAAACCCACCCCTATAACATTAGAATTTTCGTCCAAGTAAGGGAGAGAAAATATAGAAGTAAGGTAGAGTGAGGAAAGGAGAGGAAGAAAGGAAGAAAGAGAAAGGGGAAGTCTAGAGGACTAAGTGCTCAAGGTAAGTTTAACAATATTTCTTTTTGAAGAAAATGTTTGAAATTTGTAATATTTATATGAGATTTTGATCTTAAAACTTTGATAATTGGTCATGGATGTTGCTATATCATGTTACATATTATGTATGTTTGAATACTTAAACTGGTGTAAATAGTTCTGCATAGGTATGGCTATGGGTGGTAAAAATTTAAACTTCTGTTTTTTTAAAATTCAGGGAAGAATCGATAAGGAATTAAAACAAATATTTAACATAAAAAATGTAGATCTATGTCTCATGGAGCTTTAGCCATAGAAATCACTCCATCTGAAGTCCATATGAGGTAGATATGGTCCAATTAGTAAGTAGTGGTCAGAAAATGGTTAATCAGGGAAGAATATATTAGGATAGCTTTTGTGTCTTAATTTTTTGGAACATTGTGTAGGGAATTAAAATAAATGATTAACATAAGAATTATAGATATATGTGTCGCGGATTTTTAGCCACTAGAATCACTCAATTTAGAGTCCATATGAGGTAGATATGGTTCAATTAGTAAGCAGTGGTCAGAAATTGGTTAATCAGGGAAGAATATTTTAGGATAGCTTATGTGTCTTAATTTCTGGGAACCTTGTGTAGGGAATTAAAATAAATGATTAACATAAGAATTATAGATATATGTGTCACAGATTTTAAGCCACTGGAATCACTCAATTTAGAGTCCATATGAGGTAGATATGTCCAATTAGTAAGCAGTGGTCAGAAATTGGTTAATCAGGAAAGAATATTTTTGGATAGCTTCTGTGTTTTAATTTTTGAGAACATTCTATAGGGAATTAAAATAAATGATTAACATAAATATTATTGCTATATGTGGTATGGATTTGTATCCATTGGAATCACCTAATTTGGAATTCTTATGAGGGAGATATGGACAGATTAGTAGGTAGAGGTCAGAACCTACCCGCTAAAAAATAACATGTACTTTGAGGAAGTAATATTACCTTGATTTTTTACTATTTCGCTAAAATGTTCAACATAATAGTTTTAGATAATAGTTTTATCTTTAAATTGACACCAAGATCACCTATATCGGAGTTAAATTGAGGGAGTGATGCTCTGATTAGTAAGCGAAGGTCAGATAGGATGAAAATCTACATCAAGAAAATAATGAAATAAAAATAATATTTAAAAAAGAAGAAGAATCTTATAAATGAAAATAATAAATAACTTGTATATGCCATAGCCATTTCCATTGCATGAATTTCTTACAATCTTAAGTGTAAAATTTTGACATAGAAATATTTTATAAAGTGATATTTGAAATAGTTATGTTAATGACATGAATATCAATGATTTTTGGTAATAATTATATTTTGATGAATATATTTGTTATTGAAATCATATTTTTGGCTATTATTGTGAAAAGAAATGAAATGAGCACGGTCACATGGCAATCCTTGTTGTGCACCAGTAGGGGACGCCCTACCAACAATTATGATTATGCTAATGAGAAAATAAAGAGAAAGTGTGCCATATCGAACGGAGTGAGAAAAGCCCGTACTGGAGAGTAGAAAATACTCACCTTGACCGGGGTAGCTTGATATGAGAATAAATTGATAGTCATCATATATTCTGAAAATAGTTAATCCTGTCATACATGTCATTATTGTACGATTTTCATGTGCATAGATATAGTGCATTCATGTGACCAAAAATATTTGCTGTAGTTTATACAGATAAACATGACGTGATGAGCTATATTGATGAAGATTTATTGTTGAACTTACTGGAATTTAATTCTCACTATATTTCCATATCATGTTCAGAAGAATAATTATGCAGATTTTCTCTATGGCATTGGCTTTTAGCGTATGTTGGATCGAGTTACTTTATTTTGAGCTGATTTCAGTAATATATATGGTGTCTATGGTCGAGTTGACTAAGATCTCGGTGAAAGTGCAACTACCCGCACCCGTATCTCCGAAACTGGTCAACAGGGATGAATAAGATGTAATTATATATGTGTTAGACTTTTATACGGATGTTATTGATTAATGATATGTATGTAAACTTTGTATTGTATAAATTAAATAAATGTTATTTTGAGTTAAGTTGTAACGAGGTAATAATTTCATGGTATTTAAAAAAAAAATTGTTACTTAAATGAAGTTGTTACATATCACATAAAAAATTACATTTCGAAAATACATCCATATGGGATCTGTATTTCAAATATCTTTATTTCAAATGTTAGTTAAATATTCCACACCAAATACAGCGCAGCTTGATTATAAACACAATATGGTTATGCAATAAAAATATTTCACATGCTTTAGGAGGATTCCATATCAGAACTATCATATTAGAGTTCAACCCCTTCCGTACTTTGTCGGTGTAGGATTTGTCTAAATTCAGCATCTCGGCTAAAATTTGTCCCACCACCGTTCAAGAGGACACACGAAGGGACTCTAATATGGATACTTCCCAAGCACACAGCAAGGGAGGACAAATCATATATCATCATTAACACATATAGGAGGCATCTCGCTCTCCCCAAATAACACATGACTCCTGTGTGTTGGTCGTCACACGAAGTTAGCACCACCCCTGCTAGCTGAAGTGTCAAGGTGTACTAAAACTAACATCACCTATTGTTAGCAAATATTGCTTCTAATAGGATTTTTCCACAAAATAATTGCATAAAAAAATATACTTTTCAAATAAGAATATTTTTCATGTTCAATTCCTTTTTCCACAATTTCCATAAAAAAATTCATATGGGTTATCAATTCCAAATACTCCTGAATCATCATTCTCAAAGTAGTGATATGCATATATGCAACATATATTCCAAAGGTTCCAAATTCATGACATGTGAACATGTACAATTTTCATAAAGCCATATTTGAGAGGAATAATATCCAATAAGTAAAGATAATCATTCATAAATGTTCAAGAGTTGAAAATACAGTAATAAAATCATATGCTGTACCAATATCACAATCAAAGTATAAGAAAAATGTAAAATAGATCATAAAAAATATTATCTACTCACAGGGTAAAGGCCCCAAATTGGACAACCCTAAAATGTACTTTTTCAATCTCAATTTGATCAAATAGATCTCAAAAACCAGTCCGGAAGGTCCAAAAATCTAAGAAATGACTTTAGAATCACGAAATTTGGCCATTGAGAGCTTGGTTAACACTGGTCAACTGTTGGATACTATTCACAATCAAAAAATACTATTCACCACCGAAAATCATTATTCATACCCGCCGAATTTACTATTTATGATGCACAAAAAATTGTCAGATGGTCGAAAAATTTCATATCTTAAGGTTTATCTAACTCCTGAATCTATTTACGATGTCATATTTTCAATTTGAGATCTCTAAATAGAAGTTTTAGAACTTACATTTTTCTAAAATTTTCTACTTTCGATCTACGGTGATTTTACGACTGATTTGAAAAATTGTTCTGTCAAAATTATAATATTCTCCGTCCTGAATCCAGTGGTACCTTTAGTTTTGAGATCGGAAGCCAATAGGCACTCCAGATCTAGAGAGAAAAAGAAATGTTACTATTCATACTATTCATCGGTTAAGGAAATTTTTGCATTTTTCTTCACGCATCCGTCTCCACCTAACTTTATTTATTTATTTATTATTATTTAATAATTAAATATTTAAAATTTATTATTATTATTTTCATAATATGCATATATATACTATTTTTCATCCTAAAATATCTCAAAAATTTCTAAAAATTTATATCCTTATAAAACTTTAGTTGAACTCTTAAATCATGATTTTTCTTGATAAAAATTTTAATAAAACAAATCACAAAATAAATATTTTTATACATAATAAAATAAAGAATATTTCTAAAAATAAAATAAAAATTTATTAGAGGCCAATATAATTATTTTAAGTAAAACAAAAATCATTTTAATCAAAAATATATTTGCTTTTAGCAAAATATAATAATTGAAAATAAAATATATATTTTTTTATTGTAAAAGATTATTATTTAAAAATTACGGAATATTACATTCTTCCCTCTTAAGAAATTCGGTCCCTGAATTTCAAATCATCCTTTCATAAGTAAGGAATGAAGTCAAAGTATAAATTACAGTTATTAATCTCATTACTCAAGCAATTAGGGATATCTCTTTTCTGTATATCATCTTTACTTTTCTAGAAAATCTCTTCATTTGTGTGATTTTTTTTATATAACCTTAACTATAGGAATTTCCTTCAACCATAAGTTCTTCATTTGTCGATCAATAATAGATATCGATTTTTACTCATAATTAAGCTAAATTCTTGTCCAACTGAATTTCTTGGAATTAAATAGTATGAGAAGAATCTGATAGGTACTTCCTTAGCATTGATGTAAAAAATATTGTACCAACCTCACTTAATCCTAATAGCAAAGTTAGGCGATATATACTATGCATACTTTGTCCAATATTTCAAAAGAACCTATATACTAAATCTTAATTTTTTTCTTCTTTCCAAACCTTATTACCTCTTTCATAGGTGAGTCCTTGAAGAATATTTGATCACCAACTGATAATTTCTAGTGTTCAACATTCATGGTCCTTATAGACTTTTGACCTATATTGAGTTGCTTGTATTCTTTTTCTAATTAATTTCACTTTATTAACGATATTTTACCATAAGTCTAACTCTACTAAGTCATCTAACAAAAAGTTTGTAACACCTCTTAAATAAGGTTTTAAGTCGTCCAATAATACTTTATTATAGGCAAATTCTGCTAAGGGATCTCTTACCAAACTCCAAGACGTTTGAATCATGCTCTTCAAACTAGCATCATCAATTTAGGTTAGTCATATTATATCTATTGTATGTTATTTCAAATTAGATTTCAAAAGTTTAACTTTACTTAACTCACTCACCTATTAGGAGACCTACGATATTTCATATAAAACTTCAAATAGTGCCATTTGTGTATTGGCCTAATAACTATTGATATAGGCAAATTCAACTAAGGATAAATCCTTTCTTCCAACTTTCACTAAAATTATATAAAGATACTTGAAGCATAACTTTCAATGTGTAAACACATCATTTAGATTTATTATCAACTTGCTATCATCTAACTAAGATCTTAAGGCTTCGTAAATAGCTCTCCTAAAATAATATATTTAATTTTTACTTGCTGACACATCGAACAACAAAAGAAATATAACTTGCATATTCTTTTTACTATTATACTAGTACAATTCTTTCATATCTTAGTATATCCTTATTGCCTTGAAGTTATCCATATTCACAATCTATAGTTTCTTTTGAAATCTCTTTTTTTCAACAATTATTCACATTTGAATTCTCAATCTCAACATAATTTACATCCTGTATACTAAACTCAACTTAGTATGGTATAAACTCTTAACATAAATACATTGATCGCTCTACATTATTTTTAGACATAGTTCTCAAAATATTCTCTACATTTCCAAATTAAGAGTTCAAAGATTAATTTAAATCCTACTTCCCGTATTTTATTTTTCAAGTACTTCAACACCACTAATTCACTTAATTACATTCGTCAAAGCACCATAAGGCCATCATCCGTCTATTCCTTTCAAACTTTTCATTATTTTAACCTACTAACCACTTGGACATCATAATAACTGAGTTTCAAAGAAAATAAATTAACTTGTTTGCATTTTCACTCTTTTTTTTACAATTTCACCTATCACCTACAATTTTCCTACAAGAATCAAAACATCAATGTTTCATCAAGGACAGCAAGAAAAAGAAAATTTCTGGTGATACCTTAATCTTATTCTCTTTATATACTTAATATGAATCACGATCACAATTACTGTACATATACAAGCTTGCCGTCATTTTTGAAATTTTCACCTTCAATTTAGCTGATATCTACCAATAACTCACATAACTGTTCTAATTATATTCGGCTCATTCGCATAGCTATTGTAAGTATGCCCTTTTCTAAGTTCTATAAATGCACACGTTAGTATTTTTACTTTCATACCAAAGTTAGGGTGTGTGCAGCTATGGAGGGAATCACATTTCATCAATTTCGAAATATTTTTGTCTTTTGTAGTTTCAGTCTTGAAAAAAAATGGAAAGTATGTGAAAGCTGCACAAAACCTAGGTATGATGCTGGTCAGGAGAAAAATACATTTAGTCTATGGTGGAGGTAACTGTAGATTAATAGGGTGCGTGTCTACAACTGCATATGTAGAAGGATGTCAAGTTCTAAGTATTATTCCTACAGCTTTATCTACATCCAACATTATAGGGAAGACAATTAGGAAAGAATTTAGGGTAGCTTCCATGCATGAGCGCATAGCTAGAATGATGAGCAATATTGATGCCTTCATTGCCTTACCAGGTGGTTTTGGTATTTTAGAAGAGATTTTCCAAATAGTCTCTTGAGCACAACTAAATATGCATCACAAACCGATAGGTTTGTTAAATTTTAATCACTTCTTTGATGGTTTATTGTCTTTTCTTGATCAAACTGTGGAACAAATGTTTATCTCACACTCAGCACGATCAATTCTCATCTCAGCTTCAAATGCTGAGAAGTTGATTGATATTTTACAAGCATATGTTCATATACCTGATCCAATTACAGATCAAATAGATTGTACAATAGACAACTGCAGAAAGCATAAATTAGACTTAAATCTTCATCTTTAAATGTAGTAGAATATAACCATTGCTGTACCACTTTTATTTTCGTAGAGTCTACTTTGATACCATCCTTGCCAACCATACTTCTTTAAAGTTTGTAAAACTGTCCTCAAATGTTACTTATAATCCTCTGAACTCTAAAAATATATTAGTATATCATCAATAATTGCAAAAATAAATTGATCCAGGGATGGTTTAATTACTATTTGTTAAATCTATGAATTTAGCTGAGACATTTGTCAAACCAAATGACATCACTAAAAACTCATAGTGTCCATACCGAATCTTGAAATCAATTTTTACAATATTCTCTTCCCTTATCCTTAATTGATGATATCTAGATATCAAATTAATTCAATTTTTGAAAAACGTTGAGCACCCTATAGTTGGTCAAGCAGATCATCTATATGAGGTAATGGATATTTATTCTACATTGTCGCCTTATTCAACTATCTATAATATATGCACAATCGTAGCGATCTATTTTTTTTCTTTTCATAGATAGAATTGGAGCATTCCAAGAAAAAGTACTAGGGCATGTAAATCCCTTATCTAACACGTTTTGTAACTAATTCTTTTTCAGTTCCTTAAGTTCAGTGGGTGCCATTCTATATGGGAATATAGAAACTGGTTAAGTTTCAGAAAATAAATCAATACCAAATTCTATTTATCATTTCGGGATAATCTTGGAAATTCCTCAGGAAACACATCAGGAAATTCTTTAACCACTAGAATTTGATCTACATTAATGTATTTCATATCTATATTTTTGACCACTGCCAAATATCCTAGGCACCATTTTGCAATAACTTATGGGCTATTAAAGTAGATATTAGATTATTGGATACCTCACTACGGTCTCCTTGTATCAAGAAAGAAAATTCTCTAAGAAAATTAAATTTAATCACCTTAAAGTAATATTCCAAAATAGCATGGTATGATACCAACTAATCCATTCTCAGTATCATATCAAAGTCTACCATATCTAGACAACCGGGTAAAATGGATGTGACATTCAGAAACGGTTATATTAACCATCAGTTTCAATTCTTTAAATTCTCTAGCACATCTATCCCTACCACTTTCAAGCAGAAATTGACCCATAGATACCTTTTTAAGATGCCACAAAATCCAATCAATTTTATACTAGAAAATTTAGCAACTTTGAATAGAAAAGAAATTGAAACCCTATAGAATTTCACAGTAGCACCTGAAGTATAAATATGTTCGGTTGATATCTATACTAAAGATCGTACAAAAGAATTCTTTGCTCTAATAACCACAGGGAAACCTAATGTTTTGATACCAAAATTGTCACGCCCTTAATTTTAGGGCACGTGAAACACGTATACCATGAACATATATTTTTCATAAACATGAATATTCCAATCCTTTATCATGGAACAGATACATATAGGTTCTCTCATATATATATTATATACAGATCAAGTCCATAAATATCAGAGTAACTGTAGAAGTAGGGATCTTGTCTATGGTATATAGAGTATACTCTAGAATACAAATACAATACAATCCAAATAACGTGAGCCTTGAAAGAAACGTAGGCTCATCCAAGGATTAAACAGCTTAGCTGATCATCTATCTGTAGGATCAGACTCTATATCTTTATCTGAAAAAAAATGTAAATATTATGTAGTAAGTTTAACAACTCAGTAAGCAAATAAGACCTCCTATAACTTCTCAGGTTAGCATATGGATGAACTCATTTTTTAAAATTTATCACATAAAAAAATTATAGTTCGAAAGTATATCTATATAGGACTCGTATTTCAAATATCTTCATTTCAAATGTTAGTCAAATATTCAACACCAAATACAGTGCAACTTGATTATAAAACAATATTATTATTCAATAAAATATTTCACATACTTTAGGAGGATTTCATATCAGAATCACCATATCAAAGTTCAACCTCTTCCGTAGTTTGTCAGTGTAGGATTTGCCTAAATTCAATATCTCAGCTAAAGTTTTCCCCACTGCTGTTCAAGAAGACACGCGAAGGGACTCTAATATGGGTACTTTCCAAGCACATAGCAAGGGAGGACAAATCGCATATCATCATTAACACATATAGGAGGCATCCTGCTCTCCCTAAATAACACATGACTCCCGTGTGTTGGCCGTCATACGAGGTTAGCACCACCCTTGCTAGCTGAAATGTCAAGGTGCACCAATGCTAACATCACCTGCTGTTAACAAACAGTGTTTATAATAGGATTCCTCCACAAAATAATTGCATAAAACAATATACTTTTCAAATAAGAATACTTTCCATGTTCAATTCCTTTTTCCACAATTTCTATAAAAATTTTCATATGAGTTATCAATTCCAAATACCCTTGCATCATCATTCTCAAGTAGTGATATGCATATATGCAACATATATTCTAAGGGTTCCAAATTCATGACATGTGAACATGTACAATTTTCATAAAGCCATATTTGAGAGGAATAATATCCAATAAGTAAAGATAATCATTCATAAATTTTCAAGAGCTAAAAATGCAGTAATAAAATCATATGCTGCACTAATATCACAATCAAAGTATAAAAAAAATGTAAAATAGATCATAGAAAGTATTATCCACTCACAGGGTAAAGGCTCTAGATTGGACAGCCCTAAAATGTACTTTTTGAATCTCAATTTGATTAAATAGATCTAAAAAACGAGTCCAGAGGGTTCAAAAATATATGAAATGACTTTAGAATTGCGAAATTTGACCTTTAAGAGCTTGGTTAACACTAATCAACTGTTGGATACTATTTACAATCAAAAAATACTATTCACCGCTGAAAATTACTATTCATACCCGTCAAATTTACTATTCACGATGCACAAAAAGTTATCACATGGTCGAAAAATTTCATATCCTAAAGTTTATCTAAGTCTTAAATCTATCTACGGTGTCAGATTTTCAATTTGAAATCTCTAAATAGAAGTTTCAGAACTTACTTTTTTTAAAGATTTTCTACGTTCGATCTGCGGCGATTCTACGACTGATTTGAAAAATTGTTCAGTTAAAATCATAGTATTCTCCATCCTGAATCCAGTGGTACTCTTAGTTTTGAGATCGAAAGCCAATAGGCACTCTAGATCTAAAGAAAAAAATGAAAATTATTATTTATACTATTCATCGGTTATGGAAATCTTTGTATTTTTCTTCACGCATCCGTCTCCCCATCCCCCCTTTTTTTATTTAATAATTAAATATTTAAAATTTATTATTATTATTTTCATTATATACATATATATATATATATATATATATATATATATATATATATATTCTATTTTTCATCCTAAAATATCTCAAAAGTTTTTAAAAATTTACATTCTTATAAAACTTTAGTTAAACTCTTAAATCATGACTTTTCTTGATAAAAGTTTTAATAAAAACAAATCACAAAATAAATATCTTTATACATAATAAAAGAAAGAATATTTCAAAAAATAAAACAAAAATTTCTTAGAGGCCAATAAAATTATTTTAAGCAAAACAAAAATTATTTTAATTAAAAATATATTTACTTTTAGCAAAACATAATCATTTAAAATAAAAAATATTTTTATCATAAAACATTATTATTTTAAAATTATGAAATATTATAAATTATTTGGTTTGTAAGTTAAAAATATTTTATGTAAATGGGTCTAAACTTAGAAGAGTAACGTTGAAATAAACAAAATGGAATATCAATATTATGGTTAACTCAAAGAAATAATTGTTAGAAATTTGTTTTGGTAAAAACTATCACCCAAAACATAAGATCATTCATGTTAAGTCACTAAGAAATAAAAAATAAATATGCGGAAGCATGCCTGAATCCATAATAATCAATTGTTCTTTAAAGCTTTGTAGTTGACCTTCTAGATCAACACATATTTACTATAGAACTTTTTAAGTTTTCTCTGTGACTTATCTCTAATAATAGGATATCATGAAATAGAAATTGAAAAATACGTGTTAGGTCATGTGTGATCTGGAGACCATAACTAACATATATAGATAACTTCTATTATCTATTTGGTATTCCTAATTTATCTATTATAAAATAAAAATTACCCGTTAAGTCTCTATATATTAAAAGCCCACAACCTATTAGATATATTAAAGCCCCAATTATCAAAAACTTAATTGATCACTTTTAATTAAATTTAACCTTATTTGATAGTCCGCATCATATAATTATTCACATATAAGCCCAACATTGGATTAATGATCTTACAATCTCCCACTTGAACTATATGTATAACCCTATAATTATGCTTTGCAAAAATAATTGAATAAGTTCAACTTTGCTGTCATTACCGAAAAGTATCTATTAACCAATTTGGTCCATCAACCATACCAACATAGGATCGAATTACATCTGTCGTAACTCAACCTATCAATGGTCATGTATGCTGATACAATTGAATGACATGAATTATAATGTGGATGGGTAGCATGAAAATTATATGTAACGTAATCTTAACATGCCTATTTCCAATTGGTCCACCTCTAAACTTTAGTGAGATGAAACCATACCAAAATTAGAGTGTAAATAAATCAAAACTTTATTTCTGTAGAAAATAACCTTAAATGTCCATAAATTGAAATAATTGAAAAATGTCTATAAAAGCATCTAAAATTATAAACTCTCACAAAAACTGAATATCATTAATTTACATAACACCCATACAAGCAATGTGCTCATGAAACTGTTTAGGTGGTAATCCCTTTGTAAGTGGATCTACAACCATAGAGTCTATACTAATATGCTCTATAGAGAATTGTCCATTCTAAACTCTTTCTTTAATAAGTAGGAGCTTGATGTCTATATGCTTTGACTTTTTTAAGCTCCTGTTGTTGTTAGAGTATAAAATTGATAACTTATTATCACAAAATAACTTGAGTGGCCTTTCAATACCATTTATTATGTACAGCCTCGTGACAAAATTTTGCAGACATACTCTGTGATTAGATGCCTTGTAATATGTTATAAATTCAGCTACTATAGTACAAGAAGTTATAAGTGTCTGTTTAGCACTCTTCTAAGATATGGCACCTCTAGCTAATAGATAGATATAGCCACATGTTGATTTCATACTATATTGGGATCTAGCAAAATTGAAGTCAGTATACCCAATGATCTCAAGTTGATCCAACCTCCAATATGTGAGTATATAGTCTTTTGTTATCTGTAAGTACTGTAAGACCTATTTGGCTGCTTTCGGATGGTTTATTCCTGGATTACTTAAATATCTGCCTAACATCTCTGTAACGTATCTAATATCTGAATGCATACGAACTCAAGCTCACATTAAACTCCCTATTGTTGAAGTATAAGGAATCTTATGTATTTTCTTTTCCTCAAAATCATTCTTAGGGCACTGATTGAGACTAAACTTGTCTCCCTTAGCCACATAGGTATCACTTGGTTTGCAATCCTACATAGTATATTTCTCGAGAACCTTTTCGATATAGCTCTTTTGTGACAATCCAAGAACAACACGAGAGCAATCTCGATGTATTTGAATGCCTAATACAAAAGAGCCATCACCAATATCTTTCATCTCAAAATTCTTAGCTAAAAATCTCTTGGTTTCATGTAATAAGCATATATTGTTGCTAGCAAGTTTGATGTTAGCGACATATAAAAGTAGAAAAATATGTTTACCCGCACATAACTTATGGTATATATAATTATCAACAAAATTCATCTTAAAACCAAACGAGATGATCATTTGATAAAACTTAAAATACCATTATCGAGATGCTTATTTAAGTTCATAGATGGATTTCTTCAGTTTTTAAAACATATTCTTTGGGTTTCTTGACACAAAGTTTTCAAGTTGCACCATATAAATCGTCTTATCAATGTTACTATTAAGAAACTCTATTTTCACATCCTTTTGCTATAATTCAAGATTGAAATGTGATATCAATGCCATTATAATCTGGAAAGATTCTTTAAAATAAACTAGAGAAAAAATCTCTTTATAGTCGATACATTCTTTTTGTGTAAAGCCCTTTGCAACAAGATGAGCCTTGTATCTTTCCACATAACCTTTTGATTCCATCCTGATCTTAAATATTTATTTGCAACTAATGGGTTTCCAACCTTCTGGTAATTGTATAAGATCCTACACGTCATTATCTTTCATGGACTTAATCCCTTTATTCATGGCATCAATCCATTTTTGAGAGTTAGATCTTTCCATGGCTTGGTGAAAGTTGATTGGATCATGATGTCTATCTCTTGTTCTTAGAGAAATACAATATACTCATATAGTATTGTAATTTTTATTTTTCTAATGGATCTCCTTAATGGTATAGGTTTTAGAGATGTTAGAATTTGCTCTTATGGAACAATTTCTCAAACGGAAGGTTCTTTGACATTGTCTTGCTCTGTTGTGTCTTGGACAAGGTTAAGAATGTGATCCTAATCAATGCCAATGACACCTGTGGGAATATCATCATATTTCTATAAATTCAATATCCTCAAAGAATCAGGCATTTTTTGAATAAAAAATCAACTTAGTCATGGGATTATAAAACTTATACCCCTTAGATTTCTCAGAGTATCCAATAAAATAGCAACCCATTGTTCTTGAGTCTAATTTCTTTTTATTAAGCTCATAAGGCTTCGCCTCAACTAGACATTTTCAAACATGAAAGTGTTTCAAATTAGGCTTTTTGGCCATCTAAAGTTCATAAGAGGCTTTGACAGTTGTTTTAGTTGGAACTCTATTAATGATATATGCTGCAGTTTTAAGTGCTTTTCTTCAGAGTGATTTTGGTAAGGTATAATGATAAATAGTACTCCTCACCATGTCCTTAAGCATTCTATTTCATCTTTCAGCAACACAATTAATGGCAGGTGAACCCAACAAGGTGTACTATGGGATGATACTGCATTCCCCTAAGTACTTAGTAAATATTCTTGAATGTTGTTCACTTAAACCATCATATCTGCCAGAGTATTCACCACTACGGTTAAATTTGATACTTTTAATTATTTTGTTGAGTTGGTTCTCAATTTTAGCCTTAAAAATTTTGAACACATTAAATGACTGTAACTTTTCATGAATGAGATATATGTAGCCATATTTAGAAAAATCATCTATGAACGTTATAAAGTATTTTTGACTATTTTAAGCAATCGCAAGGAATGGCCTACAAATGTCTATATATACAAGTTCTAAGATGTTTAGAGTCTTATTGGTTTCAAATCTTCTTTTATTGGTTTTTTTTCTTTATACAGTTAACATAAATATTAAAATCTCTTTATCAAAAAAATATATTAAAATCTATGAAATTTAAGGGATTTAGAATTTCTGTAACACAAGTCTATATTCTCTGTTTATAGATATGACCTAATCTCTTATGTCATAACGTAGCTGAATTCATATTGGTTAATTTTCTCTTTGTACCTTGGTACTTAAATGCAATGATTTATTAAATGAGGTAATATTATTAATTAAATAAAGATTATAATATATTGACAAAGAACTGGAACCAACTAACTTTGAATCATGAAACAAACTAAATTTTTATTTTCCAAATAGACAACAATAACCAAAATTTTCCAAAGTAGAAATAGAAATCAAATTTTATTTAAATGATAGTATAATAAATGTTTCATTAAGATCCAAATAAATTCTAGTCTTTAATAATAACTTAAATTTTTTTATTGCCTCAACTTGCATTGTCTTGCCATTGCCTACATAGATGTATCTTTCAACATCATTTATCTTTTGACATCTCAAGCAACTTTACATAGACATACTGATGTGAGTTGTTGCACCATAATCTATCCACCATGTATGTTTAAGCACAGAAATTAAATTAACCTATAAACAAATCAAATTAAGAAGCATACATTTTTTAGCATGCTATGCATGATAGTTGGTACATTGCTTCTTCTCATGCCCTTCAGCTCAAAGAAACAACCAGTACCTTTTGATTTGTTTGGTTTTTTTGGGTTCTTTTTTTGGTACTGTATCTATAGTTTCCTTGTCCTTAGAGGTTGAAGGTAGATGAGCACTCTCTGCCTTATCTTGTTTAAGCCTTTCCTCTACCTAAACACTGTGTGAGATAAGCTCATTTAAAGACTAGGTTTCTTTTTGACAATTATAGCTCACATTAAATTGGCTAAACTATGCCAAAAAAGATATCAAAACCATATGCATCAACTAGTCCTGAGAGAGTTCAAGTTTAAGTTCTTTCAATTTAAAAGCAAGATGAAACATCTATAGGATGTACTCCCTTATATTTCCTTTGCCTTTATATCTCATTTAAAATTAGACATGTCAAAAGTATATATGTTTCAACCTTTTTATTTTTGACAAATCTCTTTAATATCCACAAGGAACTCTTTAGACGTAATTATCTTTTCAAACCTGTGCCCCCAAATGCTTCTAGAATGGCTTTCTTTATTATCATCATACATATGTGATTTGATTTTCTCACCTTTTTATATCTCTCTTGACATCAGAGGTACTTTTATATGTAAGAGGTAGGTGACAATCAGCTTTTAATGCAAGGTTAAGATCAATTACTCTAAAAAAAAAATTAGAGATTCTCTTTCCATGACTTGAAGTTAGAGCCATTTAGCATAGTGTTAGAATTAATATTGGTAATAATATTTATAAGAGTCATAATTGAATAGAGAACAACAAACAAACAAAATAAATTCATATAAGTCTCAAAGAAAAAAGAAATTCAAATTAGGCAATCTTGATCTCAAGATACTGGGCATTCCATTAATATTTTGTCTTTAGACAACAATATCAACTTGTAAGTGATATATTGGTGCAATAATCAAACACTGATAATAAAAACATATCAAACAACAAATTTTTTTTTAGGCCAATTTATTATTCACTGGTAAAACTGAATAATTATCATGCATTTATTATCACATATGTGCATGTAATTTTGTAAAATATTGATTTTCTTTTAGGCCGATGAATATTCACATAAATTACATGCACACAACCTTATATATTTCAAAATAAAATTAATTTTCACACGAGACGTCATTTTGGTGACATATTAACCCAACTCGGATCTTATACTAGACTTAATTCCCGATTTACCCTATTTGTTTTTGTTTTAACTTTATGCAACGGTTATGACTGCCATTTTTCTTTCTTTTGTAGATCTTATTAAATGTTTGGCAGTGGCTATAGGGTTCGATCTTCCTGAATTTGCAAAATTTTCATAAACTTAAAGCCAACACAATAATAAACGTATATTAACATGAAAAGTCTGGTCCAAAAGTACTAAAACTAAATTAATAGAGTAATAATCCTTTTAAAATCAAAGGTAACCGTAAATCCTTTTCAAGAATTGATTTGAAGAAGCAAGTATAAAATTTGGCCACAAAAATTGAATATTTGAATCCAGTCGAAGAAACCAAATTTATATCTGAATCTAAAATTTATCTAAATATATAAAAACAATAAAAAAATTATTCTTGAATTTAATATCACCAAAACTCTAATTATTAAATTCAATAATACTCGAAACAAAATTAATCCTTAACCCAAATTTATTCTTTATTTGTTCTCAATGATTCAACATGAATCAAACTTTGATATCACTTGTTAGAAAATTTCTTTGGTAAAAATCATCACTCAAAACATAAGATCATTTATGTTGAGTCATCAAGAAACAAAAGATAAATATGCGGAAGCATACTTAAGTCCATAATGATCAATTGTTATTTAGAGTCATACAGTTGACCTTCCAGATCAACACGTATTTATCATATAACCCCTTAATTTTTCTCTGTGACCTATTTTTGACAATGAGATATCAAAAAATAGAAATTGAAATATACGTGTTTTGTTATGTGTGATCTAAGGATCATAACAATCATATATATAGATAACTTCCATTATCTATTTGGTATTCCTATTTTATCTCTCATAAAATAGAAATTACCCCTTAAGCTTTTACACATTAAAGGGCCACAATCTATTAAATACATTAAAATCTAAATTATTGAAAACTTAATTAATTACTTTTAATTGGGTTTAACCTTATTTGACAGTCCGCACCACATAATTATTCACATATAAGCCTAATGTTGGATTAATGATCCAATAATAACAAGTAAGAAGGATACTCCAAGATTTGAATAATTGTTAAGTTTGAAGATATAGAAGTTTAGTTGTATCAACAAAGTTTATGAGTTTAAATAAGTATCTTTTCAAGTTAAAGAATCTCATGACTTCAAGATAGATCCATCCTTAGGTATCTCATATTTAGATTATATGTAAAAAATATTTAGAAACTTTTAAACTCACAAAATGTATTTTAAAATGTATTTCAAAAATCATAGAAGCTGTTTCAAAAACATTGATGGCCAAAAAGAATAAAAAAATTGCCCAATTTTTGTTTAGAGCAACAACTATTTGTTACTTATACAAAAAAGACGACTTTAGTATTTTCAATGTTTATTTACATATCCAATCAACTGCAAATGATCCATAATGATTATATTGACAAAAAATCTATAAATACAAGGATTCATTCAAGGGACATGTTCCTTGAATATTGAGATTGAGATATCTTTGTAAAGGAGAGATTAATCTTTGATACCAACTATGTAATAGTCTTAAAATTTAAAGAAAATCTTAAATTAAAGAAAATTTTAAGTAAAAGAGAAGATTTTGAAAATGGAGATAAGAATTGTCAAAAATATGTTTATTTATTACATGGGTTGAAGAATTATAAAGAAAATATAAGAATTTACGTTTTGGGGTCAAAATGTAAATAAGAAAAATTTGCAAAGACCTCCCACTAAAATTAAATTTTTACAAAAAGGTCCCCTGGAATATTTTAAAGGCCTCAGCCACCCACGAAGCAGAAAATTTCAGATTTTCTCTCTTTCTCCTCCAAATTTTCTCCCTCGAAACCCTAAAATTTCTCTCTAAAATTCTACCACTTCCGGACCTTGAATTTCGATACCACCACCACCAACGGACTCAGAACGAAGAGTTCTATAAATCTATCTGATTGATTTATAGAAAATTGGCTGAAGATTGGCCAAAAAATGGAGGGCTAAATCACCTAAAGAGGTAATCTCCAAAACTTCTATCTGTAGTTCTCAAAGATAAAAACTTACACCATAGATTGATTCAAACGGTGCCAAAATCTTAGGATCTTAAGTTTTAGGATCATCTTCCTTTGCACGTGCCCCCACGTGCCACTTCTCCCTCGACGAATGATGCCTACACGCAGTTCCTACGGTGGCACATGCAGCGCGTGAATCCAGCCCCTTGTTGCATTGACTTGCATTGACTGAGCTCTCAGAGGCTAAATTTTGCAAATCCTAAGTTATTTTCTAGATTTTTGGACCCTCCGTACTCATTTTTGGGGTCTAGTTTGCTAAATTTGGACCGAAAATGTGGATTTTGAGATTGTCCAACTTGGTACCCTAACTTTGTGAGTAGATGATTCTTTCTATGACTTATCCTATACTCTTCTTGATCTTTAAATACGTAATTGATTATGTTTATAAGTTATTTAAACTTTTATATATTTTTGAAATAGATTAAATTATCTGAATTGTTTACAATCTGAAATATAGTTCAAGAAGAGTATAGTTTTGAAAACGGATTTCTGAATTCATGGTATATCTGATACTACATGTATTTTTTATTAAATGGTGAAATGAATATTTATGCACGGGACATTAATTTATAAAGCTATATGTTTGTCTCGAGAAATGGCATGTATATGTGATAAATCCTGATTGGAAAATTTATGACAGATGAACTGTATTGAGACTGAAATTATGTATTATATTGAAAGCTCTGTTTTGAATGATATGGAATATGTGCATATGATAATTTTGTACAGAAATCCAATTAGAAACACTGTTTGCTAACAACAGGTAATGTTAGCACTAGTGCACCTTGATACCTTAGTTAACAGGGGTGGTGCTTACCTCGTGTGAGGGCCAACACGTGAGATATGATATGTGATAGAGAGCAAATTACCTCTTATCTGGGCAAGATGACAGTTATATGAGATGTGATTTTCTTTCCCTTGCTTTGTACTTGGAAAAATTGCCCATATTAGAGTTCCTTTGTGTGTCATCTTGAATGGTGGTAGGACAAACCTTAACTGAGATGTTAAGTATAGAAAAATCCTACACCAACAAAGTACGAAAGAAATTGAACTTTGATATGGTGGTTCTGATATGAGATCCTCTTAATATTTTTATAAGAAATATTTTTAATGCATATCAATGTTTGATTAATGATCATATATCATATATGGTTACAGATATCTGATATGATTTGAATTGAGAATATTTGAAAATGCAGGTCCCATATGGATATACTTCTGAATTGTAATTTTTGATGCAATAAATTTTAATATATGAGTACATCCATATGTTGATATGAGAAATTATAGGAGGTATTATTTGCTCATTGAGTTGTCAAACTCACTACACGATACTTACATTTTTTTTCAGATAAAGATACAGAGTTTGGTTCTGTTGCTACGCGATCAGCTATGTGTCATATTCTCTGGGTGAGCCTACGTTGCTTTTAAGATTCGAAATGTTTAAAATACTATGTCATTGTAATATAGAGTATACTCTGAACGTCACAAGCAGAATTTCTGTTTCTACTGTAATATTGTTATGTGTAGTTTTAGCATGTATAATTTGCTATACTAAAAATTTGTAAACGTATGATATTTTCTTGGGATATGATATTGTGAAGCTGTATGCAAATAAATAAGGGTAAAGTTATCTATTAGTTGTGTTATTCGCGTTCCATTAAATTGAGACGTGACAAACTATTGGAATTGAGAAAGTGTAGTAGCTCAAAAATACATATTCTTAAACTTGTATTTATAGTGCAAATTTTAAGTTGAAGTTAATGGACCTGGATGTTGGCTTGTATTGAAGTTAAATTAGAATAAATCTTGGAGTTTAACTATCTCTTTCCTTTAACTTTTTACAATTGAAACTCTTATTTTTTTTTTATACTCTGTCTTGTAATTTTTTTGTATAGATTAACATATAATTAGATCTTTTGCTACTTCATACATTTTCTTATAACAATCTCAAGATAGATAATTATTGAACATATTTTAAGATTGTTTTAATTTTCTTAGAATTAAGTTTTTGCATAAACTTTAACATACTTTGAAAAGTTCTTTATTTTTTTATAAATTCATTAAGATAATACACTTAATAATTTAATTGTTTTTAATGCTTGTAATTGTTGTTTTTTCCTTTCTTCTATCAAAATAACTTGTTTCATAAGTGTTTTGGAATTCAATTTTGAAAACTACCAATTTTTTTGTAAAATACCTAAATCATCTCAATCTTGAGTGTTGGTTGCTTTATGTAACATAGTCAAATTCAAAGTTAAAAATTTGTGTTATTGCTTTAATATTATAATAATTATTTGAAATATATATATAATTAGAATAAAAAAAAATTGATTAGGGGTTGGTTATGGATAGAAAATTTTTGAATTGGAAAAATTATTTAAATAATTCTAAAATATGTGAAATTTGAGTTTGTAAGTTTAAATATTTATGAAATGTGAATTTTTAGAGTTGATGAAGTTTGATTGGTTTGGAAAATTATAAAATTTGAAAAACAATTGTGGTGTATAAAGACAAGATTTAAAAATTAGATTAAAAAAAGTAAGATTCACAAAAATGCTAAAATTAAAAAAAATTATGTTCAATGTGAAAATATTAAAAAGAGAGGGAAGTGTAATTTTATAATTTTTGAAAGTTAATGAAAACAATGAAAAATAAGCACACAAAAATGAAGTTATTGTTTACTTGAATATGATGATAACATATAAAAGGATAGTGGAGTGTAATATTAAAATTTTGGAAAGTTAATGAAAAAAATTAGGATTAAGATAATTTTAAATTTAATGAAAACAATAAAAAAGAAAAAGAAATTATGACTTACTCGAATATGATGAAAACAAATGGTAACGTTAAAAACTCTTTATTAAGCCTGCAAATATTAAGACTTAAAGTTAAGATAATTTTAATATCAATTTAAAGTATGCTTGCCCTTTGTTTGAATTCATCAATAGTGGATGAACGTATGGGTAAGATCAAAAGGTAAGTATGCTTCTCATTGCATTTATTACAGTTCTACACTACCCTTGCAGACAGCTGGCCCTATTTGTGGGGCTCTGCGATGTCTTAGAAGTAGATAGAGGATATAGTGACATCATAGATAATGTAGTTCTTGTGGTGATCATAAAAACTCTCACCTAAATTATAGCTAATCATTGATGGTGGTTGAGTTTTTCTCTTATGTTCTATTGTTAGTGGCTAAAATCTCTATATTTAAAGGTCTATGACAATGGGGGATGCACCTCTATATCTCAATCATCTTACACCTCATTTGGTCCTATGAAAAAACTACTAGCCCCCAGTGATATTCAGCCGTCGAGGTGACCAATTAAACTGAGTACAAATGGATGCCCGATGGTTACCAGAACATGGCAACCATCAACACCCTTAAGTTGTATGTTGACACCAAAATAATGCAATTTGACTTAAAAAGAACCATCCTCGTTTAATGTTCAAGATGAACCATCCACCTTAATACTGGACCATAGTATTGGCAGATTTTCATTCTCCCAATTACTTAGCCCAAAGCAACGAGGACTATTCTATAGTCAACCTATGAAGTTGGAGACCCGTACTAATACACGTAGTTACCTACCATATATGAATATCAAGATGATCAGCCAACCTAATCCCAATCCTAGTTTAATGATACTTGCGATCCCTAAGGAATAATTTGGTAATTATAAGAGATAATTTGGACTCTCCCGGCTCACAAGAAGAGTATGAAGATGCCAACCTAGTCAGTGGTAGCAATGAAGATATGCCAGTGGTAGAAAGTGCAGTTACATCTTCACAAGGTGTCATGTATGTTGTAGGCACCACTCAAGTCTACCTTGTTTTGCAAGAGGCAATGACACTCTGTTTCTCCCAACTGAACTTGGCCGTTGTGAATGCTGAAATATTCTCTAAGTTGGTTGTGGCATAAAATTGGGTCATAGGAGAAGACTTCGTTCTCTATCAAATTTTTCCAAGCAAAGATATCATTTATACAGCCAAGGTGTTCACTACGAGGGCTTATTATGACTTTTGCACCCTTAAGTTCCCAGGCACATTTCTTAATCTTATGTATAAATATTCTAATAAGGGTTACCCATTAAAGATTAGGACATGCATGAAGGCAGCAACAAGGATGTAGGAAATCACAAGATTTAGAGGCGCGCACACACACTTGAGTCAGGAATTCTCTCAAGATCATGAAAAATTTGACTATGACGTTATAGTAGGCTCTGTTATGGACATGGTCACCAGAAAATTTAAACACACTATTGCAAAAATAAGGGGTTTAATTACATATGAGTACAGTTATATAATATTGTACTAGAAGGGCTTAATCGCCAAGCAAAAGGTAATTTCCGAGGCATTTGGTAATTGGGAGCTCTCATACAATGAACTCCTTAAGATGATGGTGGCTGTTGAACAGTGCATGCCTAAATCAGTTGTGTAATTTAAATACAAAGGCAAGTGTAATTGATGGAATATTCCTACTGGGATAATGATGATCCAATGAGTATTCTGGACTTTCAAGCCATGTACCGATGCATTTCTCCACTTTAAACCCATGCACTATATTGACACAACATCCCTCTATGATTGGCATACATCGATTATAAATTACGTTGCTAACCCATAGTCTGGTTAGTCGTCACTAGATGGAAACAACCATTTCTTTTTTGTGCACCACCTAGCGAGTAACCTAAACATGGTTATCAGAAACAAGCGTTTGAAGGAGAGGTTTATAAACATCGGTGAGTTTTTTTTTTTCAAATTATTTTCATAAGCACTTTACTGCATAATTAAAATTTACTGTTACTGCAAGTGAATTATGCAGCCTATTTGTACCAACAAGATGAATTGCAAAAACAATTGAAGGTATTGTAGAGCATAAATGATTATGCTGAAAATTGGGCTGACAACATTCCACTTCAGTAGTAGAGTCGTACGTATGATAGGGGTCAACGATGAGGTCACATGACAAAAAGCCTAGTAGACAACATCAACGGTGTATTGAAAACTACTAGGTTCTTGCCCATCGCAGCTCTCGTTAAAGCAATATTATATAGGATGAACATGTATCTTGTGAACCATGATGCCACATCCAATCCATAGTAGAACACAGGTCAAGAGTATTGTGAAGATCCTAGAAAAGAAATACAAGAGAACACGAAAAGGGCAAATTCGTTCAGGCATGCGAGGTAGAAGAGCGATACAACTGAGGCCTCGACTAACACGACAAAACAATAAAAGTCAACTTAACGAGGCACACTTGTCATTGCAGTGAGTTTCAAGCACTAAAGTTTCCATGCCCTTATTTAATCCTAGTATGTGAAAGGTACCACATGAACTACTGTTTATACTTACATCATGTCTATAGGCTTGATACCTTATTGGCAGCTTATGAAAACAAGTTCCAGCCACTTCATAGAAAAACCTATGGCCATGGTTGATCCAACCAACTTGCATAAAAAAATCCATACAAAGTCCACATGCATACACAACGAAATGGATGAGAGGGAACCGAACCCTGAAACATAGCGTGGCCTGTATAAGGGAGAACAGCCACAACAAATTAAGGTGCCCCTAAAGCTTTAGAAATCAACTTGCACCTGACAACTAGTTGGAAATTAGAATTTTTTATACACACTTAGATTATTTTGAAATAGTTGGAAATAAAGTCATTTAACTGTTAGTGCTAGAACTTTTGATTCATACTATTTACATACTTAAATTGACGGAAACCTCGTACTCAATCTTCAGATTTCCTTCGTTCTACTTTAGAAAATCAGTCTTGTTAAGACAAGACTTACTATAGTGTTTTCTGAAACATGACCAATAGACAGACAAAGGGGTAAGAACCAACCAGCTTGGCTCTGTCAAATTGTGAATTTTGTGTAAAATTGCAGGAGTAAATTGAATTACAAGAAAACTAGCTGGTTAATACAAATATTTTGGTGAAATAAGTTTATGTGTTAAGACTTAGCAAATTGTTCTTTAAATCCATAAAATCATAAACTTTTAAATATG
Source organism: Gleditsia sinensis (assembly GCA_037074535.1). Lineage (NCBI taxonomy): Eukaryota > Viridiplantae > Streptophyta > Magnoliopsida > Fabales > Fabaceae > Gleditsia > Gleditsia sinensis. The sequence goes on along the minus strand of CM073466.1, from coordinate 66,432,233 downwards.
ATAGAGAAAATAAATCAATGAAAAATAATAATATATGGATTAATTCTATTTAAAATTTTTAAGATTCTTCTTAAATTTTTTTACTTTTATGAATTAACTTTGTTTCATTTTTTGCATAAAAATGACATTAAGGTTAAGTGATTCTAATTTTACTGGTCAGCACATTAGTGACGTGCATGAGATTTTTTTAATTCTCGGGTTCAAATTTATCAAACTCGCAACACTTATGTCTAGTCCTATGGCGTAAGAAAAATAGGAATAAGATCTACGAAAAAAAGTGAGCAAAGGTTCACCAAAAATACTAGGAAATTTTGAATTTTCACAACATAAGTGAGTTAAATTAACTTATTTTTCCCATGTGATGTTAAGAGAAATGATATAGAAAAAGGAACTCCTTATTTTCTTCATTAATATATATTGAAAGAGGATGCTAAAATTAAACACTACAATGAGTTAGGAGTGATTATTTTCACTACTTATCCTATCAAAAAAGGTAATAAATCTCCTCCCTCTCCCATTCGCCAAAAGGTTTCCCTTCAATAATATTATTATATTAACTCCATAACACACATAAAAAAAAAACATATTAGCTTCCATAATTTACCCTTCAAGTTCTTCCAATTCTCAATGAAGAATCAACACTACCGTTGTTCACACTTGCAAAGATCCTAGCAATCTCTAACTGTGTATTGGCAATTATCTCTGTTCTCTTTAGATCCGTTTCACCTCTCTTGGCCTCAGCTTCCACTCTCATCTTCTCTATCTCTTTCATCGTCTCCATTCTTGCTTGCTCTGACCTGACCACCACTTGTCCTAACCATTTCATGCTCTCTCCTATCTCCATCTCTTCTTTCCTTCTTCTCCTCTTGGTTTTCTCCATTTTCTTCTTACTCCTCCTCTTTCTGTAATATCTTAACTCTGCCTTTTCACTGTAAATCACAGGTGTGCTAGTGCTGCTATCAGTGTTGATTAACAGAGTCTCATGCTCACATGACTTGGTTCCAAACCCATCTTCCTATTGATGAACAAATAAGTAATTTATAACATAGATATATACATATTTGAGAACAACTGCGTTAAGACATTTTTAAGTAAATTCAATATATTAAAAATAAATAAATAAAGTCATTTATAAAGACAAATAAATATGTGAAAAGTGAGTCTCATAGCACATTCTATTCATAATTGAGTTACTAGATTTACTTTTATAAATTAAGTCTATTTAACAATTTGAGTAAACTAATAATTTAGTCATATATTTATATACCTATTTTGTTTTAGATAGTCATCAAATTTCTTTTAGTTCATGAATTATTCCTTAAAATTAAAATTATTAAACTTATCGTATATTAGTTCCTCATGCACTTGATAAAAGGACTAACATGCGCAAAATTTGGTATTTTTATGAACTAAATCATGTATTCAAGTGAATTTAAAAATTAATCAAAGTTAAATAGTTTTATAATTAATTCAGCGACAAAATTATTAATTTATTTTAAAAAAAATTTTAAATTAGTCTTTTCAATGCTTTTATGTTAACTTCACTCACATAGCATATGGTTATTAACAAATAAATAAATCGATAGCTATAGCTTGAGTAAGCCTACACAATATTACACCGTTTTTGTCTTCTATGCACAATAAAAATTTTGAGTAATAATCCCATGAACACTATATGAATTTTAGTAATTACAAAATAATTGTTAAATATAAAACAATATTTTATTCATATTATTAAATGCTTACAATATGAATATTATAGAATGACAAAGATTCAAATAAATATGAAGCTGCTTAATTTTTCTTTTAAGCGACATAAAATTTTGCAACTTTCAATTTTTATTATAAAAAAGTAATTAATTAAATTATTATTTTCTTAAAAAATAAATAAATAATTAGATGTACTTCATTTGCATAAGAAAATTTTAGTCATTATAAAGTTTAATTCATTTTACACATTATACTATGTTTATTTATTTTCTTATTTTTAATAAAAAAAATTAATTTAATAACTGTAATTAATTTATTAAAATTATTATTGCAAATAAGTATTTTATTTTTTAATTAATATATCATCACAAATATTATTTTATTAATAAGTATTTAAGTCAATTACACATAAAGAATTTAATAGCATAAATAAAATAATGTTCTATATATATTTAATAATTATTGTATAATAATTAAAGTTTATGGTATATAAACGTAAGTTCATGACATTACTCATAACTTTTACAATTCATTGGTCACTTCATATTTTTCTACTATGATTCTTTTTGCAATGAAGGACCTTTAGTATCTTTGCTTAAAATATTTAGGTTTCACTTTCACGATATGCTTTTTGCAAAGCCTTGTTTCACTACCTTCTGCAATGAAGCTTGTGTTGCAATGAAACTGATAAGGGTGATTAATTCTGAAGGGTGGAATCTCTTAAGAAATTGTGGTTTTCACGGTCACATGCATATCAAGTTCTTAATTTCATAATTCAATGATTAAGTTAAAATTAAGAATCTAGAATAATTAATAATCTTGGTATGTAAATTAAAAAATTCAACCTCTTGAATATTCGAATTTATTTTATGGAATTACCTAATGACTAAATGCAATAAGAATACTCATATATGATATATTAGAGAGAGAATTGCTATTTTGATATTCGAAACATATGTATTTTATTTTTTTCAATTTAATCTTTCAAAATTTTATTTTTCATTTTAATATGTTAAAAATTATTTTATTTTAAAAATGCTCTCATATTAATTTTATTAAAAATTATTTATTTTAAAAACACTCTCATATTAACACACCCTCTATGTGAGGATGTAATTTAAATAAGTTTTTAGTTTGACTAACAAATTAAAAAAAACCTGTTAAATATCTATTAACAATGTTAACTTTGAAGATTCTTTTTAAAATGATAGTCTTCTTAAAACATAAATGAAAAAAAAATGAAATTTTTTAAAAAATAAAATTTAAATATAAGTGTATCTTTTCAGGACTTTCATAGCAATTTACTCTAGATTAATTGGAATTTTCGAAAGTAAATGATTTCTTAATGTGAGGTGTCAAAAGTTTCACTCCTCAAAGGTAAAGATCTAGCTTCACAATGAAGGAATCATAGAATACCAAAGAAATCAAAGAAAATTACTCAAAATGAAATTAAAATTACCCATTAATTTATCTAATTTATACCTTGGCTAACCTGTCATTTGATCCATGTGAGTTCTGTTCATTTGCAAGTGGTGGAGTGGCAGCCAGAGGAGGAGGTTGTGACGACAACGCCCAAGAGGGCTCCTCCCGCGCCATCGGCTGGTTAATGGTCCGGTGCGGTGGTCGAGAAGGCGGTGCCGCCGCTGTTGCTAGTGGCGCTGGCCCAGTCCCACGCAGCAGAAGATGTAGGCGGGAATATAAAGGCCAATTAGATGAGGAGGCATCATGAGCAAAACTAGCTGACTCTAGACGATACCTTTTCTTCATAGACTCTATCTTGTTCTTGCACTGTGTTTGGGTTTTTGGGGATTTGGTAGAATTTGCTCGTGATGAAACGTTCTTAGCAATATCTTCCCAGTCTTGGCCCTTGAGTTTGGCTCTGTTTCTGAGAACCCATCTGGCTTCATAGGCATCAAGAAGGGTTGACACTGCTCCTTCACTCCATTCATCCCTCTTGACCTTATCACCGGCACCGGCAGCAGTTATACTGCCACCGCCGATGGGTTTTCTAAGAGAATCTTCTTTGGCAGTAGTGGTGTTTGTAGTGTTATGGTTAGGGAGGAAAGGTGGGTTGGCTTCTTTGTCCTGCATCTCTCTCCCATACTACAATTTTTCGAACCCTTTGTGTGTAGTTGCTGGCATGTATCCAATCTCAACTGCGTCCAAGAGTAAGAAAGGGTTTAGAAAAGTAGACAACCACTAGCATTAGGAAAAATGAAAAAGAGTGGCCAGCAATAGTAAGAGATGGAAAAAAAATTGAAAACTAATTTAGTCCAGAGTTGACTATAGATAATGAGTAGTGTTAAAATTTTAATACGTTATAAAAACAATTTTAAAAAATATTTTTTTTATCATGTGTTATAATTTGACATTGTCTACTAATATTAGATCAAATACAAACTAAAAAAACATTAAAAAAATTAGTTGCATCTTTTTAAATGTGTGCACAAGTCCTCTTAATCAAAATATGATACATAGATATTTTTTGAATTCATTAAAGTATATTTTTTTAAAAAAAATATTTCATATGTTTTTTATTTATTAGAGAATTTAGTAACAAATATTTAAGAAATTGAATTCTCTCAATTTTTTCTAGAGAGGGAGAGAGGGGAGAGAGAAATTATGGGCAGCTATATAGGGTTAGTGAGAAAAAGAATGTTTCACTTTTGTCAAATGGGTTCATAATGGTGACCTTTTAACTTCTTTTGCTTTTGGGAGAGAGAGCTGGTACCTGGTGTGGAGTTATGTGATTGTGGGCGAATAGGTGTTGAGTTATTTTGGCTGTTAGCTTTGATATGAAGCCAACCAAGACAACCAAGTGGGGGCGTTGGTGGTTCTCTCAAGTGGTTCTATCATCCACTCCTTTAGATCTTCGTCATTTATTTCAAAAGTATTCATCCATTCTTTTAATAAGTGTTCGGGTAAAGTAATTTAGAAGAGAAATTAATTTTATATGGTATTTAAAATTTTTTAATATAAAATATTTTGTTTGAATATTTAATTAAAAATTTTAAAATATAAATAATTTAGTAATATTTTTTTCAAAAATAGAGAATTTTAAACATTTTACTATTTACTGGAATTTCAAATTATTTTTTTCAATTTTCTCTTATTAGTCAAACTTAAAACAAACTAGACTAGAGTCAATTTTCAAACCAAATTAATTCAAACCCCAAATCTCAAACTCATATTAGACTTGAATCTTGGCCACCAAGCTAACTTGGACCCCGAATCTAACCACTGGAATAGGGCTAACTCTCAAACCAAACTTAGATAAGGAAGCTAACACCAAACAACTAAAATAGTCTACATTGTAGTGTAGCCTATGACAAGCAACAACAAAAACGCCTCAGGGAACAACGAAGAAGTAGCAGATTTGGGAGGGGAAGGGGCTGCCATGGTTGCCCCCTCCTCCATTTCTTGTTAGTCTTTTTTATTTTTGTTTGTTTGTATTTTCTTTCTTTAGGAATTTTTTTCTCTCTCTCTATGAGAGTTATATGCTTCCATTAGGGAAGAGTAGCTCTAGAACTTCAAGTTCTTACATATAGATGCTCAAATTTAAGTTCAAAACTACATATTTGTGTTCAGATATGAAGAAAAAAAAAATTAGATCTACAACTCTGCGCTCATTTTGATAGAAAAAGTCTGAAGAGAGCCAACTTCAAATAAAGTTAGAAAGTGTGTTACATATTCTATTATGAGTCTCTATTTTCTTCTTTATTTGGTTGTATAAATTGAATTTTTGTGATGTTTAAGTTGTAATTTGATAAACTAATTTTTTAGAAGTGTGTTGCCTCTTGTATTCTTAGTCATAATATTTGTTTTTTTTATAGGGTAAGAGTTAAATTTGGGTAGTCTCTCATTGGATCCTTTCGTCTCTCTGAATTATGTCTTTAGTGACTTGGATTTTTATGTACTTAGCCATTAGGCCTTTGTAAAAAAAAAAAAACAACTATAAAAAGTATTAAGAAAAAAATACAAAAAAAAAATATAAATCCCTTTACAATGATTAATTATCCAAAAAAAATTTCTTCCATGAAAATTGAATTGTAGCAATTAAGCCGCCTTGAATTTCAAATTTCATGAATTTTCAAATGGAGAAAAGACATTTTACTGCCCTGTGGCTTCAGTCATTTTCACTTTGCTGCCATTTAATACAAAATTTAACATTTTGCTGTACTTTTGACGTTTGTTCTGTTACCAAAATGCTATCCCATGATTTAATTCCCTTAAATATTTAACAAAAATTCCTAAATCCCAACTAATTTTTCCGAATTTATCTCAATTTTATATCAAAAAATACTTTGAAGGGATGTGACAATAATTTAGAGATGTTAGATTACACAATTAAACAAGAATTTGGGGAGAGCGTAGAAATTTGAGGATTGAGGAGTGCGGTTGGGAAGAGAAAGGGTTAGAGATCTTGAGATGGAAATTAGAGAAATTTGAAGAAATTGGATATGTCAAATTGAACGAATTAGGCAAGAATTTGTAGAGTCCAAGGCTCCGTTGGAAGGAGAAGGGTTAGGAGTTTTAGATGGAATTGGAATATATTTGGCAAACTATAGATGTTACTGATTAGGTAAGAGTTTGAGAATAAGAAAAAAATTTGAGAAGTGTAGGGCTCGATTGCTAAGAGAGGGGTAGAAATTTTGAGATAAAATTAGAAGAGCTTTAGAAATTATTGGGGAATCAGATGGGACTTGGCAATGGAGCAACAGTTTTGGAGCTTGGGATTGGGTTTAGAAGAAAGAGGATTAGGAATTTTGGAATGAAAATAAGAGAAATTTAGAAAATTATATTTGTTTTCAATATTTAATAGGATTAAAGGAAAAGATAGTATTGTGTTAACCAAAAAAAAATTACGGATAGCAAAAATGTCAATTATTAAATCACAGGGTAGCGAAGTAAAAATTGGTGAAGGGAATGTTTGGTTCAACAAAAAGAAAAGGAGGAGAGAGAAAATAAAATAATTTTTTTATTTAGTTTAATTAGAACAAAAGAAAAAAAAAATAACTATTATATCTCTTTAATTTTAAATAAATATGTAACAAAAAAAGGAAAAGAGAGATAATTTAAGTATTAAGAAAATTTAGTGAAAATATTTTTATCTTTTTACTATCCCACAATTTTTCTTCTCTCCAAATCTTTCTATTTTTAATGGAAAAAAGAATGAAGGAAGAGAATGAATTTTATCTCTCCATTTTTTCTCACTTCCTCTTTAAATTATTGAAACAAATAAGGTAATTTTAAAAAAAAATCATCCCTCCCCTCCCCTCCCTTCTAATTTCTTCAAATCAAACACTACCTAAACTACATAATAGTAAAATATATTTTAGCCTTTTTAAAATTCTCCATCTAAGCGCAAACTTATTTTCTTATCATCTATTTCAAAAGTATTTATTGAAAGTCACGAGTTGTGGTCTATTGATGGAACGTATGAATATTTAACAAAAAGATTTAAATTTTCGTTCCATCATGTGCCAAAAAACAATTTTTGCTCAGATAAGGTTTTTAATTTATGAAATATTATTATAATTATATTATATATATGACAAAATATATTAGATTCGTAGTTAATTTCTATAACAATCAAATATTTTTATTTTATTTTATTTTTTGTACAATTTTCTATCATCAATGTAGACCCAACAACAATCAATTTCAAACCTAATCGCGCCAATTTACACCACCATCAGTCAATGCGCAACGATCACTGATCAATATAAATAGCTAGTTATATTAGTTACATTGAAAAATATGGCCTATTAATAACTTATTTAAATCTAAAATACATAGTAATTATTTCCTTTTAGATATGGATGTGACTCACGAGGATACGAGGTAACCAATCCATCAGTTAAGATAACTTTTCTTTTTCCATGAGAAGTCTGTGAAAAAAATAGATAATTTTAAATACAGATCTAAATATATAAGTTTGTCACTTATATCAAATATATAAATTAAAATATTAGATATGATAAAGTTTTTTTAATTTTTATTTATAATTTGGTGATTGTATTTTTTACTCAATTAAAGTCTAATTATTATAATTAGAAGTATATATCTTTAAAATTTTATTTTTAAAATTGTTACAATTTATACAAAATTTATGACTTATAAGTTATACATCTCCATTTTCCTTCAATACTTTTGCCTCGCTATCTTTCCCTTGTATCTCTCACGCTACCCTGTTGTTAGCCAAGCATTCTTTATGCCCTTTTTATGTGCCTTTTGGTGATTCACAACCACAAGACCTAAAGTTAGGCCTAAATGGTTATCTTACAACGACTCTGATCTGGCCATTGTGGTGAGGAATCATATACAGTAGTAGCCCACGTCAAATAACAATGGAGGATTGATGGGACTTTCAATTCTCTTAAAAGTCTATGGACTATTATTTGATGGATTCTTTTTTTTTAGGTTACAAGATATGTCTCTCACTCTATCAAAAGAAAAAATAATTTTTATTTTGATTTAATAATCTTGTATGGTTATCTTGATAGAGTTTATTATGCATCCTGTATTAAATTTAAATTTAAAACATTTTTTTATTTTAATTATAAAAATAATAATATATATTTGATTGTCATTGATTCAAAAATCTACAATATATTTATATGTTTATCTTTTAGACTATAACTCTATCAAATAAAAAAAAATTTAATCAATCGATTAAAGAATATATTCAACTTTTTTGTATTTATATTTGAATTGACGATTATTCACATATCATGAATAATTATATTTTTAATTCTATATTAACTCATTACATTTATACTAGACTAAAATACCACAAGACAAAACTTACATATTTGATCTTATCCTTAAGTGTTCAGTTCATATTATTATACTAACATTCAACCTATTTTATTAAACCATTTTAATCAATTAAACTCAATAATTCTAATATATCTTTATGACATCAATGAAATAGATTGACTTCTAAAGTTTAGGAACCAACAACTCACCCTCTATCTTAATTTTCAAACCCCTCAATTGCAAAATTTGGGATGATTTGAATTGGTTCTTTTTTTTTTCTCACTTTTTTTATTAAAAAAAAGGAATAAAATATGCATGATATTGAAAATTTTACCCTTCAAACACATCCACCATATTAATGATATTATAAATTCCAAACAATGAGAAATGGGTTGTCATTTATTTTTCCAATAAACTTTAAAATAGTGGAGTGGGAATTCTCTATTTCAAAACTCTTAAACAAACCCTAGAGAGAGAATAATAATAAAAAAATTCATACTAGATACGTATCACAAAAATAATGATGGTTTTCCCTTAAAAAACATATATGTCAATTCAATTTTTAATTTTTTAAATTTAGATAATTAAATAATTTTAATAAATATTAATTATTTTTTAATTTAAAATAATAAAAAATATATAGTGAAAAGTTACAAATTATTAAATAACTACTCTTTTCATAATCTAATAATATATTATAAATTACTAAATAATATATTATAAAATAACTACTCTTTTTATAATCTAATAATATATAATAAAAGTAATCGTTATAGTGTAGCCTATGAGAAGCAACAAAAAAAGCACCGCGGGAACATCGAAGAAGCAGCAGGCTTGGGAGGGGATGTTGCAGCCCCTCCTACATTTCTTGTTAAGTCTTTTTTTATTTTTGTGTGTTGTTGGTATTTCTTATTTTAAGAAAATTATTTTTTCTCTGTAAGAGAGTTATTTGTTTTCATTAAGAAATAGTAGCTATAGAACTTTAAGTTCTTACATATAGATTGGCAAATTTGAGTATAGATCTGTATCTTTGTATTCAGATTTAAAAAAAAAAGTCAAATTTATAACTCTGTTTATTTGAGTAGAAAAATACTGAAGAAAGTTAATATTAGAGAAAGTTGGGAGGAATGATACTTCTTCTATAATGTGTCTATGTTTTCTTCTTTATTTGATTGTATAAATTGAGTTTTTGTGATATTTAGATTATAATTTGGTAGACTAATTTTACAAAAGTGTGTTATTTCTTATATTTTTTGTTCCAAATTTTTTTTTATAAGTTGATATACTTGAGAGTTGAATCTGATTACTCTCTCATTGGATCCCTTCGTCTCTTTGTATTATGCCTTCAATGACTTGAATTTATATGTACTTAGCCATTATGCTTTTGTCCAAAAAAACAACTATAAAAAAAAATTATGAAAAAAAATACAAAAAAAAAAATACAAATTCCTTTATAATGATTAATTATCCAAACAAAAGTTTTTCTTCCATGGAAATTGAATTCTAGCAACTAAGCTGCCTTGCATTTCAAATTTCATGAATTTTTAAATGGAGAAAATACATTTTACTATCCCGTGGCTTTAGTCATTTTCACTTTGCTAACTTTAGCCATTAGATCCCTTCGTCTCTCTGTATTATGGCTTCAGTGACTTGAATTTCTATGTATTTAGCCATTAACCCTTTGTCCAAAAAAAAAAAAACTATAAAAAGTATTATGAAAGAAATACAAATTACTTTATAATGATTAATTATCCAAACAAAAGTTTTTCTTCCATAGAAATTGAATTCTAACAACTAAGCTGCCTTGCATTTCAAATTTCATGAATTTTTAAATGGAGAAAATATATTTTGCTACCCTGTAGCTTCAGCCATTTTCACTTTGCTACCTTTGAGGTTTGTTCTGTTACCACAGTGCTATCCTATGATTTAATTCCCTTAAATACTTAACAAAGTTTCCTAAATCCCAACTAATTTTTCCGAATTTATCTCAATTTTATATCAAAAAATACTTAGAAGGGATGTGACAAGAATTTAGAGATGTTAGATTACACAATTAAACAAGATTTTGAGGATGGCTAGAAATTTGAGGATTGAGGAGTGCGGTTGGGAACAAAAAGGGTTAGAGATCTTGAGATGGACATTAGAGAAATTTGAAGAAATTGGATATGTCAAATTGAACTAATTAGGCAAGAATTTGGAGAGTCTAGGGCTCCGTTGGAAAGAGAAGGGTTCGAGTTTTAGACGGAATTGAAATCTATTTGGCAAACTAGTGATGTTAAATTAAATGATTAGGTAAGAGTTTGAGAATAAGAAATTTTTTTGAGAAGTGTAGGGCTCCATTGCTAAAAGAGAGATAGGAATTTTGAGATAAAATTAGAAGAACTTAAGAAATTATTGGGGAGTCAGATGGGACTTGGTAATGGAGCAAGAGTTTTGGATCTTGGGGTTGGGTTGAGAAGAAAGAGGATTAGGAATTTTGGAATGAAATTCAGAGAAATTTAGAAAATTATATTTATTTTTAATATTTAATAAGATTAAAGCAAAAAATAATATTGTGTTAATGAAATAAACTTGCAGGTAACAAAATATCAACTATTAAATGATAGATTATTATTATATATATTGACGATAAAATTAAAAATTTTATCAAACATGTGACAAAATTAATTAATTGTGTCAATATTTTTAATATTATTTTGTTATGTACTAATATTTGATATGGTAGTAGTAAAATTTTTAACTCTACGATTAATGCATCTAATATGTACCCTTAAATAATACGGTAGCAAAGTAGAAATTGCTTAAACCACATACTAGTAAAATGTATTTTGACCTTTTCAAAATTTTCCATCAAAGCATAACCTTATTTTATTAACGTCTATTTCAAAAGTATATATTGAAAGTCACGGGTTGTGGTCTATTGATGGAATGTATAAATATTTAACAAAAGGATTTAAATTTTCATTCCATCGTGTACCAAAAACCAATTTTTGTTCAGATAAGGTTTTTAATTGCAATATGCAATATTATTATGATTATATTATATATATCACAAAATATATTAGACTAGTAGTTAATTTCTATGACAATCAAATCTTTTTATTTTATTTCTTTTTTTACAATTTTCTACCATCAATGTAGCCCCAACAACAATTTAAAACCTAACCACCACCAATTTCCACCACCATCAGTCAATGCGCAACCATCACTGATCAATATAAATAGCTAGTTATATTAGTTACATTTAAAAATGTGGCCAATTAATAATTTATTTAAATCTTAAATATATAGTAATTATCTCCTTTTAGATATGGATGTGATTCACGAGGTTACGAGGTAATCAATCCATCAATTACGATAACCTTTCTTTCTTAAAATGAAGAAGTCTGAAAAAAAATGCATGGTCTTTAGTGAAGACTATCACTTTTATTGAATACACAAATTAAAATATTGAATAAATTAAATAAAGTTTTTCAATTCTTATTTATAATTTTGTGATTTTATTTTTCATCCAATTAAATTTTAATTATTATAATTAAAATATATATCTTTAAACTTTCAATTTTAAATTATTGTAATTTATACAAAATTTATGACCTATACATCTCCATCTTCCTTCAATACTTTTGCTTCACCGTCTTTCTGGTCTCTCTTACATCACCCCGTTGTTAGCTAAGCATTCATTATGCCCTTTTTATGTGCCTTTTGAAAGGCTTTTGGTGATTCACAACCACTAGACCTAAAGTTAGGCCTAAATGGTTATCTTACAACGACTCTGATTTGGCCATTGTGGTGAGGAATCATATACAGTAGTAGCCCACGCCAAACAACGATGGAGGATCGATGGGACATCCAATTCTCTTCAAAGCCTAAGGGCTATTATTTGATTGATTCTTTTTTCTTTTTTTCTTAGGTTACAAGATATATCTCTCACTCCATAAAAAAAATGTTTTGAATAATCTTATCTTAATAGAGCTTATTATGTAGCATGCATTAAATTTAAATTAATTATAAAAAATAGTAACATATACCTAATTGTCATTGATTCAAAAAATTTCAATATGTTCACATATTTATCTTTTAAACCATAATTTTATTGGATAAAAAAAATCATCTTTCTATATTTATATTCGAGTTACCGTTGTTCACATATTATGTATAGTCATTTTTTTGACTCTATACTAACTCATTACATATAGACTAGGCTAAAGTTTCATAAGGTGAAATTTACTTAATTAATCACTTATCGGTAAGTGTTCAATCCATATTATTATACTAATATTTAACCTATTTTATTAAATTAAAATATTTTAATCAATTAAACACAATAATTTTAATATATTTTTATGACATTAATGGAATAGATTGACTTGTAAAGTTCACGAACCCACAACCCACCCTCTATCTTGATTTTCAAACCCCTCAATTGCAAAATTTGGGATGATTTGAGTTCCTTCTTCTTCTTTTTTCTTTTTCCACTCACTTTCTTCTATTAAGAAAAAGGAAATATAAATAAAAATAATATTAAAAATTTTGCCCTTCAAACACATCTACCATATTAATGATATTATGAGTTCCAAACAATGAGAAATGGGTTGTCATTTATTTTTTCAATAAACTTTAAAACAGTGGAGTGGGAATTCTATATATTAATAATCATTCCATTTCACTCTCTTCAAAACTCTTAAACAAACCCTAAAGAAAGAATAATAATAATAAAAAAAAAAAAAATTCATACTAGATACATATCACAAAACTAATTATGGTTTTCCCTTAAAAATATATATGTCAATTCAAATTTTAATTTTTTTAATTTAGATAATTAAATAATTTTATTAAATATTAATTTTATTTTTAAATTTAAAATAATAATAAAAATAGTGAGAAGTTACAAATTATTAAATAACTATTGTCTTTATAATCTAATAATATATTATAAATTACTAAATAATTCAACAAACCAAACTTGAACAACTCTCTAATGTCAAGACATCAAGACACTAAATTTTAGCCACTCACTCATATCTCGGGTTGATTTGACCCGGCTCCAGGAAAGTCAACGTTTGATTGGATATATGAAATAAATACCTATATCATCTTTCATTCTAATATATTTAAAAGCTATTATTCTACACAAAATTTTAAATATAATTTAAAATAATAATGTAATATAAGTGTATAATGATAGATACTGAGAAATGATATAAATATGATTCTAAATTCAATACAATATATTTAAATAGATCAAATGCTAAATTAAAAAAAAATTAAACTAATCTCCCACTATTAATTTTCTTTACAAAATTTTTGACTTTCTTTCTAATTTTGCCTCTTATAAGTAAGAACAAATCTACGTGTTAGGGGGTGAGGGCTCCTACAATTTTTTTTAATTAATATATGAGGTAATTTTTTCTTTGCCCCTACAAAAATTTAGATATTGCATTCACATGAAATTACTAACCCCCCGGTTCACCTAGTAAGTTTTTTTTGTTAAATTGAATTTAAAAATAAGTTGTACTCTACCACAACACCATCCTCTTAACTTCTCTAACATTCAATTTTTCAACTCCTTTTAATATTCTTTCTCCACTCTAAATTGAATGTTTTTTTAGTAAAAATATTTATAGACTATTTCTTGCCCCCACTAACTAAAATTTCTGGATCCGCCCCTGCTTCTAAGCCTTTTCTCCTTCACTAAAGATAGTGTAAAGTTCGTAGGTATAAGTAGGGAAAGACTTAGGAACCAAAACTCCCTATAGTTATTCTACCATCAAAAACAATAATGTAGGAGTTACCACTAAATAATGACTTTTCATAACCATTCAATCTCCTGAATAATACTAATTTAATCTTAAAATGTTGGACCATTAATCTGAATAATGGGTTTCGAATATGCTTGAATATAAAATTGTCACATTATCCCACTTGATCCATACATTTAACCTAATGACTTAAATGAGTTATCAAACAACTTTCTTAATAAATAAATACATGAATCATAGTTACAGGCCCTCTAAAAGCAATTAATATCAATCATGTATTACAATGCATTTAGTTTTTTAAGTGTTATACATAATGTGATAACAAAATTTAATGAATAAACCCTACATTTATTCTTGATCCAAAAATAAAATATGTTTTCCTCAAAAGAATTAAGATGTACATGAATATGAAAAAATATCACAACATATAAGAATTTCATTAATAAACTGTATTTATATAATTATAAAGTGGAACCAAGTCTCATTTTCTCTACATGATCCCTAAATTTTAATGGTGGCATGCCCTTAGTTAAAGGATCATCAATTTAGTGTTAATGTACTCAATGACCACTTTCTTTTCTTTCACACGTTCTCTAATAGCTAAGTACTTAATGTCCATGTGTTTACTTTAACTTCCAATTTTGTTATTCTTAGCCATGAAGGTAGTAGCTGAATTATTGTAGAAAATTCTCAATGGCCTAGAAATAGCATTCATAACTCTAAGTTTTGAAATAAAATTCTTAAGCTATACACCATGTGAAGTAGCCTCAAAATAGGAGACAAATTCAACTTCCATAATAAAAGTAGCAATCAAGGTTTGCTTAATACTTTGCCAAGAAACAGCTCCACTAGCCATCATTAAAATATATCTTAATATTGACTTGCGAGAATCAACACAGTCAGCAAAATCTAAATCTAAATAGCCGATCATATCCAAATTGCCTGTCTGTCTATACATAAGCATGTGGTTCCTTGTAGATACCTCGTGATTTTCTTTGCAGCTCTTTAGTGGTCCATTCATTAATTACTCTAATATTCAAGCATCCCTACAACAAATACAATGTCAGGTCTGGTGCAAACATGAACATACATAAGACTTTTAATGGCAGAAGCTATAGGATGTTCTTCATAGATTCTCTCTCAATGTTGTTCTTTAGGAATTAGTTCAAATTGAACCTATCACCTTTCACAATAGGAGAAACACTTGATGAACCATTTTTCATCCAAAATCTCTCTTAGACCTTACTAATATAGGTTTCTTGTGACAGATTTAAAACATCTCAAGTTCTATCCCTATAGATCTTAATGCCAATAATATAAGATGTCTCAGACATATCCTTCACGTCCAAAATTTTAGAGACGAATTGTTTCACCTTAGGCAGCAAACTCTTATAATTGGTTGTAAGTAAAATATTATCCACATATAAAATAAGAAAACTGATTTTACTCCCACTGACCTTCTGGCATATATATTGATCCATGGGATTTTCAACAAATTTGAATGAAGAAATTACTCCATGAAATTTAAAATACCATTTATGGGAGGCTTATTTTAAATTTTGTATGGTTTTCTTAAACTTGCAGACCAAGTGCTTACCATTATTAGAAGAGAAACTTTCAAATTGTTTCATATAAATCTTTTCCTCTAGATCACCATTAAGAAAAGTTTTTTTCACGTCCATTTGTTGCAACTTAAGGTCAAAATGAGCAACTAATGTCACAAATAATGCAAAGAGAATCTTTCTTAGATATAGGAAAAAAAGTCTCCGTATAATCAACTCATCTTTTCGAGTAAATCTCTTAGCAACGAGTCTCGCCTTCTATCTCTCAATATCGCATAATGAATCCTTCTTGATTTTAAAGAACCATTTACAGCCAATAGCATTTGTCCAATTAGGCAACTCTACAAGTTCCCAGACTCCATTACACTTCATAGAATTCATCTCATCTTTCATGGCATATACCACAAATTTGACTATTTGCAACTCATTGCTTGTCAAAAAGTTTTTGGATCATTTTTAGCTTTAATATTGTAATCAGACTCTTGTAGATATACTATAAAATCACCAAGAATAGCTTTTTTTTTTCTTTGGTAGATCTTCTTAATATTGTATCCTCATCTCCCTGAAGAACTTGTGGTTCAACTAGTTCAGGAACTACAAGTAATTCCCAAACATCTTGGTTTAATTTATAAACCTGTAGAAACTCAATGACCAGTTATTCAATACCCGTTTGTATTGAAAGATGCAATGAACAATAATCAATCTTCCACTTGAAATGGGAGGTTGAGACTATATATGATTATATGCAGAAACTAAATTATTGAACTGATCACTCCCACTAATCAAGTCATTCTCAAGAAACTTGGTGTTTCTTAATTTGACTATCCTAGTAGTGTGAGATGAACAATAAAACATGTAACATTTGGACCTTTCAGCATATCTAATGAAATACTCACTAATTGTCCTCAACTCCAATTTCTTCTCTTGTGGGTTATATATCTTCACCTTAGAGGAACATCCCCAAATACGCATGTCTCAAATTCGGTTTCTAACATTTTCATAATTCAAAAGGTGTTTTTTGGATAGCCTTAGTCAAAACTCGGTTTAATATATATACATCCATTTTTAGTACTTCAAAACACAAGGATCTAGGAAGATGGAGTTGCTAAGCATATTCCGCACCATGTCCAATAATATTCAATTTCTTCTTTCTGTAATACCATTTTAGTCTGCAGAACCAGGCATAGTATATTGGACAATAATCATATGTTCTTAAAGAAACTTAGCAAATGAACTAAGTGTTTTTCATTCTCAATGTAGCTACTATAATATTTTCCATCTTTATGTGATATCACTATTTTTATTTGTTTTTCACATTTGTTTTGAACTTTAGCCTTAAAGACTTTGAAGGCATCTAATACTTCATTTTTATTATAAAGCAAATAAATATACATATATCTTAAGTAATAATCTATAAAAGTGATGAAATATTTCTGATCGTCTATGTCTGGACAACATATATTAGTATGAATGATATGTAATATGTTCGAACTCCTAATAACACATGTGTTAGACATGTTGATATGCTTTCCCTTAATATAGTCAACACAAGTCTCAAAGTCAATAAAATTTAGAATATTAAGTATAATACATTTTACTAACCTCTTAATTCTTTCTATAGAGATATGTATTAATCTTTAGTGCCATGGCATAGAAAAATTCTCGTTAATATTACACCATTCAGTACCAATCTAAACTTACATTAAACAATAAGTAATATCACTTTATAAATTAAGATAATAAAGATTTGAAGACAAAATATCATTCTCAACATAACCTGAATTATATAATAAACTAAACAATGTATCTTTAATATTAAAGAAATATCCAAATGGTATAAGTCTGGGAAAAAGAATCAAGTTTCATGAGAAACATGGTACATAAAAGATCATTTCTAACTTTAAAACAAAGCCACTACTTAAAGTTAAAAGTGCAAGTTCCTATTGCTTCCACATGTGAGCCATCTTGTTATCTGATAAAATTCTTTACTCACTTCCCACTAGTATCCTTAAATTTTGCATACCCTACTAGGAGTTCACAATATGGATTGTAGATCCAGAGTCAATCCATCAGATTTTAATATTAACACTAATCATATTAGATTCATAATAGACAAACGAGATTGAATTAAATTTTTTCTCCAGCTATTTTGGGAATTTGATGCATTCCTTCTTGATGTGTCCCTTTATTTTACAGAATAAACATTTTGCTTCTTTCTTAATACCGTCTTGAAGTGGTATTTTACCTTTCCTTTTTCTAATTAATTTGAAATTTATTAGGCTTTTCAGCTTTATTCTTCCCACAAGCTGTTGCTAGCAATGCACTATTAACCATCTCCATCACTAACCTTTCTTCTTCTTAAACACACAAGGTCGTTAATTCATTAATTGACTATTTGTCTTTATATGTGTTATAAGAAATCTTAAAAAGTTTGTACTCCTATGGAAGGGTGTTTAGAATTTCATTAAGAAGGACTCTGAAAAATCAACCTTGAATTTCTTAAATTGAGCTCAAATATCATGAATTTACATTATGTGTTCACGCACACCTCTTACACTGGTGAGACAGATAAAAGAGAACTCCATGATCAGAGTGCTTGCTAATGCCTTATCAGAAGTGACGAATTGCTTATTAATGGCTTTTAGCAAGTCTCAAACCTTCTCATACTGATCGATAGAACCATGTATACCGACAGTAATTTTTGTCTCGATGAACATCATGCTGAGCTGATTGGATCACTCCTATTGCTCATATAGCACGATTTCAGTCGAAGTGAGCTTGTCAAAAATTGCAGGTGGTTCTTCTTTTCTAATAACATAATCTATGTCCATCCACTTTATATGGAGGAGAATTCTCTCCTTCCATACCTTATATTTATCTTCTCAAAGTTCAGGAATGTCACATCAGATATCAGAGAAACTAGCAGATTGAGAAACTGTATAAAATTTAAAAGTTTATGTCAAAATTTTAGTGCTTATTTGTCTAAATTACATGTATTATCAATGTAAACATGTATATATGAATCTAGTTGTAATAGCCGTAAATTTAATAAAGTCCAAAGTAAAGAAAATTTTGAATAATAGAGAGAATTTTGAAAATAGAGATAAGAGCCAGTGGAAATAAATTTATTTATTACATGAATTAAAGAATTATAAAAGGAGTATGAGAAGTTACGTTTTGGCACGTAATTTTATTTTTTTAAATGATAGTATTTTGCTATAAATAAATATATTTTTATTTATGTAGAAATGATTATGATTTGTTAAAAGTAAGTAGACTTTTAAGTAAAAGAAGTATTGTGTTGCTTAAAATAATTATACCGGCCTCTAATGAATTTTTATGGTATTTTTAGAAATATTCTTTCTTTTAATATGAATAAAGTTATTTGTTTTAAAATTTGTTTTATTACGATTTTTATTAAGAAAAATTATGATTTAAGAGTTTAACTAAAGATTTATGAGAAAGGAAATTTTTAGAAATTTTTGGGATATTTTATGATAAAAAATGGAATTTATATGAATTTTTATAAAAGAAAATCCTATAATTAATTATTTAATAATTATTATTATATTTAAAAAAAAAAAGAGAAGAAACCATAAAACGAAACTGGAGGTGACTGCGTATCGAATTTGAAGAAAATAATAATAATAATAATGAATAGTGTAAGAATAGTAACATCCAACATTTTTTTTCGATTTGGAGTATCGATTGACTTCTGATTTCAAAACTGAAAGTGTTATTGGATTCAAGACGAAAAGTACTTCAGTTTTGACCGATCAGTTTTTCAAATCAACCGTTGAATCACCGTAGATCTGAAGTAGAAAATCTCGGTAAAAGGTAAGTTCTGAAAAACCTTAGTTAGAGACTTCTAATTAGAAATCTGACTCCGTAAATTGATTCAGAAATTAGATAAATATTAGGATATGAATTCGTTTTATTGATTTGGTAAAATTTTTGTGACGGTAAAGTGTTTTCCGGCAATGAATAGTGGTGGTGAATAGTATTTTCTGATGTGAATAGTGTTTTCTGCGCGGTGAATAGTGACTAAATTCCCGTAGTTATTTTTTCAGTTTTTTGGACCTTCCGAACTCGATTTTGAAGTTTGTTTTACCAAATTCAGACTAGAAACGAGGATTTTAGGGCTGTCCAATCTGGAGCCCTTACCGGTGAGTGAGTTTTTCTTACTATAGCGCATGTTTTACGAATTCGGTTAATAACTCTCTCGTATGATTTTTACCTAGTTGGAATGTATGCTAAATTGTTTTACCGCTTTGCAAACCAATATATTCCAACCATGTTAAAAATTATAAATTTCAATGCTAGTTGAACCCTAGGTATGCAGGACAAACATCAAGGCTGATAATTCTCCATTGAGCTAGATTTATAGAAATGCAAACTTAGTCATAGAAATGAACTAAGATAGCCATGAAATAATTTGATGCATGGCGAACATCTATGCGACGTCTACGGACGATCTTTGTTTAAAAGGAAAGTTTATGATGATAAAGGTCTCCATGGGAATCCATGGATGAGACATATTTTAGAACGGAGTTTTATGCATGAAAAGAGTTAGATGGAGAATTATAACTTTATTATAATGTTATTGAAATTTTTTACTTTAAACTCTTTGAATAGCATATTTTCAAATGTTTTCTATTGAAGGAACCATTTTAGGTCACTGTTAGCTAGCCGCATGTAGTGCTAGCGCTGGTGCACCATGGTCATGTTAAGGCTTCGACCTAGGATATTGTGACGGGCTTATGACCACCTAAGTCACAAAATTTAGGGTGGATTTATGTCTACGCCTACAATGATTACCCTCCCCTTACTATGTGCTTGGAAAATATGATAGATCTGTTAGGAAAGAACTCCAATAGACTATTGCATTTTTCTTAAAGATTAAATATTTCTAAACAATCTCATTCATCATTGTTATTGCATAAATAACTTTATTTATTACTTACCATGCATAATTGATTTGCTTTACGGTTACTATATTTTGAACATACATTTGAACTGTTTAACTTTTCTTTCAATAAATTATAGTTAAATGCTTAATGTTTCTATTATTATCTTTATACTTTAATTTCAATTATTAAACTCATTGCGAAACACTCGTGCTTGGTTTGCCCTGTTTCTGTTATAGTGTGACTTACCCATTCACTGAGATATAATCTCACCCCTCTTCTGTTTCCTCCCCACAGATAGTCAAAGGGACTTTGATCCAGCTACAACTTTGTAGGAGACTGAATATAGCGTTGGTGAGCCCCAGTTTGGGCAAGGCTCTTTTGTACTGTTTGTCTAGTTTAATTTATGTCTAGTGTACCTCCATGAATTTACAGGCAAGATCCTCGCTTCTTGCGTATTTTGATGTGTTGTTTGGAAAACGGTTTTATGTTTTACAATGATGTTTGTATTATGAGGCCATGGGCCAAGTTGAATCACGAATGCTGGATTCTTGATGTATATATATATATATATATGTGTATATATATATATATATATATATATATATATATATATATATATATATATATATATGTATACAGTATTTTCTTATATTGGATGTGGCATATGTGGCCAGTTATATTTATTATGTACTCTGGATTATGTGCTGGATGTTTGTACATGCTATGTGTTAGGCTTGCGGCTAGGGGGAAACCCTTATGCCGTGCCGGTCATGTGTTCCATCATTTGGGACCGTGACAAAGTGGTATCAGAGCTTTAGGTTTTCCTGTGTTCATAGAGTAACGAACCTTTAAGTAGGACTTTGAGTATGGGTGTGAATCTAGACATGCTTATACTCACGGTGCTGCTAAAGGGGTTTGATAGGATGTTGTCTTTTTGTTCAAGTAAGTCAGTTTATAGTATGCTATGTTGGTATGGTTAAGTGACGGTTGGGCTATCTCTGTTTTATAGCGCGATGCCACCAAGAACGAGATCAAAGGTTAGGCAACCCGCAGCTCAAGAGTAGATGGTTGAAGAGTCTGCTCAGTCCGCAGTACCCATGCCTAGAGGCCGAGGTAGAGGTCGTGGCAGAGGCCGACCTAGAGCCAGTGTAAGAGGCAGTGGCAGGGGTGTAAGGGCTGCTGAAGCAGCCGAACAAACTGAGTTGAGCAGTGAGCAAGCTGAGACTCCCAGGGCGGGGGGAATGTCTTCTCACCCCCGGGATGATGTGATAGCCCAGATGCTGGCAACCATGCAGGGTATGCAGCGAGCAATAGAAAATCTAGCCGAAAGAAGGGATGGCAAGGTGGAAGGCACACACAACAGCCCGAAACAGCTACCTCCGTTTCAGAGCCAGCTAGACCCGTGGAGCGGCATGTGAGACCCGCCGAGAGGGAAGTGGAACTATCTGAGTTCCTGAAGCTGAAACTGCCAACCTTCAAGGGGTTGTTGGCTAGTGAAGATCCCCAAGAGTTTATAGAGGACACTGAAAAGATCTGTGAGGTGCTTAAGTGTCCAGAGATCCGATCAGTAGAGTTAGCATCCTTCCAGTTGTCTGGTGTAGCGCAGGTATGGTTTAAGACCATGATGCGCGGAAGGGGAGCTACAGCGCCACCTTTGGGATGGACAGAGTTCAAGGAAGTCTTCATGGAGAGGTTTGTGCCTCAGAGTATCCGAGATGCAAAGTGTCAGGAATTTATGGAGTTAAATCAGACTCCCGGTATGTCAGTCACGGAGTATGATTACTGCTTCATACAGCTGTTGCCGTATGCACCGCACATGGTCCCTACTGAAAGGGCCATGATCAAGAAGTTTATCCAGGGGTTGATGCCAGCATTGTTTAAATCAGTGGCACCCCAGATGAAGCAATTCCCCAACTATGCAGAGACTGTGGACTGTGCAAGAATGATGGAGACTAGGCATTTGGGCGATGTCAAGAATGTCAAGCTGAGAAATAGGGATAAGGACGGGAGCTCCAAAGGACGGCAAAGTTCTCATTCCCAAGGACCACGATTTCAGGGCCAGCAATGCTTAGCACCACAGAATGTTGAGAACCCCAACCAGAGATCATATGCAAGTGGTAGGCTAAGTCCTAGCCAAGGGAACACCAGGTATACAGGTCAACCAGGACTAAGGGCCATTTAGCAGAACAGGCCACAATGCCCTACTTGTGGCAACCATCACTTTGGTTAGTGCCGCATGGAGGTGGGTGTTTGCTATCAGTGCAACCAACCTGTACACATGAAGAGGGAGTGTCCCCAGTTGTATGACTCAAGCCAAGGGTCAACTCGACCGGCTTTGCTATCAACCCCAGTGGCAACTCAGCCTATAAGGACTATACTGGGCCAAGCAAGTAGCAGAGGTACTGGTAAAGGGATGATGGTCCGAGGTCAAAGCCAAGCAGGCCGAGGTCAACCGAAGATTTTTGCTCTCACCAGGCAAGATGTATAGGCTTCAAATGCAGTCATGACAGGTACTCTTTCGGTTTGCCTACATGAAGCATATGTTTTGTTTGACCTCGGGTCTACATATTCCTATGTTTCCCCTAATTTTGCTAGGAGCTTGGGTAAAGATCCGATTAGGATGGATGCCCCTTTCTTTGTAACCACCCTGGTCGGTGATTGTTTACCAGTAGAGCATGTATGCAAGTCATGTAAAGTGTCAGTGGGTGATAGGGAGACATCTGCTGATTTGATCATCCTAGACATGATCGACTTTGACGTAATCCTAGGAATGGATTGGTTGGCATCATGCTATGCTACCTTGGATTGCTATGGGAAGGCAATCAAGTTTAACTTTCCAAGTAAAGTTCCTTTCCAGTTCCAGTGTGACCGAAGTAAAGCTCCAAGTAACCTAATTTCAGTCTTGGTTGCTCAGAGGATGTTGAAGAAGGGATGCCAGGGATATTTGGCGTATGTTAGAGATGTGGATGGGAAGGTACCCGATATAGACAAGATGACAGTGGTAAGAGAATTCCTGGATATCTTTCCAGAAGAGTGGCCAGGATTACCTCCTAAACGGGAGATAGAGTTTGGTATCGACCTTATTCCAGAGGCTCGACCAATTTCTATACCGCCTTACAAGATGGTACCCACAGAGCTTAAGGAGCTAAAGAGTCAGTTACAGGATTTGTTGGATAAGGGCTTCATCAGGCTGAGCACTTCTCCATAGGGTGCTCCAGTCCTTTTTGTGAAGAAGAAATACGGGTCTTTGCATCTTTGCATTGACTATCGGCAACTGAATAAGCTACGGTGCGCAACAACTACCCTTTACCCAGGATTGATGATCTGTTCGATCAACTTCAAGGAGGGAAATGTTTCTCCAAAATTGATCTGAGGTCAGGGCACCATCAGTTGAAGATCAGGAAGGAGAATATTTCCAAGACAGCTTTTAGGACCCGTTATGGTCATTATGAGTTTTTGGTTATGTCTTTTGGACTAACTAACGCACCAGCTGTTTTTATGGACTTGATGAACAGGGTGTTCAAGCCATTCTTGGATCGATTTGTCATTGTGTTCATTGATGACATCTTGGTTTATTCTAAAGACCATGAGAAGTATGAACAGCACCTACGGGTCATTCTGCAGATCTTGAGGGATCAGCAGTTGTATGCCAAGCTCTCTAAGTGTGAGTTCTGATTGGACAGCATTATGTTTCTGGGGCATGTAGTCACGAAGGACGGCATTCAAGTAGACCCTGAGAAGGTAGAGGTAGTACAGCGGTGGCCTCGCCCCGCTAGTGTGATGGAGATTCGAAGTTTCTTGGGTCTAGTAGGGTATTACCGGAGGTTCATCAAGGATTTCTCCAGGATTGCTGCTCCTTTGACCCGAATAACTAGGAAGGGAGTTAAGTTTGAGTGGTCGGATGCATGCGAAGAAAGTTTCCAGATCTTGAAGAAATGTCTAACCACAGCCTCAGTTCTAACTATCCCAACGGGCACTGGAAGATATTCAGTGTACTGTGACGCCTCAAGGGTGGGTTTGGGTTGTGTGTTAATGCAGAATGGTCATGTTATAGCCTATGCATCTAGGCAGCTCAGGAAGCACGAATAGAACTATCCTACACATGATCTGGAGATGGCGGCAGTGGTCTTTGCCTTGAAGATTTGGAGGCACTATCTCTATGGTGAACCCTGTGAGATTTACACGGACCACAAGAGCCTCAAGTACATCTTTCAACAAAGGGATCTTAACTTGAGACAGAGGAGGTGGATAGAGTTGGTGAAGGACTATGACTGCACCATCTTGTACCACCCAGGCAAGGCCAATGTGGTAGCAGACGCTCTAAGCAGAAAGTCTATGGGGAGTCTAGCCCATATCACCCTACTTCGGAGGGCGTTGGTAAGGGATATTCATCGGCTAGAAGGTGAAGGGATGCGCTTTGAAGTGAAGGAGCCAGGGGTGTTGTTTGCCCACATGCAACTACACTCTCCGCTGGTTGAGCAGATTAAGACAGATCAGGACAAGGATGCTAAGCTGTGTAAGTTTAAGGATGAAACTAGGAATAATCAGACTTCTGAATTCAGCATGGATGCTGAAAGAGTGTTAAGATGTGGGAAGCGCATGTGTGTACCCGATGCGGATAGCTTGAGGAAGCAGATTTTGGAGAAGCCACATCAATCAGCCTATACTATCCACCTAGGAACAAATAAGATGTACAGTGACCTCAAGGACTTGTATTGGTGGAATAGGATGAAGAAGGATGTAGCAGACTTTGTGGCTCAGTGCTTGGTTTGTCAGTAACTCAAAGCTGAACACCAGAAGCCAGCCAGTTTGCACCAACAGATTGAGATACCGGAGTGGAAGTGGAAAATGATCACTATGGACTTCGTTACAGAGTTACCAAGGACCCCTAAGGGTTATGACTCAGTATGGGTGATAGTGGATCGAATGACCAAGTCATCCCACTTCTTACCAGTGAAGACTACCTTTAATGCGGCTCAGTATGCAAGCCTGTATCTGAGTGAGATCGTCAGATTACATGGAGTCCCTGTATCCATCATATCTGATCAAGGTCCACAGTTTACGACAAGGTTTTGGAAAGCTTTTCAAGAAGCTTTGGGGATGAGGTTGGATCTAAGCACCGCTTTTCATCCCCAAACAGATGGCCAGTCAGAACGCACGATTCAAATTCTGGAAGATATGCTTAGAGCATGTATTTTGGACTTTAGTGGCAGTTGGGAAGGATACCTGCCATTAGCTGAGTTTGCATACAACAACAATTATCAAGCCAGTATTCAGATGGCACATTTTGAAGCTCTTCATTTCTTTCTTTTAATATGAATAAAGATATTTGTTTTAAAATTTGTTTTATTACGATTTTTATTAAGAAAAATTATGATTTAAGAGTTTAACTAAAGATTTATGAGAAAGGAAATTTTTAAAAAAATTTGGGATATTTTATGATGAAAAATGGAATTTATATGAATTTTTATAAAAAAAATCCTATAATTAATTATTTAATAATTATTATTATATTTTTTTTTAAAAAAAAGAGAGCAAAAAACATAAAACGAAACCGGGGGTGACTACGTATTAAATTTGAAGAAAAATCGAAAAAAATGAATAGTGTAGGAATAGTAACATCCAACATTTTCTTTCGATTTGGAGTACCGATTGGCTTCTGATTTCAAAACTGAAAGTGTTATTGGATTCAAGACGAAAATTACTTCAGTTTTGACCGATCATTTTTTCAAATCAACCGTTGAATCGTCGTAGATCTAAAGTAGAAAATCTCAGTAAAAGGTAAGTTCTGAAAAACCTTACTTAAAGACTTCTAATTAGAAATCTGACTCTATAGATGGATTCAGAAACTAGATAAATATTAGGATATGAATTCGTTTTGTTGATTTGGTAAAATTTTTGCGATAGTGAATAGTGTTTTCCGGCGATGAATAGTTTTACTGCTTTGAAAACCAATATGTTCCAACCATGTTAAAAATTATAAATTTCAATGCTAGTTGAACCCTAGGTATGCAGGGCAAACATCTAGGCTGATAATTTTTCATTGAGTTAGATTTATAGAAATGCGAACTTAGTCATAGAAATGAACTAAGATAGCCATGAAATAATTTGATGCATGGCGAACATCTATGCGACGTCTACGGACGATCTTTGTTTAAAGGAAAAGTTTATGATGATAAAGGTCTCCATGGGAATTCATGGATTCTACATATTTTAGAACGGAGTTTTATGCATGAAAAGAGCTAGATGGAGAATTATAGCTTTATTATAATGTTATTGAAATGTTTTACTTTAAACTCTTTGAATAGCATATTTTCAAATATTTTCTATTGGAGGAACCCTTTTAGGTCACTGTTAGCTAGCCGCAGGTAGTGTTAGCCCTGGTGCACCATAGTCATGTTAAGGCTTCGGCCTAAAATATTGTGACGGGCTTATGACCGCCTAAGTCACAGAATTTAGGGTGGATTTATGTCTACTCCTACAGTGATTACCCTCCCCTTGCTATGTGCTTGGGAAAGATGATAGATCTGTTAGGAAAGAACTCCAATAGACTAGTACATTTTTCTTAAAGATTAAATATTTCTAAACAATCTTATTCATCATTGTTATTGCATAAATAACTTTATTTATTACTTACCATGCATAATTGATTTGCTTTACGGTTACTATATTTTGAACATACATTTGAACTGTTTAGCTTTTCTTTCAATAAATTATGGTTAAATGCTTAATGTTTCTATTATTATCTTTACACTTTGATTTCAATTATTAAACTCATTGCAAAACACTCGTGCTTGGTTTGCCCTGTTTCTGTTATAGTGTGACTTACCCATTCATTTAGATGTGATCTCACCCCTCTTCTGTTTCCTCCCCACAGATAGTCAAAGAGACTTTGATCCAGCTACAGCTTCGTAAGAGACTGAATATAGCGTTGGTGAGCTCCAGTTTGGGCAAGGCTCTTTTGTACTGTTTGTCTAGTTTAGTTTATGTCTAGTGTACCTCTATGAATTTACAAGCAGGTTCCTCGCTTCTTGCGTATTTTGATGTGTTGTTTGAAAAACGGTTTTATGTTTTACAATGATGTTTGTATTATGAGGCCATGGGCAAGTTGAATCACGAATGTTGGATTCTTGATATATATATATATATATATATATATACACAGTATTTTCTTATATTGGATGTGGCATATGTGGCCAGTTATATTTATTATGTACTCTGGATTGTGTGCTGGATGTTTGTACATGCTAAGTGTTAGGCTTGTGGCTTGAGGGAAACCCTTATGCCGTGCCGGTCATGTGTTCCATCATTTGGGGCCGTGACACTAGTGACATAAAAATTGCATGTAGACTAAAGTTTTAATTCAAGCATATCCATATGTACTTTATGATAGAATTATCAAATTATGTACTTAATTTCATGTCTTATGGATACATTATGAAAATAATTTGATTTTCTATTCAAAAATCTTGTTTTATGATAAAACTATCAGATTATGTACTAATTCATAACTCCTATAAGTGAATTATGAAAATAATATTACATTTTATCCTAATTAATTATATAAATATAGTAAAAATTCATGTCGAACAAAATTTATTATATTAAATATAATTAATCATAGTACTATGGCTAATTCTTTATGTGGTCCTAAACAAAAATTAATATATAATTTTAATTAATTAAAAATAATGGGGCTAATCTCTAATTAATTAATATTATAAGGATCACTAAACATATGAAATTTTTTATGTACAAAATTAAGTTTTATGAGAATAATCCTAAAGTACATACATTTTAATAATATCAAAACTTAATGATATATTAGTGTATATAAACATCTCATAAATAAAATAAAATTGCATAATTAAACTATAATATTATACACAAAATAAATTCATTCTTAATAGCATGAAAAATAAAACATAACATTTATTCATGCATCATATAAGTATTTAATCTAAATTTCACATATAAAAATAACATATGTAAATAAACATAAAATAATTCAAAGAACTATAAATCATGGAAACAAAATATAGGTGAAAATATTGTTCTATCTATTAAGAACCCTTAAAAACTAATTTTTGAAATCTTTTTAACCAAAAAGCACCATTGGCCTAGTGGCAAAATGCACTAAAGCTACTTTATAGATGTAGGTTCAAGTCCTCATTGGTGCAGTCTAGCATGTGCATTTTACTAGCAATTTTTAAATATTAACACATACATAAATGATCTAAACATATTTTTAAACTCAAAATAACATGTTTAAATCAATCAAACACAGAATTAGAAAGAATTAAATCAACCTACCGCTATTACTTTTCTTCACAAAATTTCTGACTTTCTATCTAGTTTTGATTCTTCTGAACCTTGTCTCCATCATTAAAGATGATGTAAAATTCATAAGTAGAAATAGGGAGAGTCCTAGGGATCAAAACCCCCTTATATTGTTGTTCTACCATCAAGAACAATAATGAAGGAGTTATCACCAAATATTGGCTTTTCATGGCCATTTAATCTCATGAATAATGCTCATTTAATTTTAAAATGTTGAACCATTAATCTGAATAATAGATTTTGAATATGCTTAAATATGAAACTATTATGTGTACGGCTCAAAATATAACTATGTTAACTTGAGATGGGATGTTATTAATAAGAAAATTATTTAATTAATAAAAACCTAAAAGCAACATATACTAATCTATCTTACCCTAACTCAACCACCTTGAGATAAAAATTTTATGAGAACTAATAAGAAAAATTCACTCACAATTATTATTTTTATTTAAAGTGCATAGTATATTGAAGTTTATAAATCTAAATGAATAGAAATAAGCTATAATAAAGATTTATTAACATAGAATAAGAAGTTATTAATCAAAAAATTGTTCTTGGACATATTTATTAACTCATATAACTCTATTGGACAAATTCTTTATTGATATTCACTGGCTTTCTTATTTTCCAACTAGCGTTGTCCAGTGTTTTGACAGAATTGCAGCGGATCATAATCCTATTTTGCTTCATTTCAATAAAAAAGATTGCACCAAGCCTAAGTGTCTTGTTCGGTTTAATGAAAGATATTGTGCAGGAGGTGTGGGAGTAGGATCATTAGAGAGTCCAAGATGTTTCAAATGTTCACAAAATTAAAACTGTGTAGGCATGGTTTAGCTAAATGGAATAAATCTAATCTCAATAATTCTAGGAGATTGATCACAAAATTACAATAATAGTTGGCTTTTATTAATCAATCAGTTCCCTTTAATGCCCAAGAACCCTATAAGATAGAGAAAGAGCTTGTTAAGTCCTGAAAAGAAAAAAAAGATGTTCTAGATGAAAATCATAAATTTGCATAAGTGCAATAAATTAAAAGCAAAAGTCTAAAAGCATACCTTCAGCCATAGTAATCAAATTCCATAGAAATATAATCACCAAATATAAGTCAGAATAGAGAAAATTTCTCTAGTATATTCAAGAACTTAATCTATGTACTTGATGGAGAATCACAGACTTTCTTATATACTAGAGACCCTTATATTAAAAGAATATTTTCTGAATGTTTTACTATGTCCTTGTTTCCATCAAAGAATGAGTATTTATAATTGATAAATGGTTGTCATAACCACTATGTACCTTTTCATATAGGGACACCTTATTACGTAGGGATAACTTTTCATATAGGGACACATTTTCACATAGGAACACATTTTCATATAAGGAAATATTTTCACATAGGGACACATTTTCACATAAGGTCACATTTTCATATAGAGTCACCTAGTCACATAAAGACTACTATATAAAATGAACCACATATATTTTTTAATTAATATAATTAACATTCTCCCACTTAGTCCATTAAACACTTTATATGTATTAATTCAATATTGATACATCTTTAAATCTTCCATGGACAAAATATCCCTATACCCAAACAAAAGAATTTCATTTGCATGGATCATAGCAGTAAGTCCTTTTAGAATAAATATTATCTTTTATATATCACAATGCAACTAAATTCCCTTGAATGAGAATCATATGTGGTACATATCTTTATGAATGAACTTCCAAATGCTCATTCAGGGTCAACAAAACATTGCCATTCTCTTAAACTTTATGTATATACAACTAAATAAGAGAAGATAAATATAAATTAATGGAGTTTTTCT
This sequence comes from Gleditsia sinensis, assembly GCA_037074535.1. Lineage (NCBI taxonomy): Eukaryota > Viridiplantae > Streptophyta > Magnoliopsida > Fabales > Fabaceae > Gleditsia > Gleditsia sinensis. The sequence continues at coordinate 66,401,352 of CM073466.1, read as the reverse complement.
AAATCAACAAAATACTATACCAAAACATAAGGGTACCTCAATTATATAGGATTACATAATAGAATTGAGTCTCATTTGCTCAACATGTTCCTTATAAACAATATGTGGTAAACTTTTTGTTAAGGGATCTACAATCATATGTTTAGTACTGATGTGTTCTATAACCACATTCTTTACTTTAACATATTCTCTAATAGCTAGATACTTAATGTTGATGTGCTTACTACGACTTCTACTTTTATTACTCTTGGCCAAAAATACTAATGCAAAATTATTACAGTAAATTCTCAATGGCTTAGAAATTATATCAACAATTACAAGCCCAAAAATAAAACTCATCAGCTATACAGCATGTGATGTTGCATCAAAACTTGATATAAACTTTACTTCAATAGTAAAAGTAGCAATCAAAAATTATTTTATACTTCTCCAAGAAATGTCTCCTCTAACTAATAAGAAAACATATCAATATGTTGACTTTCTTAAGTCGAGGCAGCCATTAAAGTCAGAGTCTAAATATCCAACCACTTCCAAATGATTAGATTATCTGTATGTAAGCTTGTAATCCTTAGTTCCTTGAAGGTATCATATGAATTTCTTTGCATCTCTCTAGTGGTCCAAACTATGGTTACTTTGATATCTTCCTAACATTCCAACTACATATGCAATATCAGGTCTTGTACAAACTTGAATTTGTCACCTTTGGCTACAAGTGCAACACTGGATGAACAATTCTTCATACGAAATCTCTCTAAAATTTTATTGATATAGGCCTCTTGAGACAATCCTAATATCCTTCAAAATATGTCTCTCTCAATCTTTATGCCTATAACATAAAAGGCTTCGCCTATATCTTTCATATCAAATTTTTGTGAAAGAAATCACTTAACCTCATGAAGTAAGCCCAAATCACTTGAAGCATGTAAAATATAATCTATATATAAGACCAAAAAAGTTATTTTACTCATACTGATTTTATGGTATATACATTGTCCATAATATTTTCTGTAAAATCAAATAAAAAATAACATTATGCAATTTTAAATATCACTAATGTCATGCCCCCAATTTAAGGGCACGTGAAACACATACTTTACGGACATATCTTTACTATAACAGGTATAATACAAGCCTTCATTATGAAAATAGATACAAATAGGTTCTCTCATGTAAACATAATATACAAACCAAATTTATAAATATCAGAGTAACAACAGAAGTAAGGATCCTTCCTGTGGCGTTTAGAGCATACTCTAGATTACAAGAACAATATAACCAAAAATCTATGAGCCTTAGAAACAAAGTAGGCTCACCCAGAGAATATGTCGTTTAGCTGATCACTTATATGAAGGATCAGACTCTGTATTTTTATCTGAAAAATTTGAAAATATCGTGTAGTGAGTTTGACAACTCAGTGAACAGATAATATCTTCTATGATCTCTTAAATCAACATATGGATATACTCAAATTTTAAAAAATTTCACATAGAAAATACAGTTCGAAAGTATATCTATATGGGACCCGCATTTCAAATATTCTCAAATCAATTGATATTCAAATATCCAAAACAATATTCAACACGGTATGATCATTAAACAAATATTGTTATGCATTAAAATATTTCACATAAAAATGTTAGGAGAATCCCATATCAGAACCATCAAATAATCTCAAGCACACAGCAAGGGTTGTTGTTATGTTCAATTGTATAACTTATAGAAAAAATATCAAACTTTTGAGATAAAATCATAACTTTTGTTGATACATAATTAACATACTATATATGCACTGAAAATCTACTCTTTTTGCATAATGTTCAATCATGTCACAACTCTCAATATACTCAATTCACTTATTTGCTATACGCATAATGACCGATCGACTGTAATTACAATAAGTGATTAGGGAATGTGAGTTCATCATCCTTCTACCTCCTCACATTACCACTAATACCTTCTATTCGGTACCATTTCAAACCATACAATCGTCGATATTCATCAATACATATATATATACATATCCATCAAATGCAATGTAAAATTATTAAGTAACTCGCCATGAGTTTTATGGTTGCCATTCAATCATATTCGATAACTTTATAGCTTTACATATCAATGCTTCATGCACATAATATTCACTTTGTCATATGATGAAAAATACATTTAGAACCACATATTTAATGAGTTTCAAAATCTATTTGTAAAATCATACTCTTCTTGAACTATATGCCAGTTAGTAAGTAAAACAGATATTTTAACACATTTCAAAAACTTATGATAGCATAAATAACTTATAAAAATAATCATTTATATATTTAAAATTCAAGAAGAGCATAGAGTAAGTTATGGAAAGAATTATCTACTCATAAGGTAAGGCTTTAGGTTAGACAGTCTCGAAATGCACTTTTTCAATATAAATTTGACCAAATAAATCTCAAAAACGAGTTCGGAGGGTCCAAAAATTTAAGAAATGACTCTGGGAGTTTGGTCAACTGATGAGTAATGTTCACGGCCAAAAATACTGTTCACATCGACCGAAATTACTATTCACGTCAGTTGGAGTTACTGTTCATAATACCAAAAGTTGTTAAATGACTATGAAACTTCATATCCTATAGTTTATCTATCTCCCGAATCCATCTATGGTATCAAATTTTCAATTTGAGCACTCTAGATAGGAGTTTCAGAGTTTATCTCTTTTTAAAATTTTTTACTTTCGATCTGTGGCAATTCTTCGGCCGATTTAAAAAATTGTTCAGTCAATATCGCAGTACTTTTCATCTTAAATCCAGTGGTACTCTTAGTTTTGAAATCAAATACTCGGAAGTACTTCAGATCTAAAGAAAGAAAATGGAAGAGAAAGGAACACTATTTGTCACCGTTTTATAGAAAAAAAAATTCGTCTTTTTTTTAATAAATGATGGAAGGACCATTTGACAATTTGCTAATTGTTAGAGGGGGTCCTTGCAAATTTTATTATTTATATTTTGACCTCTAAACTTTTTGAAAATTACAATTTGACCCCAAAAATATTAATAAGTTTTTATTTTCATCCTTAAAGCCTTTCAATTACATCCTTACTCTTTTATTTCTTTTAATAATCTATACATAAATGAAAATTACTAAATCTTAGAGTTGTTACAACTAACGAGAGGCTTGTTTCAATCCATATATACATTTCTTAAGCATGTCAACTAAATGACCATTGCCCTCTGAAATGGAAGCTTTTGGTTATTTCATGTAAACATCTTCCGCTAAATCTTCGTTGAGGAATGCCATTTTCACATTCATTTGATATACCTCTATATCAAAATGAGCTATTAATGCCATGATTATCGAAAAGGAATCCTTCTTAGAAATGAGAGAGAATGTATTGTAATAATCAATTCTTCCTTATTGAGTGAATCATTTGGCTACGAATCTTGCTTTATACCTTTTAATATTGCCTAAATAGTCTTTTTTTCATTTTAAATACTCACTTACAGCCAATGACATTTTTACCTTTAGGCAATTCAACAAGATTTCATACTTGATTGTTAGTTATTGAATTCATTTCATCCTTCATGGCATTATACCATAACGTGGAATTATTTTCACTCATAGCCTGTGAAAACGTGACAACATCATCTTCAACACCAATGTCCATGTCAGATTCTTGTAGGTACACAATATAATATGAAGAAATTACTGGTTTCTTGACTCTTGAAGATCTTCTTAATGTTACATCCTCATCCTTAATTTAAGAATCATGAGTAACTGAATCTATAAGTGCGTCCTCCTGATGAAATGGTTCTTTAAACATTGGTTATTCCTGAGTAATCGAAACTTGATGATTATCATGAAAAACAACAAATCGATTCAAATATGTGGGAATAGATTCAATTCTATTATGTTCCTTAAAGATTAAGTTTCAAGGATGACTACTCCCACTAATCTCATCGTTCTCAAAAAACTGTGCATTCTTAGATTCTACAATTTTCGTTGTATGAGATGAACAATAAAATCTATATATTTTAGACTTTTCTGCATAGCCAATGAAATATCTATTGACTATTCTTGAGTTTAACTTTGTCTCATGTAAATCATAAATCCTAACTTCAGCTGGGTATCCTTAAACATGTACATGTCTTAAATTAGGTTTCCAACCTTTCCATAACTCAAATGGCATTTTTTTGAACTTCCTTAGTTGAAACCCTATTTAGTATATATGTTGCAGTTTCTAAGGCTTTACTCCACAAAGACAATAAAAATATTAGAGTTACTAATTATACTTCTTACTATGTCCATCAATGTTTGATTCCTCTTTTCAACCACACCATTTTGTGATGGTGAGTCAAGCATTGTGTATTATGCCACAATTCTTTCTTCCTTAAAGAACTTTGCAAATAGACCTGGTAACTATCCCTGTTTAGTGTACCTTCCATAAAATTCACCACTTCTATCTGACCTCACGATCTTAATTTGTTTACCTAATTGTTTCTCTACTTCTACTTTATAAACCTTAAAAGCATCTAGCGCTTTACTCTTATCATAAAAAAATAGAGAGAGAGAGAGAGAGATATATATATATATATATATATATATATATATATATATATATATATATATCGTGAATAATCATCAATAAATGAAATGAAATATTTTTTACCATTAAAGCACATATCATAAGGTGCTAAATTATCAATATGTATAATCTCTAATACATCAGAACTTCTCCTAGCACATTTCTTAGATTTGTTAATTTACTTCCTTTTAATGCAATATAAACAAGTACTAAAATTAGTAAAGTCAAGAACCTCAAGAACTTCATCATTTACTAATCTCTTAATTATGTCAATGGAAATATGATATAATCTCCTATGCCATATCATAGAGGATTTTTCATTTAGAACACTACGCTTAATATAACATCCCGTAATTTTTATTTTTAAATAATAATGTTTTGCTATAAATAAATATATATATTTTTGTTTTAAAATGATTTTGTTCTACTAAAAGCAAGTATATTTTTAATTAAAGCAATTATAGTTTTGCTTAAAATAATTATATTGGCCTTTAATAAATTTTTGTTTTATTTTTAGAAATATTCTTTCTTTTATTATACATAAAGTTATTTATTTTTTGCTTTGTTTTATTAATACTTTTATCAAGAAAAATCATGATTTAAGAGTTTAACTAAAGTTTTATGAGAATGTAAATTTTTAGAAATTTTTGGGATGTTTTAGAATGAAAAACGATATTTATATGAATATATATGAAATAAAATAAAAATAAATCTAAATATTTAATTATTAAATAATAATAATAATTATTATTATAAATGAAAAAGAGAAAAGGGAGAGAGGGATCGAAATGCAGAAAGATGAAAGTAGAGGAAGAGAATGAATAGTGAATAGAGTGAATAGTACCTTCATATTTTCTCTCTAGATCTGAAGTGTCTACAGGTCTCTGATCTCAAAACTAAGGGTACCACTAGATTCAGGATGGAGAATACTACGATTTTGACCGAACAATTTCTCAAATTAACCGTAGAATCGTCCTAGATCGAAAGTAAAAAATCTCAGAAAAATGTAAACTCTGAAACTTTTACTTAGAGACCTCAAATTGGAAATCTAACATCGTAAATGGATTCAGAAATTAGATAAACCTTAAGATATGAAATTTTTCAGCTATTTGATAACTTTTTATTTTTGGTAAATAGTATTTTACGGCGATAAATAGTATTTTTTGGTGGTGAATAGTGTTTTCGGTCATAAATAGTGACCAAGTTTCCAGAGTCATTTCTTTGAGTTTTGGACCCTCCGGACACCTTTTTGAAATCTGTTTAGTCAAATGTGGATTGAAAAAGTACATTTTGGAGCTGTCCAATCTGGAGCGCTTACCTTGTGAATGGATAATTCTTTCTACGATTTGCCCTATACTCTTCTTGATCTTTAAACGTGTATTTGATTATATTTATAAGATATTTACATTTTTACATGTTTCTAAAATGTATTAAAAATATTTAAATTGCTTACAATTTTGATTATAGTTCAAGAAGAGTATAATTTTGAGAAATAGATTTTTGAACTCATAGTATATCTAATTTTACATGTATTTCTCATTAAATGGTGACATGAATATTTACGCATGTGATATTAATTAATAAAGCTATATGATTTCTTCGAGAAAGGGCATGTATATGTGATTCTAAATGTATTTATCATTATTTGACAAAGTAAATATTATGTGCATGAGGTATTGATTTGTAAAACTATAAAGTTACTGATTATGATTGAATGGCAACTGTTAAACTCATGGCGAGTTGCTTGATAATTATACATTGCATTTGATGAATATGCATATATATATATATATATATATATATATATATATATATATATATGTATGTATGTATGTAGGTATGTATGTATTTATATATATGGATGAATATCGATGATACCGAATAGAATACACTCTATTAGCTTGAGTGAGCCGAGGGAGGGCCACTTTAACTGGGTGACAGTGGTAATGTGAAGAGATAGATGGGTGATGAACTCACATTCCCTTATCACTATTGTGACTGTAGTCGATCGGTCACTATGCGTATAGCAAATGAATGTGTGGGTTGACCAGATCGCGGAATGAGACAGGTCATTTTAAAAGTTTATAACTTTATCTCAAAAGCTTATTATTTTACTATAGTTTATACAGTTGAGCATAACAACATTTGTTTAATGATCATACAATACTGAATATGGTTTGGATATCTGAATATCTTTTTATTTGAAAATATTTGAAATACGGGTCTCATATACATGTACTTCTAAACTATATTTTCTAAGTGACAAATTTTAAAACATGAATACATCTATATGTTGACCTAAGAGGTCATATGAGGTATTATCTGCTCAATAAGTTGTCAAATTCACTACACGATATTTTCACATTTTTTATATAAGAATACAGAGTCTGATCTGACATATAGGTGATCAGTTAGGTGACATATTCTCTGGGTGAGTCTATGTTACTTTCAAGGCCCACAATTTTGAATTATATTGTGTTTGTATTTTAGAGTCTGCTCCGAACGCTACAGGTAGGATCTTTGCTTTTGTTGTTACTTTGACATTTATAACTTGGTCTGTATAATGTATATACATGAGAGAATCTATATGTATCTATTTCCATGACAAAGAATAGTGTTATGTATATTATGGAAAATATCTTATTGCGGAAAAAAAAATTTGTTTCACTTGCTCGTAAATTTGGGCCGTTACAAGTTGGTATCAGAAGATTAGATTTTCCTATGGCTATCAGAGCAAAGGATTCTTTAGTAGGATCTTTACTATGGGTATGAACCGGATATATTTATACTTCAGGTGCTGCTAAGGATTCTATAGGGTTTCAATTTTTTTTCTATTCCAAGTTATTAAATTTCTTAGTAAAAAGTTGATTGAATATTATGACATCTTAAGAGATATCTAAGGGTCAAATACTGCCTAAAAGTGAAAGGGATAGATGTCCCAGAGAATTTAAAGAATTGAGATAAGTGTTAAATATGATCATTTCTGAATATAATATCCGTTTTATCTAAATGTATAGATATGGTAGACTTTGATGTGTTATTAGTGTAACAACCTTTTTTTTATTATTATTATACAATATTGAGTTGACATACACGTCATTAATCAAAGCGTACATACAACATATCAAACACATAGATATTTACATCTTGTTTATTTTGGTTGACCAATTCCGGAGATACAGGTGCGGGTGGTTGCACCTTCACCGGAATCTGAGCCAACTCGACCACAAACATCTTATTTGATTCTGAAATCTGCCCAACATAAAGTAACTTGATCCAATGTGCACTAAAAGCGACAGCCTTAGAAACAAAAGCTGCATAAATAATTTTCTGAACATGATATGGAAATATAGTGAGAATTAAATCCCAGTAAGTTCAACAATAAATCATCATCAATATAGCTCATCACGTCATGTTCAGCTGTATAAACTACAGAAAATATCTTTGGTCACATGAATGCATTATATCTATGCACATAAGAATCATACTGTAATGATATGTATGACAGGATTAACTATTTTCAAAATATCATATGATGGCCATCAACTTATTCTCATTTCAAGCTACCCCGGTCAGGGTGAGTATCCTCTACTTTCCGGTACGGAATTTTCTCACTCCGTCCGACATGGCCCACTTTCTCTTTATTTTCTCATTATCATGATCATAACCGTTGGTAGGGCGTCCCCTACTGGTGCACCACATGGATTGCCATGTGACCGTGCTCATTTCGTTTCTTTTCACAATGATAGCCAAAAATATGCTTTTAATAACAAGTATATTCATCAAAATATAACTATTACCAAAAATCATTGGTAATCATGCCATGAACATAACCATTTCAAATATCACTTTATAAAATATTTCCATGTCAAAATTTCACACTTAAGATGGTAAGAAGTTCATACAATGGCAATGGCTATGGTTATACTAGTCATTTATTATTTTCATTTATAAGATTCATCTTCTTTCTTAAATATTAATTTTATTACTTTATTTTCTTGATGCAGGTTTTCATCACATCTAACCTTCTCTTACTAATCAGAGCATAACTCCCTTAATTGAACTCCGATGTAGGTGATCTTGTTGTCCATTTCAAGATAAAACAATTATCTAAAACTATTATGTTGAACATTTTATCGAAATATTAAGAAATTAAGATGATATTACTCCCTCAAAGTACAGGATAGTTCCTCTCGGATAGGTTCTGACTTTTAGCTACTAATCTGTCCATATCTCCCACATATGAATTTCAAATTAAGTGATTCCAGTGGCTAAAACTCCGTGACACATCTATTTATAATTCATATGTTAACCATTTATTTTAATTCCTTATAGAGTATTCCCAAAAATTAAAATATCGAAACTATCCTAACATATTCTTCCCTGATGACCTATTTTCTGACCTTTGACTACTAATCGACTCATATATTCCTCATATGGACTCCAAATTGAATGATTCCAGTAGCTAAAAATCCGTGACACACATATTGTTAATTCTTATGTTAACCATTTATTTTAATTCCCGACAGATAATGTTCAGAAATTAAAATACCGAAACTATCCTAACATATTCTTCCCTGATGACCCATTTTCTGACCTTTCACTACTAATCAGACCATATCTACCTCATATGGACTCCAAATTGAATGATTCCAGTGGGTAAAAATCCGTGACACATATATCTTTAATTTTTATGTTAACCATTTATTTTAATTCCTTATAGATTGTTCCCAGAAATTAAAATACCGAAACTTAAAATTCTGCCAACTATAGCCATACCCATGCAGAACTATCTACACCAACCTAAGTATTCAAACATACATCACATGCAAGATCAATATGTAACATGATATAGCAACATCATGACCAATCATAAAAGTTCTAAGATCAAAATCTCATATAAATATTATAAGTTTTAAAAGTTTTCTTCATAAAGAAATATTGTTAAACTTACCTGGAGCACTTAGTCTCCTAGACTTCTCCTTCCTCTTTCTTCCTTTCTTCCACTCCTTTCCTCACTCTACCTTGCTTCTATTTTTCCTCTCCCTCACTTGGACAAAATTATAATGTTGTAAGGGTGGGTTTTCTTATATAGACCACCAAATAATTCACCTTTCATGATCATGGGTCTACCTTATCACAATTAGAATACACTTTGTTGAATTTTTGGAAAACAAACAACTTATGTTCTTGTCTTCCTCTTCCTTAGTCAAGATATGCATAGGAAAAGGAGATTTGTATTTTAAAAATTATGATAATATGTTCTTAAGATATGGGACAAGGTCCCTTTATTTAGGGATTCATTTACTTTTTCTTTTGTCTTAATCAATTATGATAGGTTGCCTTTTTAAGTGGCAAATTTCTAGCCCTTCAATCTTCATTATTTGGTTGAAATTATTTATGTGGGATAGAGATGTTTTGTCCTAATGCTATGTCTTATCATACCACTTGCTAAGATTATGAGTGTAGGATATAGATGTTTTTGTCCTAAAACCTTGTATTATTATGCCACTTGCCAAAATGATGAATGTAGAATCACACCACTTGCTAATTTTTTGTCTTAATGCCATGTCACCTAATCTTGATTACACCATTATTTCATCACTTTAATTTTATTTTTATTTTTATTTTTATTTTTATTTTTCCTCTTGCGTTTGGGCTCATTCTTGCCCATTTTCTTTACTTTGGTTAAAATTCTACCTTTCATAATGGGTTTGGTCACATTTTCATGATTTTTGAGCTACCGATCCAATTTCTATATCCTAGTCCAAGTCTATGTTTTATTTCTTCCTTGGGCTATCCTATTGGCTTACTAAAAATTCATGTGAAGTAGAAAAACTCTATATGAAGTGTCCATAGGTTAAAGCCCAATTACGGGTGGAGATACTAAACTTAGTAACTTTTGCTCTTAAATTAAGAAAAATTACCCTAATCCGATCTTCTTGAAATTTTAAGACCTTTACTTACTTCACAAAAATTTATCTTTCTTTACCTAAAAATTTCACCTTTCTTTAGCATGTTTATTTCTAATATTTCCTCTTAGATTTTCTTTCTTTACCTATTCCATTAATATTAGAACATTTCTATGCATATATGTAAGGCGAATAATTTCTAAGAAAAATATCTAAAAATTACGGGATGTTACAATTAGAAATGGATTGGTTGGCAATATGTCAAGCCATTTTATAATATCATCCGAAGATGATTAAATTCAATATTCTTAGAGAATCTTCTTTCTTGATACAAAGAGACCGCAGTGAGGTACCCAAAAATCTAATATCTGTTTTAACAGTCTATAAGTTATTACAAAAAGGTGCCAAGGATATTTGGCAGTGGTGGGAGATGTAAATATGAAATATATCAATGTAAATCAAATTCCAGGGGTTAGAGAATTTTCTGATGTAATTCTTGAGGAATTGCCATGATTATCTTGAAACGTAAAATAGAATTTGGTATTGATTCACTTCCTGAAACCCAACTAATGTCTATACCCCCATATAGAATGGTAACAACTGAACTCAAGGAATTGAAGAATTAGTTGTAAGACTTGTTAGACAAGGGATTTATACGCCCTAATACTCTCCTTGAGGTGCCCAATATTTTTTTAAAAATTGATTTGAGATATGAGTATTATTAATTTAGGATAAGGGAAAAGGAAGGAAAAGGATATTCGAAAAATTTCTTTTACGACTCATTATGGGAATTATGAGTTCTTGGTGATGTCATTTAATTTGACAAATGCCCAGCTGCAATCATAGATTTAATTAATAGTAATTAAGTAATTCCTGGATCAATTTGTTATTATATTTATTGATAATATACTAAAATATTTCAAGAGTTTAGAGGATCATAAGCAACATCTAAAGATAGTTTTACCAACTCTAAGGGAGTATGGTTGGTAAAGATGGTATCCAAGTAGACATTAAGAAAGTAAAAGTGGTACAACAATAGCTATGTTTTACTACATCTAAAGATGAAGATCCAAATCTAATTTGCGCTTCCTACGGTTGTCTGCCGTCCATTCTATTTGAGCCATAATTGAATTAGGTACATGAACAAATTCCTGTAAAGCATCAATCAACTCCTCAGCATTTGAAGCTAAGATGAGAATTCGCCGTGCAGAGTATGAGATGAACATCTGTTTTACAAATTGATCAAGAAAAAACAACAGACCATCAAAAAAATGGTTAACATTTAACAAACCTATCAGTTTGTGATGCATATTCAGTTGTGTCCAAGAGACTATTTAGAAAATCTCCTTTAAAGTACCAAAACCCTTTAGTAAGGCAATGAAGACATCAGCATTGCTCATCATTCTAGCCATGCGTTTATGCATGGAAGCAATCCTAAATTATTCCCCAATTATTTTTCCTGTAATGTTGGATGCAATTAGAGTTGTAGGAATAATACTTAGAACTTGACATCCTCCTACATGTGCAGCTGTAGACACATACCCCATTAATTCACAATTACCTCCACCATACACTAAATAAAGTTTTCTTTTGGTCAGCACCATACCTAAGTTTTGTACAGTTTTCACATATTCTACATCTTTCCCAGGATTGGAACCACAAAAGATACAAATATTTCGAAACTGACGAAATACAATTCCCTCCATATCTACACACACTTTAACTTTGAGTATGACAATAAAGATATTAACGTGTGCATTTATAGAACTCAGAAAAGGGCATACTTATGATAGTTATGCGAATTGACCGAGAATAATTAGAACAGTTATGTGAGTGATTGGAGGATATAAGCTAAATTGAAGGTGAAATTTTCAAAAATAACAACAAGCATGTATATGTACAATAGTTGTGATAACCGCTCATATTAAGCATATAAAGAGAATAAGGTTAAAATATCACCAGAAATTTTTCTTTTCCTTGTTGTCCTTGATGAAGCATTGATGTCTTGATTCCTGTAGGGAAGTTGTAGGTGATAGGCGTAATTGTAAAAAAAAGAGTGAAAATGCAAACAAAATAATTGTTGAAGAGGGACAATCAAATGATTTATTTTGTTTTCCCAATGTTTTTACCAGTCGACTATCGGTATTATTAAGTCAACTAACTATTTTGAAAATTTTAAATTTGGACTGGTTATTTTACAGTTGATTGATTATATCTATTTTGAAACAATCAACAGCATCCTACTAGTTAATTACGTATTCTTTGATTTTCACAGACTTTTATAAACTCAGAAATGTTTCTTTTCCACTAAATATCAACAGCTTTAAAGTAAATTTTGGCGCATATATTCAAAATTTGCGGCCATCGATTTTTTGCCAAAATAATAGCTAGATTTTGTTTGCAAATTTTTAAAAATTACGGCCACCGATATTAATTTTCTTTCAATACTTTGTTCAAATTTTTAACTTTCTATTTTGGCACCATTTTCTATTATGTTTTTTGTCTGTTCTACTGCATTCTCCCTTATTAATATTTGACATTAAATGCAAAGTTCTTTTCCCTCATTATAAGAAAAGTTAACTTATTTTTTTGAAATTCAATTATTATGGTGCCCAAGTTGTTAGAAGGTTAAAGTTATGAAAAGTTTGAAATGAATGGACAGATGATGACCTTATGGTGTTTTGACGAATGTAATCAAGAGAATTAGTGGTGTTGAAGTTCTTGAGGAATAAAATATGGGAAGTAGGATTTAAATTAATCTTTGAACTCTTAATTTGGAAATATAGAGAATACTATAAGAATCATGTCCAAAAATAATGTAAGTGATTAAGATATTTGTGTTAAAGGTTTTTATTATGCTAAATTTAGTCTAGTATTTAGGATGTAGATTATGTTGAAATTGAGAATTCATGTATGAGTAATTGTTGAAAGAAATCTTATTCAAATAATTGAGTGAATTAAACGAGATTGATATAAGTTAAAATGAGGTGCTTTTAGATATGATAGAAGAAAGACTTGATATTTTTGATAATGAATTTATTGGTGTTAATAAGAAGGTATAGAGTTACTGTGATGAGATAAGTTAAAATTGTTAGACATGTGCCAATGGTACATAAACGTTAAAAAAGATTGGTGGATTTATTGCTATGTATGTTTAACATATTGTTTAATGAATTTTAGGATAAAAATATATGATAGATTAAGATAATGATATTCATGGGATGATGTTGACATGTGAGAATCAAAGATGACTTAATAGAAGTCTGGAATAAGAAAATATAGTTACCCAATATGGATGTGAATATAATCTTTTATGTGTGTGTTTTTCAATATCGACTTATAGATATATGCACACTAGCTTGAGGATATAAATGAATTAGATACACAATGGTTTAAGAGTTCCTTAAATGTATATATATAATCTGTTGAGTATTTTGCATAAAATGGAATTGATTAGAAAAGAAATACAAGCAACTCATACTGGTCAAAAGTCTATAAGGACCATGAATGTTGAACACTAGAAATTATTAGTTGGTGACCACATATTCTTGAATGACTCACCAATAAAAGAGGTAATGAGGTTTGGAAAGAAAGAAAAAGTTAAGCTCTAGTATATAAACTCTTTTAAAAACTTCAACAAAGTAGGCATAGTAATACATTGCCTAGCCTTGCCATCAGGATTGAGTAATGTGAATACATACTTTCTTGCATCAATGCTAAGGAAGTACCTATTAGATTTTTCTTATGTTACCTAATTCCAAAAAATTCAATTGGACAAAAATTTAGCTTAACTATGGGTACAATCGATGGTTATTGTTGATTGACAAGTGAAAAACTGATGAATGAAAGAAATCCCTATGGTTAAGTTATATGAAAAAATCACTCAAGTGAAAAGACATATTAAAAAGTAAAGATGATATACAGAAAAGATATCTCCAATTATTTGAGTAATAAGGTTGCTAACTCCGAATTATGCCTTGATTTCATTCCCTACATGTGGTAGGATGAGCTGAAATTCGGGGACTGAATTTCTTAAGGGGGAAAAAATGTAACATCCAGTAATTTTTATTTTTAAATAATAATGTTTTGCTATAAAAAATATATTTTTATCTTTTTAAAAATGATTATGTTCTGCTAAAAGTAAGTATGATTTTAATTAAAGTAATTATTGTTTTGCTTAAAATAATTATATTGGCCAGTACTAAATTTTTGTTTTATTTTTAAAAATATTCTTTCTTTTATTATACATAAAGATATTTATTTATTTTTTTTATTAATATTTTTATCAAGAAAAATCATGATTTCAGAGTTTAACTAAGGTTTATGAGAATGTAAATTTTTAGAAATTTTTGATATGTTTTAGGATGAAAATGGTATTTATATGAATATATATGAAATAAAATAAAAATAAATCTAAATATTTAATTATTAAATAATAATAATAAATAATAATTATAAATGAAAAAGAGAAAAGGGGGAGGGAGAGACGAAATGCAAAAAAATGAAAGTAAAGGAAAAGAATGAATAGAGAATAGTGTGAATAATATCTCTATATTTTCTCTCTATATTTGAAGTGTTTACTGGCCTCTGATCTCAAAATTAATGGTACCACTGGATTCAGGACGAAGAATACTACGATTTTGACTGAACAATTTCTCAGATCAATCGTAGAATCGCTGTAGATCGAAAGTACAAAATCTCAGAAAAAGGTAAATTCTGAAACTTTTACTTAGAGACTTCAAATTGAAAATCTGACACCGTAGATGGATTCAGGAGTTAGATAAACCTTAAGATATGAAAATTTTCAGCTATCTGACAACTTTTTGTTCTTGGTGAATAATATTTTTTGGCAGAGAATAGTGACCAAATTCCTAGAGTCATTTTCTTCATTTTTAGACCCTCCGAACACCTTTTTTAAATATGTTTAGTCAAATGTGGATTGGAAAAGTGCATTTTGGGACTGTCCAATCTGGAGCACTTACCTTGTGAATAGATAATTCTTTCTATGACTTGCCTTATACTCTTCTTGATCTTTAAACGTGTATTTGATTATGTTTATAAGATATTTACACTTTTATATATTTCTAAAATGCATTAAAAATATCTAAATTGCTTACAATTTTGATTATAGTTCAAAAAGAGTATAGTTTTGAGAAATGAATTTCTCAACTCATGGTATATCTGATTTTACATGTATTTCTCATTAAATGGTGAAATGAATATTTACGCATATGATATTAATTTATAAAACTATATGATTGCCTTAAGAAAGGGTATGTATATGTGATTCTAAATGTATTTATCATTATTTGGCAAAGTAAATATTATGTGCATGAGGCATTGATTTGTAAAACTATAAAGTTACTAATTATGATTGAATCGCAAGCGTAAAACTCATGGCGAGTTGCTTGATAATTATACATTGCATTTGATGAATGTGCATATATATATATATAAATGAATATCGACGGGTTGTATGACTTGTGACGGTACCGAATAGGAGACATCCTATTAGCCTAAGTAAGCTGAGGAAGGGCCACTCCAACTGGGTGACAGTAGTAATGTGAGAAGGCAAATGGGTGATAAACTCACATTCCCTAATCACTATTGTGACTGTAGTCAATCGGTCACTATGCGTATAACAAATGAGTGTGTGGGTTGACCAGATCACCAAATGAGGTAGGTCATTTAAAAGTTTATAACTTTATCTCAAAAACTTATTATTTTACTATAGTTTATACAGTTAAGTATAACAACATTTATTTAATGATCATACCATACTGAATATGGTTTGGATATCTGAATATCATTTTATTTGAAAATATTTGAAATACGGGTCTCATATGGATGTACTTCTAAACTGTATTTTCTAAGTGACAAATTTTAAAACATGAGTACATCTATATGTTGACCTAAGATGTCATATGAGGTATTATCTGCTCACTGAATTGTCAAACTCACTACACGATATTTTTATATTTTTCAGATAATAATACAGAGTCTGATCCTGAAGATAGGTGATCAGTTAGGTGACATATTATTTAGGTGTGTCTACATTGCTTTCAAGGCTCACAATTTTGAATTATACTATGTTTGTTTTCTAGAGTGTGCTCTGAACGCTACAGGCAGGATCTCTACTTCTATTGTTACTTTAACATTTATAACTTGATGTTTATAATGTATATACATGAAAGAATCTATATGTATCTATTTCCATGACAAAGAATAGTGTTATGCATGTTATGGAAAATATCTTATTACGAAAAAAAATGTTTGTTTAAGCTGCTCGTAAATTGGGGGTGTTACACTTAATGTCAATATTATTACTATGCACAATTGTAAGGCTACAATCAAAGGTGAAATTCAAATGAAGTTTAAAAATCCATAATATCATTACCAACTAGAACATTGTCTTTGTACAATCGTAAAGTATTATCAATGAAATTGAAACTAAAATCACAATGTACAAGTTTTGAAACTGAAATAAGGTTTCTTGAAAAAGAATGAACATAAAAAGTTCTTTCAAGGTCTAATACGAAACCAGAATCAAGTATAAGTCTATAGGTTCCAACTGCCTTTACATGTGAACACATCTTGTTTTTCGAATAAATGGAACATTTACTTTTGGTCAATTTTCTATGGTTTACAAAACCTTGCATGGTATTGGCAACATGGATTGTAAAACCAGAATCAATCCATCAAGTTTTATATGAAACATAAATCATATTATATTCAAAACACACTAAGGAAATGAGATTACTTTTTTTTAAGTCAATGCTTGAATTTGGGACATGTCTTCTTTATATGTCATTTCTTCTTATAAAAAAAGCATTTGACATCGCCCTTATTAACTTGATTAACAGATGCTTTACCCTTCCCTTTCTTAAATGATTTCTTATCATGAGTCACCAAACGTACACTTTCAATCTTTTCTTAATTCAATCTCCCTTCCTCTTGTACACACATGGTCAAAAGTTCATTAATTGATTATTTCTCCTTATGTATGTTATAATATATCTTAAAAGGTCCAAAATAAGGAGGGAGTGAGTTAAGGATGAAGTGAACGAAAAATGACTCATAAATCTCAATCTGCAAAGATTTCAGTTAAGACGTTATGTCTCACATCTTCATTATGTGCTCACACACACCATTAGTGTCATCAAACCTCATGGAATACAATTTTGTCAATATGGTGTTTATTAATGCCTTGTCAGAAGTCTCAATCTAATCATGAATAACTTTGAGATATTCCTTTGCTTTAACACATTCAGAATAGATCACTACTAGAAAAATGATATTTAGAGCCGAAAATTAGAGACGGAAATAAAGACGGATTTGGGAAGTTAGAGATGGATGGAAATGTTTGTAATTTAGAGACGAAATTTAGAGATGGAAATATTTTGTCTCTAAAAATCCGTCTCTAAATGAGTTTAAAGACGGACTTAGAGACGAAAAATATTCCGTCTCTATTTTAGAGACGAAATATTCCGTCTCTGACTCCAGAGAGGAACAGAGACGGAATATTCAATCTCTAATTCCATCTCTAAATAGTTTAGAGACAAAATATTTCGTCTCTAATTTCTCTCTAATATATTTGTGTATATAATTTTTTTATTTCTCATTTTATATCAAATTTTTGAAATAATATTTAAATTATTAGTAAAATTAGTTAGAATTTAGATAATTTATGAAAAAATTTAAGTTTCGTTTAATTTGTAGAAATAAGTTGATAGAATGGAAATTAAGATTCTCTTACATTAATTTATTGTGTTTGTTTGATATAGTTGACTATTATTTTTATTCCCATGATATACAGATTCTTTTCTATATAAAAATTATTTTATCTTAAAAAACTTCTAAAAAAAGAACAAGTAAAATGAAATATAAAAAGAGGTTAAAATATATAAATGATGAATAGATATATTTTATTAATATATTTTATTTTACAAATTTTTCATATTTACTTTCATTTTACATTTTTCAGAGTTGATGAGTAGATATATTTTATTAATATTATGACAAATGATTTAATAATTTTAAAAAGAAATAAACATTCATGAAGAATAAAGACATGCATTCCTAATAAATATATGTACGCTTAATTTTGAATATAATATAATTTTGATTACAATGATTATGTAGTATATAGTTTGTTCGTATATGTGTGTGTATATATATATATATATATATATATATACACACACATATACGAACAAACTATATACTACATAATTATTTTTACAAATTAAGCGAAATATAAAATATTCCTCTAACGATGATTATATATATATATATAATCGTTATGGGAGAAATTTAAGTCCCGCTTAATTTGTAAAAATAAGTTAATGTAATGAAAATCAATATTCCCTTACATTAATTTATTCTGTTTGGTTGATATAATTGACTATAATTTTTATTCCCACGATATACAGATTCTTTTCTATATAGGAGATGATTTTATATTGAAAAACTTATAAAAAAGAAAAAGGTGAAATAAAAAAGTTAAAAGAGATAAATGATGAGTAGATATATTTTATTGTAGGAATTTTTTATAATTACTTTTATTTAACAGTTTTCAGAATTGATGAATATATATATTTTATTAATATTATGAAAAATAATTTAATAATTTCAAAAAGAAATAAGTATTTATGAAAAATAAAAACATGTCTTCCCAACAAATATATGTACGCTTAATTTTGGATGTAATATAATTTTGATCAATATATATATATATATATATATATATATATATATATATATATATATATATATATATATATATATATATATATATATATATATATATATATATATATATTGTTTGTGTGTATTGGTGTTTATTATTCAAAAATAAAAAATATGAGGTCAAGAGAGGTAAATAAATTTTTCTATGAAATATAAGTGTATTTTAAATCATATTTTTTTTATATTTTATGTCATAGATTACTATTAAGAAATTACAGAAAAATTATTTTATCTGTAATTACCATAGGAGAAGGAATTTTTATCCACAAAAAAAAACTCACGCCAAAATTTCTTTTAGTATTATTTTTAAATAGAAAATAAATTTATAAATAAACAAATTTTTTTGAAATTTTGGATTATTTTCTTTTTGAATTTATTGTAATATATTTTTAAATTTTAATATTTTGAACAAATTATTTAAAAAATTATATTGTCTTTAAAAATTAAAAAGAAAATAAACTTAAGAAATATAAAGATTTGTTAAAATCTCAAATTTTCTTTTAACTATATAAAAGGTCATTTAAAATATTTATTTTATAAAAATAAATTTAAAAAATTTATTAAAAATAAAATTTAAAATAAATAAGTGAAAAAAACTTAATATGTGAACCAAATAATAAAATCTTAAACCAGATATATCAGATAATAATTTATCTTTAAATTTATATTTAAAAATATAATAAATTTAAAATTTTAAAATACTCAAAGTGAAACTTATTTATTTAAACAATTTTAAATAGGAATTTTTTTCCCGTTGAAATTGTTAATACGAAATTTATTCATATAATGTCAAAATAAAACTTAAAAAATCAAATCACTTAAAATGTGGAATTTCTACTTTGGTTGATTTACATGAGGCCACACTTAAAAGAGATAAATGATGAGTAGATATATTTTATTGTAGGAATTTTTCATAATTACTTTCATTTAACAGTTTTCAGAATTGATGAATAGATATATTTTATTAATATTATGAAAAATAATTTAATAATTTCAAAAAGAAATAACCATTTATGAAAAATAAAGACATGTTTTCTCAATAAATATATGTACGCTAGTGAATTCATAAAGTAGATCGAACACAATAAGGTTAAAAAATAAGAAAATAATCACAAAATAACATATTTAATAAAGCTGACATAACTTTCAGCTGAGGTAGAATTATGAGACTCATTAGGATTTATCCAATGGAAAATGTTTCAGGCTCAAAAAAATCATTGAAAAAAGTGAGTTTTAAGTTGTTTATCTATTTATTACATATTTTCAGGCTCAAAAAATATATGTATGCTTAATTTTGAAATATATATATATATGACGACGGTGGGTTTATAGGAATGTGTATGGACTTCGGGAATAAGGTTTTGATTCTTATGGCCACAAAATAATTTTAATTTTGAAATGTTCATAATTTTTTAGGTAGTATTATATATTATTTTATTATTATCGATCTTTTGAATGATATTAATTTTTTTTAAATATTAATACATTAAAATATATTTTAGTTAGTCATTTGACATTTATTAACTAAAAAATAATTTTAAAAAGATACACTTATACATTTTGTTCAATTTAAATTAAAAAAATTTTAATAATAAAATTATTAATAAAATTTATGCTTTATGCATTTTTAAAAGAAAATATAATTAATTTAATTTAATGTAATACATATAATTAAAAGGTCAAATTAATATTTTAAAAAATTTCAAATAAGAAAAAATAGTGTAATTTTAAAAAAATACTTTGAAAGAGTATCAATATAAATTTAAAAATAAATAAAGAAAACGTGAATTTTTTTTAAATTTAAGAAAAGAGCATAATTTATTTAAAAAATAGCATTGACATAAAAAAAACGTGAATACATTACCTTTTATCTTTTATTTTTTTAACGTCAATGTATTAACTGAGAAAAAAATGTTAAGTGGGTATGCTTTTTTAACATGGCATAAAGAAACCGGCATATTTTTATGCTTTCCCACCCTTGAAAACATCTAAAAAAGTTTCCCCCATTTTATTTTTTCCTGGCCACTTAAACTTTCCCTTCCAATTAACCCGCCTGCAGCTCCTCCTTTCGTCTCCATCCAATAGCTTCCCTGTGGCAGTTTCTTTAACAATCCAACCCCCAATGAGCTTAGATCAAGTGAATATGTGTATAGTAACTAGATTGAGGATGGTAAGGCAACACAAATTGTGAAGAAATCACATCAACAGCGACCCCTGCAGCAGAAAACCGAAGCACTGTTCACAGGTTCAATCCGTCAAATTTTGTTCATGTTTTTTGTTTTTTTAGAAGCTTTTGACCATAGATTCTTGTTTAGAAGGTAGGATAACATCTTTAGAATGATTTTTATGGTCATACAACATGATTTTTTAGCTGAAATCCATGAATTTTGCTTGAGTGAACAGTGCACGTGAACTTTTTTAATTTTTAGACAAGAATCTCGGGTTCGTTACGAACGGTCTCAATATCAAACTTAAGATCATCTCGGAGACAGGGGATGGCTGCTGCCCTGGGAACAGGGGAAAACTTGTCAGAAAGGAGGTCGTGTTTCGAATGTTCTTGGAGGAATCGCAGAGAGTTTTGTGCCAGAAGCTTCGTGAATGCATTGATTCCCTCGGTAAACAAACATGTTCCTGGGTTGTCGTTGTTTTTCTTTTTCTTTTTCTTTTTTCCTGATTACAAAGTTGATTAAATATGGATCAGTTGTGGTGGTCGGATTTAGAATTTATGCCATTTGATAGAGAGAGGAAGTGACTCCGAAAAAGCTTAATTTTGGCATTGTTCAAGAACAATTTACGACCCCCAGCTGTAAATGAATTGCCTTTGCATATAATGTTTAATCATTGGTTAAGTTTGAAATTTTAATGATTCTGAACTATATCGACTGCTGGTGTCATCAATAATCCTTTTAACTTGTCACCTTCATTATTGTTTACAAACAAGTGATTTTGTAGTGATTTAGGATTGTGGGTTGAACTTGTCGCAGGTTGTCTGGTTATTGTTTTTTGGTCTGAAATTTATAGCTAAAGTTAGTTCTTTCTATTACAGGTAGGCCTAAGAGGCTATTTATTTTTCTTAACCCATTTGGTGGAAAGAAATCTGCTACTAAGATTTTTCTTGATCATGTAAAACCTCTTCTGGAAGATGCTGAAATCCAAATCACAGTCCAAGGTTCAGATTATTCGATAAAGTTTTATCATTACAATCTCTCTCTCTCTCTCTCTCTCTCTCCCTGCCATTTGTTTAGCAATTGTTTCTCTTCTTGTTTTTTTCTTTTAAACTTTTTCTTTCTGTAACTTTGTATTATACTCCTCAGAAACCAAACATCAGCTTCATGCAAAGGAAGTTGCTCATGCACTAGATCTATCGAAATATGATGGGATTATTTGTGTTAGTGGAGATGGAGTTTTGGTAGAGGTAAGTTTCATTGACATTATATTTGTTGTAGCAATTATCATCAAGTTCATGTGGATGACTCCCCATTCAATATAATGCAAGAATCTTTCTGAAAAATAATTTATTCTCTGTTTTATCTAAAAACCACTATTTATGTGTATGAGAAGCTCTGTATTCATCTGCAAAAAAAAAAAAAGAGAGAGCGAGAAAATGAAGGAGATGTTCTTGAAGTTGGTTAATTTGAAATAGATTGCTTTGTTGATCTTTTATATATTGAAGCCGTTAACAACCTGACAATCTATAGTCTCATGATAATATCTTACATTAAAGTGAAACATATCTTTGAATTTAATGAAATTCAAAAGAATTAATGTTTACTACTTCCAATTTATGCTAATGGAGTAGTGGTATCTTGGGTCATGCGCATGTATCCCAGATTTGATTACTTCTTTAGCTTCATCACTTATTACGTTTTTGTCTCTGTTTCTTTGGTCTATTCTTACAATTATATCACATTTTAGTAGGTTGTAAATGGACTGTTAGAGAGAGAGGATTGGGACACTGCAATAAAAATGCCGCTTGGAGTAATTCCTGCAGGTTTATTACTCATTTGGCTTGTCCTTTAATTACAAAAATCACTAAATTCAATTTTGAATTATTTAGGCAAGGTTGAAACATGAAAAATTATTGTCTATTCATCGTTATTTTATGTATCAGGAATGGTGCTAGATGTTGACTTCTTGAGTTTAAACCTGAAAATAAGATGTTGAAACATTTTGGGACTAGTTTCACTGTTAGTCTTTCTAGATGGAGCCTATAAGTGAGTAAAAAGGATTTAACATCCTCCTACCTTTTTCCTCATCTACTAGCAGGAGAATACATAAATAGAGAGAGCGAAATTGGTATAATAAATTTGATGAGGGACCTTGTAGTGCCCATTTTGTTTAATCACCTGTAGCTTGTGACATTTCCCAATTTAACTGGACTTGTATATCAATGCAAAGGGTGGTATAATGGGGAATATTATTTTCTTTCTGTAGATAATGAGTGTTATAATACAAATTTGGTTTGGTGAATCTTCTAAGTAAGTTCTTTTCTTTTTTGTCTAAAATGAATCTTTCTATCTAAAGGTACGGGAAATGGCATGGCAAAGTCTATTCTTGATTCAGTTGGCTATCCTTGCACAGCAGCTAATGCTGTTCTTTCCATTATTCGAGGTTGGAGATAACTTTCTGTCATAATATGTTATATTTCAATCTTTGGTTTTTCCTGCTGATAAAAAGTGTAAACTATGCATTAAATACTGACAGGCCATAAGCGATCTCTTGATGTGGCTACCATCAGGCAAGGAGAAACCAGATTTTTCAGTGTATTGATGCTTGCATGGGGTAATTACTGTCACCTTGTGTTACTCATAGTGTTTGGTTTTACCCACTACTCGCTCTGACATATTTATGATATTTATTAAAGATGTTATTCTCTTTCAGGGCTGGTGGCAGATATTGACATTGAGTCTAAAAAGTATCGGTGGTTGGGAAGTGCTCGTCTAGATTTTTATGTTAGTAAGCCATTATATTATTACGATGCCATGTTTGTTTATAATGCTTTTTTGGTGTTAAGAGGTGTGTCTCTTGAAATGAACTATTGTTGTAATTATAACGCTTAAGTTGAAGGGATGAAGATATTGTTCTGCTAAGTCTCCTAGAATATGGATTATTATTAAAGTATGAGCAAATAATTATCATATTACGCGGCATATTCCTTAGTTTCTGGTGTTTTTCAAATCTTAAGATGTTTACTAGTAATAAATAGATAGAAGGCCCTAGTCTTGATTTCTGGCACTAGGATTGGATATAACTAATATTAATACACACTTGATGCAAGTGTACTCCAATGATAGATTCTTTCTCATCTCTAATTTTGATGTTGTTTCCTCGGTTTCCTATAGTTTTGTCTACTGTCTTGTCAGTTTCTTAGCTTTGATAGATGAATTTTTATTGTGATGGTTGATAGGTTTCAAATTTTTAATTTTTTTTTTATTTTTCAAATATTCCGTCTCTGATGCAAAGACAGAAAATTTTGTCTCTAAACTCATAGATGGAATATTCCGTCTCTGTAGAGATGGAATGTGTAAAAAAATTTAGAGACGGATCTTTACTTTTAGAGACGGAATTTAAATTCCGTCTCTAAATTTTAGCGACCCCGATTTTAGAGACGGAATTATTTCTGTCTTTGATTCCGTCTCTAACTGCGTTAGAGACGGAATTTTTCCTATTTAAAGACGGAAAAATTCCGTCTCTAAATACGAATTTTCTAGTAGTGGATCTACAGATACTTTTCCAATATAAGACTTAATAAACATTAAACTCAAACTATTAGATCGCTCCCAAAGATCATATGATATTTTCTCATTTTGAGTGCTTAATTCCATGGGTTTTGGTAGTTCATCCACTCTAAATAAATAAATCAAGGTCCAATCACCCCAATACAAAGAGAATTTTCTCATTTCAATTAGAATAGTTATTACCGCTCAAAGGAACAATATTTGAGGAATCAAATGTTAGGATAAATAAAATTTGAACTATTGCAAAATAAACAACAAGCTTAAAACTCATGCAATGAAACCAATATGGAATATTTACCCATGTAAATAAATTCAAACAAATAAATCTATATATATTATAATCTTTCTTGTAGGCTTATACTATAATATACAAGTGATTTAATTTCTTTATGATATGACTAGAACGGGATTTATAAATAATATTTAAGCATGTGGGCAATTAGAATTTAAATATATCAATGTTACTATCACATTCTAATTAATTACGTAATTATAATAATTATTTTGTGGGATTAAATTATTATATAACCACAATTAATTATAATAATTGATGTTATTAATTTTATATGACTAAATTTAATGTCAATTGATATTTTATATAATTAAAAATGTTGCGGCTATCATTTAACTACACAAATATCAACTTAAATATAACATCAAAATTATTGATTAAATTTTATGTCAATAATTAATTCTTTATCTTTAAAAAAAATTAAATATATGCATAAAATCTTAAAAGATTAACTAAATTACAAAATTAAAAATTAATTTTATAAATAAATTTCACGTAACGTCAACAACTACTATAAATAATCAACAACTACTATAAATAAATTTATAGCATAAACATCACTAAATCTATTAATAGTTGAATTAGTGAAGAGGTGCCATGATTAATCAAAGAGGCACATATTCAAACTTTAGATATTAAATGAAATTCAATGCGTTGAAATACACAATAATAGATGCAATAAAAGATACAATGAAGCCGCACAGTAAAATTTCAACCCAAATCTTATTCACATAGGCCAACCAATATATAATAAAAATTGGAATAAATCACTTCATTATTTTAACTCTATTAATTTTATATACTTTATAAATATTTCATTTGATGAAATTAACACATAACATTCTCAAATATCTCAATTTAATATTTTAATAAAATTAAAAATTAGACTAAAAGCATAACTCTGATACTAAAAATCATAACTTTACATAAGTATAATAAACTAAATACGAAAATTTAAGAATATATCTCTAATCACAGTAATCAGATTTCACAAAAATATGATCATTAGATATAAGTTAGAATAGATAAAATTTGTCTAATCTATTCAAGAATTTGATGAAGAATCACAAGTTTTCTTGTAAACTATAAACTCTTATATTAGAAAAATATTTTTTGAGTGTTTCACTTTATTCATCTTTCTATAAAAAAAATATTTATAATTGATAAATAGTTATCATAATCAATATGTATATTTTCATATAGGGATACTTTTTTACGTATAAATATATTTTTATATAAGAATACATTTTCACATAAAATTATTTCTTTTCATATGGTCATCTATTCACATAGGGAGATAACTATTATATAAAATGAGTCACATATATTTTTTAATTAATATAATTAATACTAGAAACAAAAATCATGTATTCA
This sequence comes from Gleditsia sinensis, assembly GCA_037074535.1. Lineage (NCBI taxonomy): Eukaryota > Viridiplantae > Streptophyta > Magnoliopsida > Fabales > Fabaceae > Gleditsia > Gleditsia sinensis. The sequence continues at coordinate 66,374,724 of CM073466.1, read as the reverse complement.
ATGGCTTAAAGATGGAGATAAAAACATGGGATTTTTTCATGCTCAGGCCATCAAAAGGAGAACCAGAAATTCATCGAAAAACTTAAAAATGATGAAGCGTTGTGCAGAGAAGGGCGAGTGGAAGTTGGCTCTGTCGCCTTAAATTATTTCCAGAATTTGTATGCTTCCAACATTTCTAGGAATACTGATGAAAAAATTTGCAAATTTTCCTATTTTTCTCACCTGTGGGATGAATAGATGGCTTTCGCGATCTATTTCTTTGGCTGAAGCACGCAGAGCTACATTTCCATTGATAGTGAAAGTGCCCCAAGTAACGATAATTTTACAGATTTATTTTTTATAACTTTTTGAGATATTGTTGGTAAATGCTTAGTACTGTTCTTATTCCTAAATGCCCGAATATGACTCATTAAAGATCAATTATTCTATGCACTATTTTCGATAAATTTCTTGCAAAGGTGCTAGTTTCCATACTGCAAGGTATTATGGGAAAAATCAACAGTATAAATGGAAGCGTTTTCATTGGAGGAAGGCTTTATTTTTTATAATATTATGAATTATGATTACCTATGAGCTGACGCACTACTTGAAAAATAAAAAAACAGGGTAAGAGGTATGAGATGGCCTTAAAAATTTATATGAGTAGAGCGTATGAACGGGTGAAATGGCATTTCTTTTTCTGTGTTATGAAGAATATGGGATTCAACTCTTTTAGACTGAGCGGGTTTACACGGTTTCTTATTCTGTCGTGGTTAAAGGAGAATCTTTAGCTATTTTAAGCCCTCGAGAGAATTATGTTAAGGTAATTCTCCTTCTCTCTATCTATTTTCATTGTGTACTAAATGGTTATCTTTTTTAATCAGGAAAGCATATCAGAATAATATTGTCTTATGTGTTAAAATTTCTTGTAGATGTTGCATTTTTTTTTAGTTGATGATTTAATCTTATTTTTCAAAGGCTCTCCAGAAGCTTGTGCTGAGAATGTAAGTATTTTGCCAGTTTTTTAGTCAGTTAGCATGCTATATCCTGTTTTTAATTCCTGATAGATTATGTTCTGCTATTACTAGCGAAATGAGGCAATTTTGCGGGGGGAGCTCAAATTCAGGGAACGCTATTTGTTGGACCAAGCGGAATAATTTATGCAAGAGTAGAAAAGAAGGTGGCCCGGGTCCGTGTGATCTACATGTTTCTGATTTGGCACTTTTGGGCAAAGTTAGACTGATTGAGTTTCTGGAATCCAGCTCAAGTTTGGCAACCTGCTTTCTCTCGGTGGGCTGAGTTTTCAGAAGTTTCAATTTAATCAGTATTCTTTGGTCGCTTTTGCTTTTGTTGGTTTGCTGTAAACATCATGATGGTGTGTTGTTTGGGCACTCTCTGTCAAGATCGAGTAATTTAACTAGATTAAAAAATTAATATTTATTATTGATTAAAATTTTAAATTATTTAAAAAAATTTAATTAAATTAAGTCATTTCAATCAATCAGACTATGTTAAAATAGAATGACAAAAAAATTTCATAAAGTAATAAAAATAAATAAATGTTTAAATCGAATTTGAATTTATACTAAAAATTGCATGCCCACTATCCATGTGAATTCAATTTTTAATAAAATATAATATATTTAAACTCCTTAATTCGAATCCATCCCGTTGATGTAAATTTTTTTAATAGTTTAATCGAATTTAAATGAATTATGAAGTTATGCATGCTCTTATTTATAGCATTGTATTCTTAGACCAATTCTTTTCAATAAAATTCTTATCTTCCTGAAAAAAAAAAAAGGAATTCTTTGTAGAACTATTTTATAAATGGAAAAATATTTGGTCCACCGGCGATGGATAATTTTTTGTCCACCGACAATGTCCAGATTACGACACGTGACAAGAATAATAATTTTTAAAATTATTTTTGTCACGTGTCATGATCTGAACACTACTGGTGGACAACCGTCGGTGTACCAAATACCAACTCTTTATAAATATCTTCAATTAATTTAATAATTTTTTAAATAAATTTATTATATATATATATATTGCAAACAATACTCAAGAAGCATCTCTCTTTGTCACGGTTGGTTCCGTACCTGTTCTGATCCTTCGCATAAGACGGAAAGCAAAAAGAAAAACCTTAACGCTAGAAGGAGGGCTTGAACCTCCGACCTTGTGGTTAACAGCCACACGCTCTAACCAACTGAGCTATTCCAGCTTCGATGCTTAGCTTTTCTTATGGTTTTCTTTAAACCAAAATTATAGGGCAGATCAGTGAATAAAAATATTTTTCTTCTAAGCGAAGACTAGGATAACCATTGGATACTAAAATTAGTTTCAAAACTGAAAATTTAAATTTAAATATGAGTGAGAGTTAAATAAAACAATAAATTAATTAATGTCATTTGTATGAAATGTCACGTACTAATACGTCCCAAATATAGATTATAGACATTATTATTTTTTGAAGTTTTTTTTTCTTCATGCCTCATAAATATATATTGTAGAAGAGATCTATTTTCTTATTGTCTGTTAATGTTTATCAACTTCAGTTCTTCGCAATGTATTAATATAATATAATAGTTTTATAATAGGATTAATATTACATACACTATCAGTGAAATCTAAATCTCTACTAATAGTGTACCAAAATGTGACATTTGTCTTAATTTTAAAAAAATTGAAACACTAATGACATTAAACATATTTAATAAAAAAAAAGTCCGACGCTTCTTATTATTTATCAAATCAAACAAGGGTTAGTGAATTTTATGAAATAACTGTTTGTCTCCTGTCGAAATTTGTAACTTGTCTTCTGTTGGAATCTGCTCACACAGCCTGTTAGCTCAAGTTCAACAACCACAAATTCAGTGTGATCAATCCCACCATAAGAGTCCCATATTTCTTGTTGTGGTACGTCAGGCTTTTTGGAAACTCTACCTTGCTCAAAGGCCAACTGGTTCCTAGAAACATCAACTATCTGCGTCGGAATCTAAATGCAAAAATAAGAAGAGTTAGACTTTTATTTTTTATTAAATGTGTTTAATGTTATTTGTGTTTTAATTTTTTCAAAATCAGTACAGGTGTCACGTTTTGGTGTATTGCAGGTGGAGATTTGGATTCCATGTACAGATTAATCTTTTATAATATCAAAATTTATGGTGAATAAAGTTAAGGACATAATCATTTTAATAAACTTTTTAAAAATAGTTTTAAGTTAAATTATGTAACGTTGCAAAAGATGTAAATCATCTATTTTTATCATGCTAAATATTTTTTAGAATATAATTTGAGTATTTTTACTTTTGACATGAGCTTCAAAACTTTTAAATATAATTATTTTTATTTAAAATAATAATAGTATTGTTTAATTCAAACCAATCCTCCATACATTTTAATAATTATTGTTGGGTTGAAATATTAAGTTAGGCATTTTATTATTAAATTAAAACCATTGGCGCACATAGAAAAAAAAAAGAAAATAATAATGGCAAAGCCAAAATTTGACGCACACTATATTAGAAATTAATGTAAGTTTAATTATGACCTAAACCAAGAACAATTATTCCCCCCCCCCCCCCCCCCCCCTAAGAAGCAGTCAAACTAAATTATTTTGTACAAAAGAGCCTATTCCACCTAGAAAAGCAAGAACATGTGCGCAATTAGTTGGGGCACTTGCCTGGATTTGGTGGAGCATAATTGAGAAGGCACGGATTCTCATTTGGATACTTTCTTGTAAGATGTTATATTAAGATAAATAAACAAAAAATTATTTTGCTCTTTTTTAATTAATTCTCTCATTATTTATCTCTTTCCTCAAATATTATATAAAAAGAAATAAATTCGCAACTTCTTTATTTGTAAGTGAAAAGTAAACAAAAAATAGAGATCAATTTCAAATACATCAACATTAATTTTTAAGAAGGCATTAGACTATATTTAATATGTTCAAATTTATTTATTCAAAATTGTTGGATAAAATATTTATTAGTTGGCTAAAAGTTATAGTTAGTAGTTACAATGTAATTCTTTCTATTTAATTATATAACAGTTTAAGCGTCACATATTGACTGTGACTTGATTATCGTATTAATTTGTGTCACAAAATAATTACTATTATAATTTAACTAAAAAATACTTTAATGCTATCTTATACTCTCTTCCTTATTATATATATATATATATATATATATATATATATATATATATATATATATATATATATATATATAACAATTAAAAATTTTATTTATAATGCATGTTACATTTATAATTTGTATAATGATTAAGTTATGTATATTTAACCTTTTATTTTTACTAAATTCAAAAAATTTATTACATAGTTAGAAATTAAATTTAACAATGCATTTATAAAGTTTAAAAAATATTTTATGAAAAACTCTGCAATCTTTTTTTTTAAATGCTTTATTCTATATTCATCATTAATTTTTAGTTTTAGAATTATTATTTTTAATGCAAAATTTTAAAAATTACCTTTTCAAAGATGTTAAACGGAGTAGGACACAATGAAAAAAAAAAAAAAAAACCTACCCCAATCTATCCTAACGCCAACGCTATCAAATTTGCAAATTTCATAACTAAGTATTGAGAGTGAGAATTAGTGGGATTAGTATGATTATTTAGTTTAATTGTATAATATTTAAATTAAAAAATTTAACATATATTATTAATTAAAGTTTTAAATTATTTAAAATAACTTAAGTATTATCAAATCAATCAAATCCATTGAATTATATTAGAATAGAGTAATAAAAAAATTTCATGAAAAAAAAAAATAAATGATCTAATCAAGTTTAAATTTATATTTGATTTAACAGAAGAGAAAGAAGAAGAAATAAAATAAATTTTATTTATTTGATTTAATTTAAAAAGAAGAAACGAAAAATAAGTTTTTATTTATTTAATTTACAAAAAATATATTATATTTTTTATTTTTAGAAAAATATATAGTAAATTAAAATAAAATTATTTTAATTATGATTATTTTATTTTATTTTTATTCTATATTTTTTCTCTTTTTTAAATTTCTTCACTTTTGGAAAGAGAAAAGATTTTACTCCTTCACTTTTTTTTAAATTATTATTTTAAAGTACGTATTTTTTTAAAATTATGAATCTATTTATTTTTTATTTTTAAAAACTATCTTTTTATTCTCAGTTGTTTTCAAAATAAAAAAATTCGTTTGATAATTATTTTTTATTATTATTTTAAAAATGAATTCTGAAAACAAATTATTTTTAAAATAAAAATAAAAAAAAAACTATTTTTATTTTTTGTTTTTATTTTCAAAACACAAAAAAATAAAAAATAACATATTTTTAAAACAGTTTTTAAAACAATTTTTTTTACTTTTATTCTACAGAATAATTTTTAAATATAATTTTTAAAAATAAAAAGATAAAAATAAAATTAAACAAGTCCTATATTTCTTTCTTTTTTTTCAAATCTCTCAAACTAAATTATATTTCTTTCTCTTCTTTTCAAATCTCCCAAACTAAATAGCAGATAAAAATTTTCCACTTTTTAATGAAATATAATTTATTTAAATTGATTAATATGAAGAGATTCAATCGACATAATCTTTTTATAAATTTAAATAGGTTATCAATTATTCACGCCAGAACAAGTATCATCAAAAGCGTCAAGTAAGGAAAAAAGACAAATAAAAATGGCAAGAAAAGCAGGTGTAAATCTTCAACGTAATCTTACCTAACCGATTATTATAAGAGGAGGTCCCGGGCATAATTTTCAACCATTTCAAAACTATTATAATTATGAGTAAAATGCATGGACGGACGGACAAACCAAAAGTACCCAATATTCTATACAATAATTAATTGTGGGAGTAAAAGAGCTGGGCCTGAAATAAGTAAAGCTGAATTGCTTTAGCTGAAGGACAAGGACACGTTGCCAGTCCAACAAACAAAAAAAAAGGACAAGGAAACGTTCGTTGACTCATCAACCCCTTGGAAAAAGCCTTATTCCGCTCGTGATTGTGCTCCCGGCATTATGGGTGGCCCACCAGTGCAACCGACACTGACAAGTCACCATCGGTAACAGTAACTCTCATTGCACGAATTTTTTATTTTAAAAACATATATAAATTATTTTTAAAATTAAAAATATAAATAATTTTATTATTAATATATTTATTATACGACATATTTTCTATTATAAAAAATATATAATTTTTTTAAATTAAAAAAATTTACAATTTAATCTAAAATTTTCAAATATATTTTTTAATAGAGAGAAAAATAATATAATAAAAACGTATTTATCAAGTAAGAAGATAATAATAATTTATTCTTATTTTTAAAAAAAATTTTACGTATAATTTTTATAAGAGAAAAAAATACAATAGATCACACTACTTAATACAAAAAAACTTAGGTAGATATAATATATTATTTATAGTTATTAAAATTGAATTGCACGCTAAATTAGTGAAGGGATTGAATCACTAAAGCAATTATTAAATTATTAATTAAAACAGTTGAATTAATTATTTATAATTAAAAATTAAAATATACTTTAAATTGAATTAAATATAATATATTTAAAAAGTGATATTAGTGAATATAATATATTTTATTTTGATAAATAATATATAATAACTATAAAAAAATTACTATCAAATTTATAAAAAATAATAATATAAAATTAATTTTATAAAAAAAATTGATGTAGTTTAATTATTTTAACTTATCAATTCACTAATTTAATTGTAAATCAATTTGACCAATAAAAAAAAAGTTTAAAATTTTATTTGACAAAAATTATTTATAAATTAATTTAAAATTTAAAATTTAAATAAAAATTTTTAAACTATAAACTTTTAGTTATTTTAAATTACTCAAGTAAATTTATTTATTAAACTATTTTAATTTAATCAAATAAATTTATAAATTAATCAAATAAATTATAATTTATTTAACTTAATAAACACACTCTAAATATTAAAAAAGAATCAATTTGCAATTGACTCATTGAATATCAATTGAACTAGTCCGATTACTTCGCATCCTAAAATTATGCTTTATCGCCTGACTACACAATAAGCTAATAAAACCAAAGTAGATATTTCAAATGGTGAAACCTCCCAGTATATCCATTTTGATGAATTTCAATTGATTCTTTGTTTTTGCTACAGTATGCAAGAAGCTAATAAAACTCATTAGAGTATTTTTGGTGGTAGGATCCACATATACATCTATTTCAATGAGTTTCAATTGACTTTTAAATATCTTACTAGAGTAAAGAGCTGAACTAACAATTTTTCTACCTGAGACACTTTAATGAGATTTCATTGCTCTTTGCCACCTAGCTTGAGGGCAATAAGTGCACCTAAGAATTTTTTCTTTGGCACCATGGTCCGTGGGAAGAGGTAAGAATGGCCATTTGACTCAGACAGAGACTGATCCACACCCACTACAATAAAGCATCAGAAATACCATAGCCGTAGCTGCATTATAGATCCAGAAAAGAAACATTGTGAATATGGCAGACAACTAGTGAGATGAAGAATCAAGAAACTAGTGTAGGAGGAAAGCATAAACCACTCTCCAAAAGTAGCCCCTTTTTTTTGGTTGAAATATATAATAAAAGATTAACCAAATAGAAGTTTATCTAAACGAAAATGCAAAATGAGGCACATTATGTTATTCTACCAAGATCCAAACTAACTTTCCGATTGAACTGGCCATCAAATCGGTCCAATTCTAATCAATGCAGCAGAAAGGGTAGTCAGCCCTGAGGTGGTGTATACACACAAAAACAAAAGACATGGAATTTCTAACTTTATATGTTAAATTAAGCACCAAGTTTCTACCTCATTTCCATTCAAAAATTATGACAAACAATAAACAAACGAACAAATAAAGAAACACACATTCTGTACATTACAATTACTATCCACCAGATGCAATCAAATTGCTTAAATGGATATGAAAGAGCGAAAGATTTAAATTTATGAGAATCCTAATTGTAGTTAAACATCATTCTGCCTTCCCAACTTTAGTAAGGATTTGTAATATTCTCACTTTTCATTCACAAGCTCTAAAATATTTGACACATCACCATCAAGTTCCTGCCCAACATGTTCATGCAGCAGGTCTGCTTAATTCTTACTTATCATCCAGTCGGCCCCATCTCACCACAACCAACTTCAGATACCCAGGAGGAAATAGGACGCACAATTTCAATATATTACACCTTCAGAAGTGCATAGCATCCTCAAGGTAGCATCCTCAAGGCTAGCATGCCATGAAACTAACTAATAATCATATTATAAACTTTTTTAATAACAACAAAAACAACAATTAAACATTTTTTCATTAGATGAAGTCAGCTACGTGAATCAAACGGCGCCACAATGACCTATTATGAATAAGATCGATAAGTTATTAATTATTAAATCATTCTTAATAGTTTCACTTATTTTATTTTTTTTACCTTCCTCTACCTCTAACTATTAGACTATTCTCCATTTAATCTACTCTTCTCACTAGGTCTTCTCTACACATGACCAAACCACTTTAAGCGAGATTCAACAATCTTCTCCACAATAGGTGCTACCCCAACCTTCTCCCTAATACACTCATTTCTAATCATATCTCTTCTGGTGTGTCAACACATTTAACACAACATTATCATCTCTACAACGTTGAGTTTATTCTCATGTTGTCTTTTGACCACCCAACATTTAGTACCATACAATATAGCAGGTCTTATAGTCATACGATAGAATTTTCCTTTAACTTTGAGCGGCATTTTTTTATTACAAATGACACTCGAAACTTTCCTCCATTTCATCCATCCAGCTTGAATCCTATGGTTTACGTCCTCCTTTACTTCGCCGTCATTTTGTATAATTGACTCAAAATATTTAAAATTTATAACTTGTTTTAATATATAGTCTCCAAATTTTACATCTACATTCGTATTTGTTCGTCTCTTACTAAAAATACATTCCATATATTTTATTTTATTTCTACTTATATGAAAACCATATGTTTCTAAAACTTGTTTCCATGACTCTAACTTCATATTTATTTCCTCTTTCAATTCACCAATTAAAATTATATTATCTGCAAAAAATATATATTGAGGCCCCAAATCTTATATATGTTCAATAACTGCGTTCAAAATCAAATTAAAATGATACGGACTCAGAGAAAACCATAGTCCAATAGTTATGAAAAAACCTTTTGTGTCCCCATTTTGTGTTTTCACGCAAGTTGTTATTCTGTCATACATGTTTTTGATTGCTCGAATATATGCAATACGTACTCCTTTCTTTTCTAAAGCCTTTCTGTAAAATCTCTCTTAACAGTTAATACTCTGTCATATGCTTTTTTCAAATTAATAAAAATTATATGCAAATCTTTCTGTTTTCTTTGATACCTTTCCATCAATCTCCGTAGACTATAAACCCTTTTTAAATTCAATTAAATTTATATCTTATATATGTAGATTTGTGGTGGTGAATTAATGAAATTTAGATCAAATTACAATGAATACTGTAAACTAAGTATAGGCGAGTTCCACTGTGCCTCCTTCAATCCTTCTATGTGTATGGATTGTGGATGAATGTATAGAATACAAATTCTCATTGGGATAAGCAACATTTTCTATATATATATGTTGAGGTTCAGCAACAAAGTTTAATTCAAAGCAATCCTTCTTTTTACCAGAGCAAATCAAATATCAACAAAAATTATGCACTGGGTTTATTCAACCATCAGACAGCAAATAATACTAACGGCTCATGAGATATTATTCAGAATCATGCCAGTGCAAGGTAACAGAAGGATAAAAAAGTCCAACAACGCAAAGCAGAGAGAAAATGAAGTAGTGAAAATTGGCATGCTGATATATAGTACTCAAAACTTATGTAATAGAATAGCTGACTTGTGAATTGAACTCCAGTTACTTTCAGGTGTATAATGAAACGCACGTTGAAAAGTTAGGTCCCAAAAAGGCAAAAACTCAAACTCATGTTCTACGGATAATCAAATTCTGTAACCTGAAAATGTAGATAATATAATAGTCTCTCTTCTTTGGATGGTTCCCAAGAAAGGAAAAGTAGAATGTCTTCCATTGTTGGTTTCAGTTCAACGACGAAAAAAATATGCAAATCAAAGCAATGAAGATAGATATACTCCAGCAGCATAAGAAGAACAAGATGACACAAAAGAATAATATGAAATTTGTTATTAATACGCCATTTTCTGTCAAAAATTTACAATACAAGATGATATTGTTTGCTCCTTGAGGAATAGAGCATATTCATATCAGAGGTTCAGAACAGATTAACACCTAGTTTGTACACTATCCATCTAAAACTAACTTCAGAAGAATAAGAAAAGTAGGCAGAAAGAAGATTAAAAAGAATCATAATACTAAGATACATCCCATACAACAAATTTAAACCAGATTTTCAAAGCAACTCATGAAGCTTGATTTAGTAAGGAATCAAACCGAGAATCTCTCAATACATAGCCATTGCTGCCACCATCAAACAACATTTTCAACAACTCCACTGCCTTGCTCTTCCCTTTGGTGCTACCATTTTCCGCCACATCCGCAATCACATCCATTACCCCTATGGCTCTCTCTCGCACATCCGTGACTACTTTCTCCCCTCCACACATCACCAAATTCAACAATCCAGAAACAGCATTCTCCTTCGTCCTCATACTCGACCCAGTTGCCAAATCCAAAAGATCAACCAATGCCCCAATTCCCGAAACCTTCCGAAACGCCTCCTCACTCTCTTCACAACCCGCGATTTGGGCGATCACCGCCGTGGCATCCTCCACTATCCCAACTCTCCCATCCTCCAGAACCAAAGAAAAAAGGGGCGGAATCGCACCCAGATGGATCATCGTGCTCCTGTTAAGCGGGTAAAGCGAAATCCCAAACAAGGCCTTGAGAGCGTCCTTGATCGATCTAGATGGCGAATTGAGGACTTTGATTATATCCGCCAGTGCGTACACGATGTCACGCTTCGAGCCAATTATTGGTCGGTAGTCATCAACCAGGAGGAGGCTATGTAACGTAGCGGCGGAGGATTGCACAGCACAGGGCGAAGATGTAGATCGATGGTGGGAAAGAACATGCGAAATCGCATCGAGGACACCACGGGTGGACACGAGAGACTCTTTGCAGGAGATTGAGAGATTGAGCAGGGTGGCTGCTGCGTTTTCTTGGGAATCGTGCGTGGAGGAGTAAAGGGTCTCAGCCAAGTAGGGAATAGCACCCGCTTCAGCAATCAGAGGACGGCTCTCGGGGTCTTGCTTGGTCATGAGGCGTAGCTCGCACAGAGTCTCGACCCGGGTTTTCTCTGAAACAGAGCTAAGCTTCCCTACCAGGGAGCGAACCTTTCGGTGTTTAACTTCCATGGGAGCACCTCGTTGTTCTGCAAGGCTGCGAACTTATTCAGCGTTTCTTGGAAACGGGTTTGTGGGTTTGGTGTGGAAAGAGGGAAAAAAGGATAAGATTGGCGTGACAGAAAGCGAAAGAAGGGGCAGATTAAAGATGCCGCAAAGTTATAAGAGAGCGAGAGAGAAGAAAAGAACGAGCCGCTAAGTCGCGGACAACTGCGCATACAGAATGAAAAGACGAGAATGCCATCGCCGTCCCGATGATGCTTCAATGTGCCAACATCAATATCACCTTCTACGAAGGTTGGAACCTTTGACCCGTCCCAGTAGGTACGGACAGGTTTAGTTCAATGCTCTCAGTAGGAGGAGAAGACCATCAGCCATTAAAGATTCCTTTCATACTGACTTTTACTTGGCAGGGTATATAAAAAATTTATTTATTTTCTTGATAGAAACATTTTTATAATTAAAATATCTTTTGTATTAGAATATTATTATAAAATAATTTTAAAAAATTATTATTTATATTTAATCTCTTGACTTAAAATCTATTGTTCGTTGAGAAATCTTTGCAACAATTATTTGATAAATTTATTTATTTAACTTAATTATAAATTTATTTAGACTTGCGATAAATATTAATTAATTATATTATATTAATTTTAATTTAATTTAAAAAAATATATACAATTTAATTATTAAATTTATTAAATTCTTATATTTTAATTCTTAAATTAAATTATAATATGATTTTATCTTTAAATTTATCAAAAGTTAAATAATTTAATATTTTTATTATTTTTACATTAACTATTTTTAATGTAATATATTAAGTGTTTAAATAACAAATTAAATATCAACTAATCATATTATATCAGTGTTAACTCAATTTAAAAAAAAAAATTCAAATGCATCATTTTTTCACTCTATTTTTTTTTATTTTCATATGAAAAAATTTCATTTTTTATTTTTATCTAACAAAGCCATAAAACACCCCCTTACTATAAAATTATTCTAATGAGTTTTTTATTATTAAAAATAAAAAAATTATTCTATAATTTTTTTATATTAACAACTATGGGTAGTTAGTTTGAAACTTTATACATTTTGAACTATAAGAACATGCCGTAATTTTAACGTTCTTAATTCATTCTAGTTTAGTGTTATACTAATTATTATAATTTTTGTTCTGATTCAGATGTTTTAATGCTGAAATATCTTTAGTTGATATTTATTAGTTAGCATTTGTGATCGTATTTGAATGTTATTGTATATTTTAATAAGATATTTTTTTACTAGTAGATTTTTTCTTGAGATATATCATTCTTTTTTCTTTAAGGATAGAAAAAAATATGTTTTAACTTGAATATATTGTCTCACTGTTGATAAATAGTTGATTGAATGAAAAAAAATGTATTGAATTGTAAATACATTAATGAAAGTCTCCTTTTTATTTGAATGCTTCCACAATTTCTATTGTCCCGTAAAATAAATGCAATAGTTAATTCAACAAGTTAAAGCAAATAATATTTTATAACGTTGAAGGAATAATTTTATTTCAAAATTTTATGGATGAATCAATGCTGATGTGATTAATTAGTATTTAATGTGTCATGTAATCATTTAACAGATCACATAAGTAAACAATTAAGATAAAAATAATAAAAAGACTAAATTATTTGATGTTTGATTAATTCAAAAACTAAATTATGTAATAACCTAAATTTATGGACTAAATTGTAAAGATATAGTAAATTCAATAACAGAATTGTATGGACATAATAAATTTTAAAACTAAATTGTGTATTTACTATTTTTTAAAATTAAGTTAGTGCTGATGTAGTATAATTAGTTAATATTTAATGTGTTACATAAACACTTAATGTATGACGTCAACTAACAATTAGGCTATATTTGGCAAAAATAGCTGATAAGTTAGTTGAAAGTTTAAAAATTAATTGAAAGCTGAAAAGCTAATTTTTAGCTGAAAGCTGTTGGCTGAAAGCTAAAAACTGTTAAGCTAATTTATTAAATTACAAGTGTTTGGTAAAATATCAATTGAATTAGTTGATAAATATAAAATGACATAGAAGGATATACTTATATAAAATTTATCATTTTTTGTTAGTAATTACACTTCATTATGTAATTTCAAAAAATACAAAATAAACATATCATATAGTGTCCCACAATAAATTAGTAATATTGTTGCTAATCTCTTTTATCTTAGTAGATGTCTCTAAATTTTTATTGTTTGTGTCACTATCAATAATATATAGAAGTTCATTATAGGGTATATAATTTGGATATTGTTTGAACATAGTAAAAATAGTGTCATCTTGTGAGTAGGATAGTATTGGAATTTGAATAAAAGAATAAAATTATAAAAACTATCAGCTAAAAGTTATACACTACTTGAAGTATCGTATGATAAAAAATTATAAACTACTCAAATAAACTTGTTTACCAAACACCTCTAATTTGATCAAACAATCTTATAAATTAGTCAAATACGCTATAAGTTAACTTATTTGACTTGTCAAACATACTCTTAATGTAGAGATAACAGAAAAATTAAATTGTTTAACGTTTAATAAATTTAAAAATTAAATTGTATAATAATTTAAATTTAAAGAATAAAATATAATAATCTAATAAATTCATAAATTAAATTATATATTTACTCTTATTTAAAATATTATTTGAAAAAACTATAAATTTAACTCACAAAAACAAATATGTTAAATATAAATTTGTGCGGTAAATGTGAGATGGCTAATTGATAAAATAATAATAAATAAACACAAGAATTCAAGTTAGAGTAGAATAACTTGGCAAACAATACCATCGCCTATTCACTTTGCTGCCTCTATAAAAGTATTTTATTTTCTAAAAACAATATATATATATATATATATATATATATATATATATATATATATATATATATATATATATATATATATATATATATATATATATATATATATATATATCATGAATGATTTAATTTATCGATAGTAGAACAAATTTTATATAAATAAAAAAATTTAAAAGCTGTTGCGTATTCACTTAGATAGGCAAGTAACAACTTTTAAATTTATATATATATATATATATATATATATATATATATATGAATGATTTAATTTATCGATAGTAGACCAAATTTTATATAAATAAAAAATTTAAAAGCTGTTGCGTATTCACTTAAATAGGCAAGTAACAACTTTTTAATTTCTTATTTTGTGTAAAATTTGATCTACTATAAATAGATTAAAAACTTTCTCTTCTTTTTATAATAGCCCTTTTTGTCTTTTATAAATGAATTTTTGTAAAACTATCTTATTTATTAAATTCTTGTTATGATCAGGAAGCGCTTATTGGTGTCACAATTAGTAATATATGACTAATTTATTTTTACTATTATTTTCTCAAACTAAAAAACACCCTATAGTTTAGACCAATAAAATGGTGGTTTGGTGAGAAACATATAAAAAGTCAACCTTATGCCTAAAAATAAATAAAATTTCAATGAATTGCTAGTTTAATTACAACAGCCTTATTCTTTAAGATTGAGATGAAATTGATGTTTCCCCTTACCCTACTCTTACCCTTGGTTCCTAAGTTTTATAGAATCTTATACGTAATAAAAATAAAATAAAAAATAAAAAATTGTATGTTAGTTAAAAAATATTAACATTTTATTTAATTAAATATGATATTAACTGTTAAATAAAATGTTTAAATTTGTCTAACAACGTCAATTAGACAAAATAGTCATACATTTTAGATATTAAAATATATTAAACTAACAATTCGATTTCTAAATTTCTAAATTTACTTAATTTTAATTTTTAAAATTTTTTAGGTACACAAATTTAAACTTGTTGTATAATAATTCTTAGACAAACTAATTATATGCAACAAATTTCTGTATAAAAAAATGCAAGAAGTTTAATATTTTAAAAAATTAATAATTAATTCGTTTTCTTTTTTAATATGATATTTTTTTTTAGAGATTGGCAATCGTAGTTAAATCTTAACTTGGGTTTTGACTTTTAGGCCAATGAATTTAGACTAGATAATATTATATTTATATAATTTAGTCATATACAACCTTGAGTGCATGCTTGTACATAGCTTTATTTGATTAAAATTTTATATAGTTATTACCATTTATAAATAAACTTTAAAAAAAGCTTAAGTATATTTTTTTAGATTTTTTTTTATCAAATTTTACAATAAAAATAGACATGTGGATGAATCTTTTAAAAGAATCAATTATGTAACAGTAACACTACAAGAATGCCATAAATTTCTTACCAATTTTTTCTACCGTTTCCCACTAATCTTTTTTTATTTTTAATTACTTTTTTGATTGACTTTTCGGTTCAAAATAATATAATATATTATTTTTAAGTTTTTGACAGAGAATAAACAAATTTAATTTTTTGACCGCATTTCAGTCAAAAATGAATTTTTAAAAAAAATTAAAAAGAAATTAATTTTTCATCTAAACAATTTTTCAGTAAAAAAAATTGTTTGGCCGAAAATCTTTGGAGGAAACTGTGGCAAATGATCAACTTGCTTTCACCATCGCACTCCCATTTTGCATCTGGTCCCTACCTATGCCTATTGGATAATAGGGACGGGGGGTGGCATAGATAGTGGGAACAAGATCGACGGTAGATTGACGGAACCAAATGCAGAATCGGTTTCAGCATGTACCTAATCGACCCTTTTGACGGCCTCTATTTAGACCATCTCAAATGGCTGATTGTTAAAATATTAAGAACTGTATTTTCGTAATAAGCAACGTATATTAAAAAATATTATTATTAAAGTGTTTTACGATAATAATTAACAAAAAAATTTTCAATTAAAAATTATATAAAAAATTAAATTAATATTTTTATCAATTATTTTTTTATTAAAATAAAAATTTGTTTAATGTAATAGAAAATTATTTAAAACAAAAAATAATCATATAATAATATAGTACTCAATATAAGAAAAGTTAATCAAGTTTAATAAATTGCACCATTAGAAATACTCTTAATCGACAATCCACTCTCTATGTAAGCAATAATAAAGTGAAAGGAACAAATTTTAATTTATTTTTTTATTTATAAAAATTATATTTAAAAATTATTTAATAAAATAAAAGTAAAATAAATTTATTTGATAAATTATTTTTAAAATATTTTTTTTAACTTTTTGAATGTTCTGAAAATAAAAAAGACTTTATCTTAATTTTTTTTTATTGTTTTGAAAATAATTTATTTTACAAATTTATTTTCAAGACAAAAATAAAAAATATTTTTCAAACAAATTTTTTTATTTTAAAAATAAAAAATTATTTTTAAAAACAGTTATCATGCATTTAGTCATTTGCTATATTAAATTTATATTAATTCTTCAATTTATTATACAATCAATTAATGTTTGATATTTTTTTCCTAAATATTTATATTTTTAATAGTAATGTATTCTATGAATTATGAAAATTATAACACTACCGCTTGTATATATCAAACAATTTAAGTGCATATTTGCACAAACACAAATTTAATAATTACATATATAATTAATATTATATGTTTTTAATAAAATATTTTTACCTTCACTTTAAATTTAAACTTCCAATTATCAAATCTAACACTATTAATTTTCTCAACTAATTAAATATTAAACATCAAACAATTAAATAATTAGATAATTAAAATCTAAAATCTAAACTCTAAACTTCAAAGACTTGTTCGGTGGTTAAAATAAGATAATAATAGATAGGATAGAAGATTGGATAATAATAGAATAAGATAATGATGGTCTAATAAACTTTTATTCGATCTATCAAGTGTTTGATGCGCACCAGATAATTTTTCAAATAGCATTATGTTATTCTATCTTGTATTTGAAGTAGACAAAATAGTGTCAGGATATGATATAAATGATGTAAAATAACAAAATTACTCTTATGATAAAATTACATATATAATTATTTAAAATCAATTTTAATATATTTTTTAAATTATTTTATATATTAGTATAAATTATAAATTATAAAAAATATATATAATTAACAAAATAACCATGTAAAAAGTTAAACAATATAACCATCTATAATTTAAATATATCATATGAGAAATTAAAATAATATAACATTTTACTTGATTTAGTTGCAATATAACCATATAAAATATTAGCATTGAACTAAAATTACTTCCACTGAACCTCCGTAAAAATTTACCCAACTAAAAGAAAAATAAAAAAAGTTAGAATAATATCATTACAAAAATATGAACATTGTGCTATAGAGTACAATTATTTATTTTACCAAAAAAAATCTAGTTTTCAGTACCACTCTAGCCTAAGTCCAGCGTATATCATTGTTGCAATCCAAAATTGCTGCAATGAAGTAGGCACTGAGCATTGTGAGGAAAAGAAAACATCAACATTATCGAGAACACAATTATCTATTATTTTCATGTCCAATGAGCAACTCAAGCAGGCACTCCAATGAGTTAAGAGTGGGTCATGTCCTGAAGGTGTACATAAGTTCTACCAACCCCCTTCGCAAGCATAGTATGTTGGAAGAAGCTTGCCTAACTGCAGAAGTAGGAGTGACGACCCAGAGCTTGGGAAATCAAGATTGGGCACCCAGCTTTGCCGTAAGAACATCGACTTCGACCAAAGAAAGGTAGGGGCTTAAAACAAACTCTAGTTTTGCATACCACCCAAAGAAGCTTCCTCATTAGCTCTAGCTCACGACACTTTTATATCACCACTACACTCCAAACCACTGCCATGTAACCTTCATAAAATTTTAAGAGGAAAACATAATGTCAATAATGAAACATTGAAAACTTCTAGAGAATACAATCATTTATTCTTCAAATAAACTCTACTTTTGCATACCATTCATCGTCCATTATCCAAATCTCAAGTAGGTACACCAATAACAAGATCATTCATATAGTTAAACCAGTGAAGCACAACAAAGCCAACATTTACCGGGTATAATCCAACTAAAACAACCTCAAGTATCCATATTGATCAATCCTATTCAACCCAACTTAATGCACCCCTATGCCCCAATTCTTAGTCAACCCTTCAACAAGATTTAATCACAAAAACTTATCACCAGTAAATACCATGTAGCTGAACTTCTCAATTTAAAAAAAAAGGTTTTTAGGAAAACTATGATCAGCATTAATTACCCCAAAAAAAAAAGGACTCTCAATTCAATATTTAAAAAGCAGCACCATGACACAATCAAACTTTTATTATCACAAAATAGCTTCTAAAAAGAACAAGATGCAGCACCACAATCACACTTTAATTAGGATCAAGTCAGTTTTTTCTTTTAAACTATATATCATCTATTACCATCTCAACTGTTCTTGTTCCCCATTTCAAGTAGGTATATCAAGAATAAAGTAGCAAGGACCCTTGCGTAATCAAAACTATCTAGTTACAAAACATAGATCAAATTCACCATCACGTCCTCTTAACACTATCGAAACAAAAAGCATAAGAACTAAACGACAGGTTTTTTTACCAAGATAAGAAGTTACTGAAAAATCAATTCACTAAGACATTTATTGTAACAGAGACCCAACATTCATGGCGCTAAATTTTCTCAAGAATTATTCGTGGCTATCAGTTCTGAAATGAACGTTCAAAAAATGTTAGTCATCGATCACGTTTCTCAAATGCCATTTTCTTCCTAAGTCTGCATATAATGGGTACAGTTGTAACACTCGAGTGCTCACAAAGAAAAGGAATTTGAGAGAAATTGGCGTATAGCTCACAAGATGAGGCACAACTAAAACAAAGATCCCAATTGAAAAAGAATATGGAAAAACAAAATAAATGTGGAACTCCAGTGACCCAATAAAGACAAATCAAGAAACTACGAGATCCGCGATCAAGTATGAGATTTTACATTAAAATGAAAATATTGATAGAATAAGCACACTGTGAGAATAGAAAAACAACAAAAGCAAAAATGAAATAGAATCTGACTTTATTAAACAAGAAGTTAATGGATGCAGAGGTGAAAATGAGACGAGCGAAATCAAAGCTTACCTTGGCTGAAGGATAGAGTGAGGTTGACGGTGGAAAAAGCTACAGTGAGGGAGGAGGAATGATTAGAGATCGACGATGAAGCAAAGTTGAAAAGGAGAAAGAAAGAAATCAAACCTTACCACGATTGAAGGACAAAGCAAGGTCGACGATGGGAGAAGCTGCCGCGAGAGTGAAGGAGAGACGTGCTTGGGAGAAGCTGTTGTCACGCCCCAATTTAATGAAATGTGAATAACACAATTAACAGATAACTTTACCCTTATTATTTGCATAAGGCTTCACAATATCACATATGGCTTCACAATATCACATATTCAAAAAAATATCATACGTTTACAAGTTTTCAATATAGTTAATTATACATGTCAAAATTACGCTTAACAATATTATAGCAGAAGCAGAGATCCTGCCTGTGGCGTTCAGAGCATACTCTAGATTACAATGACATAACATTTAAACATTTCAAACCTTGAAAACAACGAAAGCTCACCCAGAGAATATAACACCTAATTGATCACGTAGCTGTAGGGCCAACCTCTGTATCTTTATCAGAAAAATGTGAAAATATCATGTAGTGAGTTTAACAACTCAGTGAACAAATTATACCTCCTATGACCTCTTAGGTCAACATATGGATGTACTCATATTTTAAAATTTGTCACATCAAAAATTACAGTTCGGAAGTACATCCATATGGGACCCGCATTTCGAATATTTTCAGTTCAAATCACATTTAGATATCTATATCCATATATAATATGTTATGTTCATTATTCAAACATTGATATGCATTAAAAACGTTTCTTGTAAAATATTAGAAGGATCACATATTAGAACTACCATATTAGAGTTCAATCCCTTCTATATTTTGTTGGTTTAGGATTTACCTATACTTAGTATTTCAACCAAGGTTTGTCCTACCACCATTCGAGAGGACATGCGAAGGGACTCTAATATGGACAACTCTCCAAGCACAAAGCAAGGGAAGGCAAATCATATCTCATATATCAGGCATCTCGCCTAGATAGGAGGCATCCCACTCTCCATCAAATATCATATCCCGTGTGTTGGCCCTCACACAAGACTAACACCACTCATGCTAACTGAGGTATCAAGATGCACCAGGGTTAACATCACCTGCTGTTAGCAGACAGTGTTTCTAATAAGATTCCTCCACAAAATTATCATATGCACATATTCCATATCATCCAAAAACAGAGCTTTCAGAATAATTCAAAATCTCATTCTTAATATAGCTCATTCGTCATAAATTACCCATTCAGAGTTTATCACATATATATTCCTTTTCTCAAGGCAATCATACAGCTTATAAATCAATGTCACATGCATAAGTATTCACTTTATCATTTAATAAGAAATACATATGAAATTAAATATACCATGAGTTAAGAAATTCATTTTCAAAACTATACTCTTCTTGAGTTAAAATCAAAATTGTAAGCAATTCAGATAATTTTAATGCATTTCAGAAATATATAAAAATATAAATATCTTATAAACATAATCAAATACATACTTAAAGATCAAGAAGAGTATAGGGTAAGTCATAGAAAGAATCATCTACTTACAAAGTTAGGGTACCAAGTTGGACAACCCCAAAATCCAAATTTTTGATCAGATTTTTGCAAAATAGACCCCAAAAATGAGTCCAAAAGGTTCAGAAACTTTCAAAATGACTCCAGATTTACAAAATTTGGCCTCTGAAAGCTCAGTCAACGCAAATCAACACAACAAGGTCTGATTTCATGCGCTGCACGCACCACCAGGGGAGGCTGCGCGTAGGCTTCACTTGCCGAGGGAGAAGCAGCATGTGGGGGCACGTGCAAGGGAAGATGGTCTTGAAATTTGAGATCCTAAAATTTTGGCATCTTTTGGATCGATCTATGGTGTTAGTTTTTGCATTTGAGAACCACATATAGGAGTTTCAGATATTACGTTTTTAGGTGATTTTTCCTTCCATTTTTTGGCCAATTTTCTAGAAACCAATCAGATGGATTTGTAGAACTCTTCGTCTTGAGTTCGTTGGTGGTGGTGATGTCAAAATCCGAGATTCGAAAGCGGAGAAGTCTTAGAGAGAAGTTTAAGGGTTTCGAGAGAGAAAATTCTGAGGAGAGAGAGAGAAAATCCAGATTTTCTCCTCCTTTGAGTAGCTGAGGCCCTTAAAATATCCTAAGGAACCTTTCGGCAAAAATTTAATTTTAAAGGGAGGTCCTTGTAAATTTTCTTTATTTACATTTTGACCCCGAAACTTTTAAGTAATTATATTTTGGCCCCGAAATGTAAATTCTCATATTTCCTTTGTAATTCTTTAACTCGTGTAGTAAATAAATATATTTTCAATGGTTCTTATCTCAATTTTCAAAAAACTCTCTTTATTCAAAATTTTCTTTAAATTTACGGCTATTACAACTGCAGCGAGGGTGAGGAACGATGAATGAAGTCGAGGGTGAGGGTGAGTGAGGAAAAAAAAATTTAACCCAGCCTATCCCCTGGGTTACAATTTTTAACTGAAAAACAGGATAGAATAATAAGAATGATAGTTTTATCCTATTCTATTGACACATCAAACATGAAATAAGAGCAAGATAGGGTCATGACTGTTTGGTCTAATTTTTTTTTTTTGACAAAAAAATTAATTTTTGACTAATAAATTGGTTGACATGTTTTTTTTATTTAAAACATTTCATTTCTAACCATATTTTGGTCAAAAACTTAAAAATGACATATTCTGAAAGTGTTAAAAAAAGTGATAGAAAAATTGGTTGGAAATTTATTGCATTCTTGTATTGGAGATGAAATTTCATATGTGGAATGTGCACTAGGGTTTTTCTATCACATATGTAACGACCTCAATTTTTTTTTATAACTAACGAGATCCAATTTATTAATGAATTTGTATATCAACAATATCATTATGAGAATTACACCCCTAATCCTTCTAAAAGAAAGATTCACACACGAAACAACAACTATGGTGCATACTTTTATATCTAATAGTAGTTTCAGAGTGGCAACATTGCCATTACATTAAAGTCACTTTCCAGGAAGATATATATATATATATATATAGTAACTGGGTACTAACAAAAACAGACTATTACCCTGTCACTATTCAAAAAAAATATCTTTCCTGATTAAGTTAATACAAAATATTTAATTACTACTCGAAACTACTCTAGTCATCTGGTTCTATCGGTGCTACTGGCGGTGGTGGGGGTCTTGCCGCTATAAACTCGGCCAAATGAGCCACATAGAACTCCTGAACAACTGGAATATGGCCTAGGTACGGTAACTCCACCTAGTGAACCACAAAAACTAATGTCATAATGTAAATAGGCATGCTGATCTATTGATCTGAACATGATAAGAAACAATAATGAGAATGAAAATTCTTAGTAGCTTTTATAGTAATTAGGATGCATATATAATCTCAATATCTTATTATGTCCAGCTGTATAAACTACAAAAGCAAATAGTCATAATATGTTGATGTGCATATTACATTCGATAGTAATAATTTTTCCTCAGCAATAATTGCATATACCAATCCATCATGCACACACATATATATCACAAGTTTATTAGTAACAAATAATCTCCTTCTTGTCCAATTTTACTAATTCTGAAAACTGTGTGAGCTTCAAACTCACAATCACAAAGTCAAATGAGCAGCCGGCTCATTCTTGAATGCAGCTACAACACATCATCCAGGTATGGCATATGATATATATATATATATATATATATATATATATATATATATATATATATATATATATATATATTCAATCAGTGAATAGGACGTCTCCTGTTTTGGTACCAATACGGAGGCCATGAGACTATCATAGGTCACCTGGTTACAATAAGAATCATTCACTTTTCTAAATCCTTTCTTTTTAGTTCATAAAATTATCCAAGTTCATATATGAAATTTTCTTCACCCACTAATGCATCATGATATCTAAACTTATGTCTTCGTGAGATCTGAGTTGTCTAGAGGTATAAGCAACTACCATTCGGTCTTGCATTAAAAAACATCCCAAGTCTTTCTTAGACGTATCAAAAAATACTTCAAATCGTCCAAAAGGATCAGGGATTATTAACACAAGAGGAGTTGTCAACTTACTTTTCAGTTCTTGAAAGCGATTTTTGCAAGTTTGGGTCCATTTGAATGGACTTCCCTTTCTAGTCAAACGAGTTAAAGGTAAGGCTATTTGGGAAAATACCTGAATGAATCGTTGATAATATCTAGCTAATCCAAGAAAATTTCTGACTTCAGTCATTGTCTTTGACCTTTCCCAGTTAACCACAGCTTCAGCTTTACTAGGATCTATGGCTACCCCTTCACTGGAAATAACATGTCCTAGAAATTTTACTTCTTTTAACCAAAAGTCACATTTCTCCAATTTGGCAAACAATTTTTTTTCTTTCAACACCTGCAACACTATTTGAAGATGTTGTCTATGCTTTGCCTCACTTTTGGAGTATACCAGAATATCATCAATGAAAACTACCACAAACTGATCTAAATAGGTCTAAAAATACAGTTCATGTAGTCCATGAATATTGCAGGCGTATTCGTCAATCCAAACGGCATTACTAGAAATTCGTAATGTCCATATCGAGTTCTAAAAACAGTTTTAGAAATATCTTCCTTCTTGATTCGAATTTGGTGGTACCCTGATCGTAAATTTATCTTTGAAAAAGTAGTCGCTCCCTTCAACTAATCCAATAAATCATCTATTCTAGGGAGAGGATACTGGTTTTTAATGGTGACCTTGTTCAGCTATCTGTAATCTATACACAACCTCAAACTCCCATCTTTCTTTTTTCACAAATAGTACTAGAGCTCCTCATAGTGACACACTCAGTTTGATGAATTGTTTTTCCAGTAATTCCTCTAACTGCTTTCTAAGCTCTTTCAGTTTTGTTGATGACATTCGGTATGGTGCCATGGAAATGGGTCCAGTCCCGAATACTAGGTCAATAGAAAACTCGATTTCCCTTTCGGGAGGTAACTCGAAAATTTCCAATGGAAATACTTCCGAGAATTCACAAACTACTGGAATCTGATTAAGTTCTCATGTAACTTCTAAACTTGATGAATACAAGAGAACATAGCCTAACTCTCCATATTTCAACTCCCTACCAAACTGATTGGCATTCAAGAACTTCATTTCTGAATTTTCGAAGGAAGGAGGAGTTTGAAGTTCAATAGTTTTGTCGTAACAATTCAACAAAACTCAATTTTCAGATAACCAATCCAATTCCAGAATAATATCAATTCCATTCAATGGCAAACAAATTAGATTTACTTGAAAAGACTTCTCATGTATAACGATTGAACAGTTAATACATACAGAAGAAGTGATAACTCTCCCTCCTGTAGCGGTTGTCACAGACAAATCATAGGGAAGAGTAGAAAGAGGATATCATAATTTCTTCACACATTCATTAGAGATGAATACGTGATTAGCACCCAAATCAAACAGCACAAGCAAATGAAAACTGTCAATGTGACATATACCTTGTATCATATCTAGCGATTTTGCTGCTCCTTGGCCACTCAAGGTAAAGACTTGTCTTTAGTCTATGGTCTCTGCTCTACTTGTTTCCCTTTATTTTGAGGGCAGTTCTTTGCAAAATGTCCCCTTTGTCCGCAATTGAAAAAAATAACCTGCTCCCCCCAACACAGTTTGTCTCCATGAGTACGCCCACATTTGGTACACTTAACTGGAGAGAAATTTATTTGAAAGGGCCGTGAATCCATCGTTCCCGGTCTTCTGCCTCCATGATTATCTCTTCCTCTCATGTTTCTATTTGAATTAAACATCCCCTGCTTCCTTTTCCATAAAGCTTGTCTCTGCTTATCGTCCTCTATTGTTTTTAGGCTTTTCTCCAGTAATCGGCATTTGTTAATCAATGGTACAAATTCTCTGATCTCCATTGCTATAACAACGTTTCTAAGTTCAGGATTTAACCCGCTTCAAATTTCACTGTCTTCCATGACTCATCCGGGTTTTGTGTCAAATAAGCAGAACATTCAGATAATTCCTCAAACCGAGCAATATACTGATCAATCGTCATATTGCCCTGCCTAAGCTATAGAAATTCTATCTTCTTTTCCGCAAGTACACTACGCGAAAAATACTTATCCAAAAAAGTTGTCCGAAATATTTGCCAGGTAAGTTGCCTATCTTGATGGATTAGCAGTTCCTTGACCCCTCTCCACCAATGCTCTGCTTAATCTTTCAACATATATACTGCAAAGATCATCTTCTGTTCGTCGGTGCAATCCAATATGTAACAACTCCATTTATGTAATTTTTTTTTTTTTTAAAATACCATGAAGTTATTACCTCGTTACAACTTAACTCAATATAACATTTATTTAATTTATACAATATTGAGTTTCCATACACACTATTATTTTACAAACTACACACCATTATTTTACAAACATTTGTACAAAGATACATATTAGTTCTAATCATCTATATCGACTACTTCCGGGGACACTGGTTCGGGTGGCACGTCCACCGGAATCTCAGTTACATCTACGACAGTTACATCAGAAATAACTGGAAGTTGCCCAAGGTAGGGCACCTCGATCCAACGTACAGAGATAATAAGTGTCATAGAGAATATCTGCATATTTATTCTTCTGAACATGATATGGAAATATAGTGAGAATTAAATCCCAGTAAGTTCAACAATAAATCATAATTTACCATCAATATAGTTCATCACGTCATGTTCAGCTGTATAAACTACAGAAAATATCTTTAGGTCACATGAATGCACTTTATCATGCACATGAAAATTATACAGTTATGACATGTATGGCATGAATAACTATTTTTCGAATTTCATATGATGGCTATCCACTTATTCTTACTTCAAGCTACCCTGGTCAGGGTGAGTATTCTCTACTTTTCGGTACGGGCTTATCTCGCTCCGTCCGACATGGCACACTTTCTCTTTCTTTTCTTATTAACATGATCATAACCGTTGGTAGGGCGTCCCCTACTGGTGCACCACACGGATTGCCATGTGACCGTGCTCATTTCTTTTCTTTTCACAATGATAGCCAAAAATATGCTTTCAATAACAAGTATGTTCATCAAAATATAACTATTACCATAAATCATTGGTAATCATGCCATGAACATAACCATTTAAAATATCACTTTATAAAACATTTCCATGTCAAAATTCCATACTAATACCTTGGTAACTGGATAGTAATTGTAGTCTGTAAACAGCGCACCAGAAAAGTTCCCAGGAAAGAGAGGTGGGTCACTAATGGACACGCTTAAGTACCATGTCTTTCCTTGCCAGAGCTTTCCTTAGACATGCACTTTTCACAAATCACAATTTTGTTTTCCAGTAACTAGAATAATTCTTTTCTGATGTGAAAATACTACAACCACGGAGCATACTAAGATTTTTCAAATAAAACCGGCACTTTCAAAACTTCTTGTAAATTTATATGAGTACTAGGGTAAATTCCATGTTAAAAATTACACACTTAAAATGGTAGTAAGTTCATGCAATGGCAATGGCTATGGCTATACTAGTCATTTGTTAAGATTCATCTTCTTTTTAAAATACTAATTTTATTTCTTTATTTTCTTGATGCAAGTTTTCATCCTATCTAACCTTCTCTTACTAATCAGAGCATAACTCCCTCAATTTAACTCTGATGTAGGTGATCTTAGTGTCAATTTCAAGATAAAACAATTATCTAAAACTATTATGTTGAACATTGTAGCGAAATATTAAGAAATCAAGGTGATATTACTCCCTAAATGTACAGATTATTTCTTCTCGTGTAAGTTCTGACCTTTACTGACTAATTAGACCATATCTCCCAAATTTGAACTCCAAATTGAGTTATTCCAGTTGGTAAAAATCCATGAGCCCTATATCTATAATTGTTATCTTGGCGTACGATTTTAACTCCCTACAGAATATTTTCCAGAAATTCAAAAACTAAAGCTTTAATAACATATTCTGAATAAACATTTTCTGACCTCTGCTTACTAATCAGCTTATATCTACCTCAAATGGACTTCAAATTGAATGATTCCAGTGCCTAAAAATCCATGACACATTTATCTTTAATTCTTATGTTAATAATTTATTTTAATTCCTTATAGATACTTCTCAGAAATTAAAATACCGAAGCTATCCTAACATATTTTTCCCTGATGACCCATTTTCTGACCTTTGACTACTAATCAGACCATAGCTACCTCATATGGACTCCAAATGGAATGATTCCAGTGGCTAAAAATCCATGCCACATTTATCTTTAATTCTTATGTTAACCATTTATTTTAATTCCCTACCAATAATTCCCAGAAATTAAATTACCGAAGCTATCCTAACATATTCTTCCCTGATGATTCATTTTCTGACCTTTGACTACTAATCAGACCATAGCTACCTCATATGGACTCCAAATGGAATGATTCCAGTGGCTAAAAATCCATGACACATGTATCTTTAATTCTTATGTTAACCATTTATTTTAATTCCTTATAGATTGTTCCCAGAAATTAAAATACCGAAGCTTAAAATTCTGCCACCCATAGCCATAACCATGCAGAACTATCTACACCAACCTAAGTATTCAAACATACATCACATGCAAGATCAATATGTAACATGATATAGCAACATCATGACCAATCATAAAAGTTCTAAGATCAAAATCTCATACAAATATTATAAGTTTCAAAAGTTTTCTTCAAAAAGAAATATTGTTAAACTTACTTGGAGCACTTAGTCTTCTAGACTTCTCCTTCCTCTTTCTTCCTTTCTTCCTCTCCTTTCCTCACTCTACCTTGCTTCTATTTTTTTCTCTCCCTCACTTGGACGAAATTCTAATGTTGTAAGGGTGGGTTTTCTTATATAGACCACCAAATAATTCACCTTTCATGATCATGGGTCTACCTTATCACAATTAGGATACACTTTGTTGAATTTTTGGAAAACAAACAACTTATGTTCTTGTCTTCCTCTTCCTTAGTCAAGATATGCATAGGAAAAGGAGATTTGTATTTTGAAAATTATGATAATATGTTCTTAAGATATGGGACAAGGTCCCTTTGATTTAGGGATTCATTTCCATTTTCTTTTGTCTTAAACAAGTATGATAGGTTTGCCTTTTTAGGTGGAAAATTTCTAGCCCTTGAATCTTCATTATTTGGTTGATATTATTTGTGTGGGCTATGAATGTTTTGTCCTAATACCATGTATTATCATACCACTTGCTAAAATTATGAGTGTAGGATATAGATGTTTTTGTCCTAAAGCCTTGTATTATCATGCTACTTGCTTAAGTGATGAATGTAGAATCACACCACTTGCTAAATTTTTTGTCTTAATGCCATGTAACCTAATCTTTATTCTTATTATTATATCATCATCTAATTTATTTTATTTTAGTTTTCCTCTTGGATTTGGGCTTATTCCTATCCATTATGGGCTTGTCCTACCCATTTTCTTTGCTTTGGATAAAATTCTTCCTTTCTTGGTGGGCTTGGTCACATTTTCATAATTTTTGGGCTATTTGTGAAATTACTATATCCTAGTCCAAGTCTATGTTTAATTTCTTGTTTAGGTTATCCAATGGGCTTGCTAGAAACTTATGTGAAGTGGAAAAACTCTATATGAAGTGTCCATAGGTAAAAGCCCAATGTATGGGTAAAGATTTTAAACTTAGTAACTATAGTTCTTGAATTAGGAAAAATTACCCTAATTCAATGTTCTTTGAAATTTTAAGACCTTTACTTGTTTCTAAAAATTTATCTTCCTTATCCAAGAATTTTGCATCTCTTTAGTATGTTATTTCTAATTTCTTTCCTATTAGATTTTCCTTCTTTATTTGTTCTCTTAATGTTAGAAACATTTTCTATGCATATACCTAAGGTGAAAAATTTCTAAGGATTATATTTCCTTAGATATCTAAAATATTGTCTAATAAATTTTATTTCCTTAATTAAATTTTTTATGTACCTTTATCAATAAAAGAAACAAAATTAAGGATGTTACACAATACATCAAAAATCTTCTCTAACTCTTGTAGCCATCTTTCAGCTGCCACCGGATCATATTTTCCATGAAAAAAAAGAGGTCTTGCTTTCATGAAGTCAGACCATCCGTTTTCATTCCCCGTAGGCCTATTATCTCTTCCATTTCCTCCATAATGGTTATTATTATTATTATTATTATTATTATTATTATTATTATTATTATTATTATTATTATTATTATTATTCTCTTGAAGTTGCTGCAGAATTCGATTAGTGGTTGCAGATTGTTCTCGAATAGCAGCAGCCATATCTTGTAAGGTTTCATTTGTAGTATTATCTGAATTTTTGCTGGGTGATGCCATATTTTATTGTATCACAACAAAATAAATTACCATTGAGGTGATCAAACTCAATAGTTAAATAAAAATATTTAACAGTAATCATTACATTACTCCAATATACAAATAAGAAACATTAGTAATTTCGTACCTGTATAGAATCCTTTACGTACCCTACCTAATATGACTACTAGCGTATTCAAGATTTAATAAGATCAATTTAGATAACCATCCGTCATCGGCCATCTAGGATCGACTTGTTCTGATACCAACTTTGTTATGACCTCAATTTTTTTTATAACTAACGAGATCTAATTTATTAATGAATACAATATATATATATATATATATATATATATATATATATATATATAGTAGCTGGTTACTAACAAAAACAGACTATTACCCTATCACTATTCAAAAAAAAATATCTTTCTTGGTTAAGTTAATACAAAATATTTAATTACTACTCGAAACTACTCTAGTCATCTGGTTCTACCAGTGCTACTGGCGATGGTGGGGGTCCTACCACTATAAACTCGGTCAAATGAGCCACATAGAGCTCTTGAACAACTGGAATATGGCCTAGGTACGGTAACTCCACCCAGTGAACCACAAAAACTAATGTCATAATATAAATAGGCATGCTAATCTATTGATTTGAACATGATAAGAAACAATAATGAGAATGAAAATTCCTAGTAGCTTTTATAGTAATTATGATGCATATATAATCTCAATATCTTATCATGTCCAGCTATATAAACTACAGAAGCAAATAATCATAATATGTTGATGTGCTAATTTTACTAATTCTAAAAACTATGTGAACTCCCAACTCACAGTCACAAAGTCAAATGAGCAGCCGGCTCATTTCTGAATGCAGCTACAACACATCATCTAGGCATGGCATATGATATATAAATTTAATCCGTGAATAAGGCATCCCTTATTTTGGTACCAATACGGAGGTGATGAGACTATCATAGGTCACCTTGCTATAACAAGAATCATTTCACTTTTCTAAATCCTTTCTTTTTAGTTCATAAAATCAGCCAAGTTCAGATATGAAATTTTCTTCACCCACTAATGCATTATGATATCTAAAATTATGTCTATGCATATTTCAATAATAGTCAAGCAAATGTTATGAAATTATAAGCAAAGTATAAATTATGTACTCATAATATCAGGAATTATTCAATTGACAATTATTTATAAGCCTATGATTTAATCTTGCTTGTTCCTTACAAAGTCTTTCTTGTAACATATTCTATTAATCCTCTAAGTTCCCACTACCATTAATGTAAACTATATTACCATATCTTTTGTTTATATTTTTACTTCTTCTTCTTCATTAGCTCATGTTTACTTTGTGAACTTATATACATGTGTGTGTATGCTTGGTTAAAAGTTCATAATTTGTCCACCCACTTCATTTTATATTTTCTTGTTTTATGACACAACTTATATACCACTTTTTCCTTGCAAAATTCGACTTATAACCCAATTTCTAGCCTTGAACATAGCCTACTCATGTTCTAGGACACGACCATGCTTGAAAAATTCATGAAATCGCTCAAACCAGCCTAGAACACGGCTTGGCCGTGTTCCAGGACACAGCTGTGCTTGAAAAATACTTCAAGCGTTTTTCAAAACAGCTCCGAACACGGTTTGCCCATGCTGATGCAACTTGTAACACAGCCTGACTGTGTTTGGAGATCTTTCCTCACTCATAAGACCATATCTACCTCATACGAACTTCGATTGAGGTGATTCTAAATCCTATAGAAAGATAAGACATGGGGCTACAACTTTTATGTTGATCATATTGACAAAATCTAAACAAAACAGGGACTTGTAGGGTATGTAATTTTTTAAGTTTTAGTACCAGGGATGAATCTGACCTCTTCTCACTTATTTGAACATAACTTCCTCATAAAAAAATCTAATTAAGGTGATTTCAGAGGCTATGATAACTTAAGACACAGATCAAATTCATCCTAAATCCTAATTCTCAGAACTATCTATTCCAGACTTCGATTTTTGAAACTAGCACAACCACAAATCAAACCATCACATTCCATCCATAATCAAACTAAACCAAAAAAAGAAAACCCATACTCATTTCTTATGTGAATATGCATATACTTTCATGTAGCTAACTTTAATCATCTCACACCAAATATCTTGTGAAGGAAAAATATGAAACAAGTTTCATAAAACCAGCATCATTAGAAAATTTTCATTTTGTATCATAGAAAATATATACTATAAAACCTACCTCAAAAGCTCTGCTAACTTCTCCTTTCCTTCTCTGCTCCTACGTTTACTGTTGTTTCTCCTTCTTTGCTTTTGACTTCTTCCATTAAAATCCCCCTCTGCAACCATTAATGTCCAGTTGAGTTGCTCACTCTATGCCTTAATATCCCTGCTTGAGGTGTCCCTAAAAAATGTAGGCTTCATGAGTGCCTTTGTGATATTTGTTTCTCCCTCTTTTGATGCTATATGTTCCTTCTTCCTTTATTGTTTCCATGCTGTTTTCATTTTTTTTTCTCTTCTGCCAAGACCATGCGTTTTCTTAATGCCTCATAGCTTAAATCCATTCTTTTTCCTAATATCCTATCACATAATAAAATGCTTGGAAGAGTGCAAATCATTTCAAATATCATAGTAGTTGCTCTCACCTTTTAAATGATATATATTGTAACACCTCTAAGATTTAGTAATTTTCATTTATGTATGGATTATTAAAAAAAATAAAGGAGTAGGGATGAAATTGAAAGGTTTTAAGGATGAAAATAAAAACTTATTAATATTTTTGGGGTCAAATTATAATTTATTAAAATTTTATGGGTCAAAATGTAAATAATAAAATTTTCAAGGACTTTCTCCAATAATTAATAAATTGTTAAATGGTCCTTCTATCATTTATTAAAAAAAAAGACGAATTTTTTTTTTGTAAAACGGTGATGAATAGTATTTCTCTCTCCTCTATTTTTTTTCTTTAGATTTAGAGTACTTTCAAACATCCGATCTCAAAATTAAGGGTAACACTGGATTCAAGACGAAGAGTACTATGATATTGTCCGAATAATTTTTCAAATCGACTACAGGATCGCCGTAAATTAGAAATAGAAAATCTTAAAAAAATGTAAACTCTAAAACTCTTATTTAGAGACTTCAAATTAAAAATTTGATACCGTAGATGGATTTAAGAGATAGATAAACTTTAGAATATGAAGTTTTATAGTTATCTAACAACTTTTTGTATCATGAACAATAACTCCAACTGACCTGAATAATAATTTTGGTCGATGTGAATAGTGTTTTTGGCCGTAAACAGTACATATCAGTTGATCGGCATTAATCAAGCTCCTTGAGTCATTTCTTAAATTTTTGGACCCTTTGAACTATATTTTGAAATTTGTTTAGTCAAATTTAGATTGGAAAAGTATATTTTAGTATTGTCTAACTTGGAGCTTTACCATGTGAGTAGATAATTCTTTCTATGACTTACCCTATACTCTTTTTGAACTTTAAATGTATAATTGATTCTGTTTACAAGTTATTTGTACTTTTATATGTTTCTGAAATAAATTAAATTATCTGATTTGTTTACAATCTGACATATAGTTCAAGAAAAGAATGGTTTTGAAAATAATTTTTTTGAATTCATTGAATATGTGATTTTAAATGTATTTCTCATCATATGGTAAAAGAAATATATTGGACACGTGGAATTGATATTTAAAACTATAAGATTGTTTTAGAAAAAGGCATGTATATATGATTATCCTAATTGAGAAATTTCTGATAGAGAAATTATATTGAGACTAAAAATTCTGAATTTATACTAAAGCCTCTATTTTGAATGATATAGCATATGTGTAAAATAATGATTTATGTGGAGGAATTCTATTGGAAACACTGTTTACTAACAGCAGGTGATGTTAGTCCTAGTGCACCTTGACACCTCAGTTAGTAGGGGTGGTGCTAACCTCGTATGACGGTCAACACATGGGATATAATATGTGAAGGAGAGTGGGATGCTTCTTATCTAGGCGAGATGCCGACTATATGATATGTGATTTGTCCTCCCTTGTTGTGTGCTGAGAAAATGTCCATATTAAAGTTCCTTCACGTGTCCTCTTGAATGTTGGTAAGGCAAACTTTAACTGAGATGCTGAGTTTAGGCAAATCTTATACTACCAAAGTACGGAAGGGCTTGAACTCTAATATGGTGATTCTAATATGGGATTCTCCTAATATTTTCATGTGAAATATTTTGATGCATAACAACATTTGTTTAATGACTATACAATACAGTATATGGTTTTAGATATCTGAATATATTTTTATTTGAGAATATTTGAAATACAAGTCCTATATGGATGTACTTTTGAACTATAATTTTCTACGTGATAAATTTTAAAATATAAGTATACTATATGTTGACCTAAGAAGTCATAGGAGATATTATCTGCTCATTGAGTTGTCAAACTCACTATATGATATTTTCACATTTTTTAAATAAAAATACAGAGTTTGATCCTATAGATACGTAATCAATTAAGTATCACACTCTTTTAGTGAGTCTACGTTGCTTTCAAGGCTCATAGTGTTTAAATCATTTTGTATTTATAATTTAGAGTATACTTTGCATTCTACAAGTAGGATTTCTACTTCTACTATTACTTTGATATTTACAGATTTAGTCTGTATATTGTGTATACATGAGAATACCTATATGAAACTGTTTTCAATGATAAAGGAGTGTATTATGCATGTTATGGCAAATATATGTTTGTAAAATATGTGGTTCACATACCCTTAAATTAAGGGCGTGACATATATGATCTTCAATTGTAACTTTGAAGCAATAATGTATAATTTTAAATAACTAGCGATTTGTGAAGGGAGAAAAAAAGAGGATAAACCTTGATGAGGAGAAGAAATGATTGAAAGATACATGTTTAAGACTTGAATTTGTGACTTAGCTAGCAATCCCCTAATATTTAGAAGTGTTTGGTTCAACGGAGGAAAGGAGAGGAGAGATATTTTAATGGAGGAAAGGGGAGGGGAAGAGAGGAAACATAAAATTTCTTTTTTTGATTTGTAAGAAAAGAGAAGGAAAAATAAAATAAAATAACTATTATATCTCTTTAATTTCATTTTTACTAAAAATAATACCATTTTAAAATCATTTTTTTTTACTAAAAAATTTGTTTTCAACCAATTTCTAACTTGTTTTTTTCCCACTTTTTCACTAAAAAAATTTTGAAATCATTTTTTAGACTTTGGCCTTAGCCTTTTGTCCGAGAAAAAAAAATAAGGATAATTTAAATATTAAAAAAATTACTTGAGGGCATTTCCATTTTTTCACCTGTTAACACTTTATCTTCCTTTCAAATTTTCTCATTTTTAAAGGGGAAGAAAACCATGGGAGAGGAGGAATTTTATCCCTCCATTTTTCCTTCCCTCCCCTCAAAATTATTGAATGAAACAGAATAATTTTAAAAAAATTTCTCCCCTCCTCTCCTCTTTATTCCCCCGAACCAAACACTTAGCTAAGGCTAGAGGAGATGCCATTGTACCACCAAGGCGTTGGCCTGAAATTTAGCTTTAAACCCATTCCTACTTGTTATCCGGATCATATTTAAGCCTTAGAGTAACATATATCAAGAGATTTCACTTTAGTTATAACCTAGAAATTGGAAAACAAAATAATAAAAACAAAACAAAATCAAGTGGCTATTTTATGATCTAATAAAGGTCACGAAGACAAAAAAACATATAACAAAATCATTAAATCGAGTGTAAAAAAGGATTGAATATCTCTAAAATTAAGTTTCAGAGAAAAAAAATGGTGCCCTAAGAAAGAAACAAATTCGTGGATAGTTAAATATCATGTAAATCTTGCAAGAAACCATGAAAGAATTTTAAAAAAATTATATGGGTTAGGAAAAGGGAAAGAGTGTAAGGAAGAAATGGGGGAAAGGGAAGAAAGAGAAAAAGAAAAAGAAAAAGAAAGGAAATAATTTTTTGTTCCGTTTGCGCGCAAAATAACCCAGGTGAGTTTCAAAATAACAATTAGGCCCCTGACAGAATTTAAAAAAGACTCTTCTCCTTTCTTTGGAAAAGCTTTACTAAATTAAGCAAAAAAAAAAAAAATTATATGCTTTGTCATCTTAATAAAAAAAAAACGAAACTACATATTTATACCTCCAAATACTCACGTTCAATAGTTTAAACAATAAATAAATAAATTGTTTCTTTTTTATAACAATAAAACTCATATTTAGTGAAAAAATGACTTGGAAGAATTTCTAGAGCTCATAGATTGTAAGGAATAAAAAAAATGTATTTTTGTTAAAAAAAATTATTTTAAGGCACATCTAATTCTCTTAGAGGGAAAAAAATTATATAGTAAATAATCTAAAAAAAGAAAATTTATAACATTGCAATTTCACAATCACGCAGATTCAAGCAGGGTAATTTGTGACAGATATATAAACCTGCCACACACACCCATGCATTATTTTTCCAAAACATGAATTTGATTCCATACCCGTAGTACCTCACTATCTTCTACAAGATTAGCAACCAAAACCCTAGTGCCAATTTGATAAGATAATATATTGAGACCAAAGCCACGACAAATCCTCGTACAGAAATACAGTTTATGATGTGCAAAGCTCACGAGAAACGCCAAGCCTTGAGTTGGGCACATCGTAGAGCACACGATGGTTTTGTTGCTGCATGTTGGCTATCACATTTAGCACCGAGTTTACATTAATGGGTGCCGCTGCCATTGCCAAGCATGTTGTGCTCCCGGCGGTGCTGTGTATTAGGAGGTTGTCTTGTGGGAGTGTCACGTTCATGCCTGAAAACATAAATGTTATTGTTGGTGCAACTATTGGGACTGTGTAGCATGTGTCAAACCCTCCTAGGCTTGTCACGGTAAGGTTCTTGCCAACACGTTTTCGAAACTCATCTCGGACAGCAATGTAGGCTGGTTCAACTAGTCGGGTGAATACAGTACCCGAATCAAAAATGGTTCCAGCACCGGTGGTGGTGTTGAATGCCAATGCCGCCGGCGGAATATCAACGATTCTCCGGCCAACCCTAATGCCAACCAGGTTGACATAGTAGAGTGATGATCTCCGGGGATTTTTCAACAGAGGAGTAAACTTGATCCTGATGGGCTGGGCAACTGGCCCAAGCTTCAATGAGCCGGAGAAGTTAAGGGATTTGAAACTTGGCAAGCAGTAGGAGAACGTGGAGTGATATAGGTTTTGGGTCTGTGAGAGTAGTGATAATGGGCCACGGCCCAGGCCCAATAATCCTTGTGGTGGTATTGAGCTCCCTGTTGCCTTCCGAATGCAGCCGAAGGTGTAGCCCGGAGCTGGGTCAGTGGCTAGAGTCAATGTGTCTTGGACCAAGCCAGAAGCTATGGTGGAACCACCGTACGTCAAGTTGAATGTGCACGCACTGCCATCGCAAGTGGGGTTGGGAACCTGAAAAAGTAGCTTTTTGAATCAGTCTCGTGATCTTCTGCCTGCTAAATGGCAGAGCATGTGCATCATCCACTAGGGCAAAGATCTAGTGGTTTCGGATTAATAATAAGGGGTAAGTGAACCCCACGCGCAATGAAACTAGCCATCTCCAATTCAACATGGATTGTGAATTGACGGAGCATCATTAGGGCCTTCCACGGCGAAATTAAACGCTGGTGGGACATATGCGCAGGCAAGATTGTTTATTGGGATGCAAGCAACTATGAATAATGCTTATTCCAAAACTTTTATATGCAGAAACCTTCCCACAATCACACTATTGATTAATAGGCAAAGGTTTATTTTAAGGGTTGTAAATAATGAGACTAAAATATTATGATATTTACAAATTTTTGTCAAAGACTAAATAGATCAAGATTAAAAGTTAACTGTCAAAATAACAATTTATTTTATACAGTCCAGTCAGATTGATCTTATAAATCAAAAACATTTTAACAATTTTATAAATAAACGATATTATGTTATTTTTTAAATAGTATGAACAAAATTATGATATTTTAAATGTTCCCAAACATCTTAAATGCTTAAATAAAAATAATTGTATATTAAGTATATTTCTATGTATGTAATAAATTATTTCTATGTGTCAGATTTAAAAATTCGGTATTAAAAAATGTATTTTAATTTTTTTATTAAATTAAATATAAAACTATACATGTTATTAAATGTTGTCCTCTTGTGAAACTTTGAAAATCTATCAAAGGAAAGGAACAGGACTACTAAGAACTTGACAAAAATGAAGGACTAGGATAAAGGTAAAGACACTTGAACCACAGCTGTAATCCGTGGTGGAGGGAGAAACGGACGAAAGAGACAGCCAAAATTTATTTTAGAATTGCACTTCCCTGACATCACGGCGTTTGCTTTATTCCTCCTTATTCAAGGTGCTTTCATTCGGTGAATTGGTATCTCCAACGCATTTTTGTAGACATAAGCTATATACAGTACTTCTAAAGATAAACTCTTTTAAATATTGGTATTTATTATATTTTAAATTATATATAAACACTTTAAATTTTATTATATTACAATATTTAGTATGTATTTATGTCTGGTGTTTCATATTTTATCAAATGTTTATAATGTTTAATGTAATTTCATAAACAGATGAAAAGAAAAGAATGCACAGAAAGGTGTAGGAGAGAAGTTCATAACCTGCTTGCACTGAGCATCTCCACAGGCAACGTTTCTGAAGGTGGAGGACTTAACAGGATCAAAGAGGGTTGATGAAGGGCATCCCAGACAGCCAGAGCAAGGCACCCAAGCAGCGTCATTGCTGGTGTCCATGGCCATGAGCAAGGTCTGTGGCGGGGTACCAATCTTGGCTCTCACAATGTAAGTTGGGCTCTGTATAATCTGCCTGCCTGATGCAATTGGCACCACCGACCTCCCAGCCACCAAGCTAGCCAGGAACTGCACCCTGGCTTGGTCCTCGGCTTGCTGTTGAAGCACACTCTCTTCCCACGACAGTGCCTTTGATGGCTTGAATGGGGAACATGGGCTGAACACATGGAAGACTTGGAGGGTCGAACCATGATCCTGAGCATCACATTTGGGGTTGAGCCCTTGGGCTAGGGAGAACAAGAAGAGGAGAGCAAGCAGAGGTGTGAGCAAAAGTGGGATTCTCATGGCTATTGTTGAGGTTGGGATTTTGGTGCTTTCAGAGAAGACAGAGTAGTGTATATAAATATAGCTGACGTCCTTTTTCCTTTTTTGGGTGAAAATTATTTTGGACATTTGGGATAGCAAGAATATGGGTCATTTAGTGGTCCTTACACTGTAAATAACTAATATAAATTCATCAAAATCTAAAATATTCATTTTGATAAATTTTTATTAACTTTTTACATAATCAATTAATAAACTATATAACTTTTAATAATGTCTCATGGTATATCGATAGTGGGGGTTACAAATTGATATAAAAAATAAAGTTATATCGTATTCATATTATACTCGTATCAAACACAATATAACACTTGAAATTATTCTTGAACACTTTATATTTTGTGTGATATGCTTTTTATTGTATATCCACGAATGAGTTTTGGGTTATGGGTGATTTAGTGGTATAAAGGTAGTGGGGAGACAAATAGACTTTGTAGAAGTCAGTGGGAGATAACAGACTGTATTCCATTTGGTTTTGTAAGTTGCTGGGCCTCATTCCTTTGTCCACAATTCAACTTGGAGATCACAATTTCCACTATATACTATGATTTTAATATGCATGTTTGATCAAAGTAGCTGAATATTCATGAATGTGTGTCAAAAGAAAAAGTAGCTTGTGTGGGCTACAATAATGGCTGAAAATTGATTACATACCTATAAAGGTATGCTTGCCTATAATAGTGCATAACCATTTAGGCAGTATTCTATATCTGTTTGTTCTCTAATCAACTAGTTATATTCAATAATTGTGTAAAGTATTGAAATTTGCAGATAGTGACAGTCATTTCAAGGGCGAAAGAATAGTATTATGCTTTATAGAGTAGCTATTATTAAGTACTCTGCTACTTTTGAGGGACAAAAAGTAAATTATTTCATGGTCGAACATATTTTATTTTAAAAAACTAATTTACTAAGGGAGAGAACTTTTAACTATTTATGTTTTAAATGATCTATTTTAAATTGTTTTATTTTTTTAATTTTAAAATCTAAGTATCAAAGAATTTCTTTTAATTTTTTGTTTTAAAAAATTATATTTAAAAATTATTTTACAGATTAAAAATAAAAAAAATCATTTTGATAAACTATTTTGAAAACATAATAAATATGTTTATTTTTTTATTTTTAAAATTAAAAAAATTATTTTATAACTATTTTTTGTTGTTTTTTTATAAAAAATTTTGAAAATAATTTTTTTAAAAATAAAAACAAATAGAAATGAGAGAAAGCTATTTTTATTTTCAGAATATAAAAGAACAAAAAAATAATGGACTTATTTGATTTTATTTTTTTAAAAATATTTTTAAAAACTATATTTAAAAGTTATTTTGTAAAACAAAAATAAAAAAATTTGTTTGATAAACTGTTTTAAAAATATGTTTTATTTATTTATTTTTATTTTTATTTTTAAAAACTGTTTTTGAAATTATACTTAAAAGTTGTTATGTAGAACAAAAAAAAAATCTATTTAATGATCTATTTTAAAAATATGTTATTTTTTATTTTTTGTATTCTGAAAATAAAAATAAAAATAATTTTTCTTTTTTTTTATTTTAAAAATAACGTATTTTTAGAATTTATTTTTGAAACAACAATAAAAAATAGTTACTAAATAATTTTTTTTTATTCTGAAAACAAAAAATAATTTTTAAAATAAGAAAACATATTGTGTTTTGAAAACAAAAATAGAAAACAGAAACAACTTTTTTTTTTAATTTTAAAAACAACTTGTTACTTAAATTTATTTTTAAAATAACAACAAAAAATAATTATTAAACAAATTTTTTTGTTTTGAAAATAAAAAATAATTTTTAAAAACAGGAAATAATATACCAAACATATTTTCAAAATAGTTTTTAAAACATATTTTTTTTTACTTTTTTTCTCTAGAATAATTTTTAAACATAATTTAAAAAAAACAAAAATATAATCAAACAAGCCTAGTATTTTTTGTTTTTGTATTCTGAAAACAAAAATAAAAAATAAAATAACTTTATCTTTTTTTTGTTTGTTTTTGAAACAATAACATAAAATAATTTTCAAAGGATTTTTTTTTATTTTGAAAAGAACTGAAAATAAAAAATATTTTTAAAACAAGAAAACAATATAAGCCCAAATTTTTTTTGTTTTAAATTGATCTTTTTGCATGGATTGTCTTTTAATAAAAAACATTAACTAATATAATTTGAGCCATAACTCTCTTAACCCTCAATAGCTGTCCCAAAATGTGGGTGTAAGCAAATACCAAAGTGTTCTGTGTTTAATTAACTACGTTTTTGCATGGTTGAATCGAACATTTTTCAGTTGATAAAAAATTATAGTTATTACTGAAAGAACAACTCTTTTTTACTTAAATGTTTTGATTTCAAACGCCATATTTTAACTATAATTCAATTATTTACTTTCACTTTTATCAAAAAATAAGTATTGTCACAATCACTTCTATAGAAAAATAATTACTGTCACAATCCATATGCACTAGAGCGGGTATTAAAACTCCACCTTTCTTCTCAAGATAAACACTTTCAATGAGTCTATCATTAGTTACTCCTCATACCTCGGGGATGTAATCACTGTTTCAGTGGAGGCCAACCTGGTCGTGGAATTTTTTCATGGAAGAAGACAAGCCAAGTTTAGCTGCAAATCATCGGACACCGTGATTTCAGCCAAGTTTCTCTGTACCCTCTTATTTTATTATTGGATTTACCTCTTCACGGGTGCTTTTGCTGTTCGTATCATCTGCCATTGGATACTTTAGATCTAATATTTTTTAAAATTTGCGGAAGTTTAAAATAAATTTTAAATGTAAGAATTTTTTTAAAAAAAAATTATTAAAATAAATAATAATTTTTTTTAGATTTAAAATTCTAATTTTATTAGTTTTATCTACCGGTCTTGTCGATACTTTCCCAGGTAAATTAATGTCATAATATGAGATTTTCATATAAAATTAGTATTTTATGAAATTTGCTAAAAATTCAGGGAGTTGAGATTTTTTGCTTTTTGTTTTTTTCGTAATGTGACTCACCAGGAAAATAGAAGCATCTTAAACCTTCAGGTATTTTAGATGTCTCTAGTGTTAAAAGTGGATTGTAAGTTAGTCATGTCCATCAACTCGTGGTGTATTCAAATCGTGGTGATCGACTTTCGCATATTAGGTTGAATTAGTAGTGTTTTGTTCAACAGAGAAAATGAGAGGAGTTTGTTTGGTTTAATTTGAGAGGTATAACGCCCTCAAATTTATATCACGTGAAACAATTTTTTTATTTATAAATAGATATATTTTTTAATATGTATAATATTATTTTTTGTTATAAAAATAGATACATATAGATTTTCTCATATATATACATTATACAGATCAAATTATAAATGTCAAAGTAACAACAGAAATATGGATCTGTCTGTAGCAATCAGAATACACTCTAGAATACAAATACAGTATAATTCAAAACTGTAAGCCTTGAAATCAACATAGACTCACTTAGAGAATATGTCATCTAACTGATCACCTATCTGTAGAATCGGGCTCTGTAGTCTTATATGAAAAAATGTGAAAATATCGTGTAGTGAATTTGACAACTCAGTAAATAGATAATATCTCATATAACTTCTTAGGTCAGCATATCGATGTACTCATATTTTAAAATTTATCACTTAGAAAATATAGTTTAAAAGTACATCTATATGGGACCCGTATTTTAAATATTTTGAAATAAAAGAATATTCAGATATCCAAACCATATTCAGCACGGTATGATCATTAAATAAATATTGTTATGCTCAACTGTATAAGCTATAGTAAAATAATAAATTTTTAAGATAAAATTATAAACTTTTAAAATGACCTGTCTCATCAAATGCAATATAAAATTATCAAGCAACTCGCCACGAGTTTTACGTTTGCCATTCAATCATAATCAGTAACTTTATAGTTTTACAAATCAATGCCACGTACATAAATATTCACTTATCATTTAATGATAAATACATGTGAAATCAGATATACCATGAGTTCAGAAATCCATTTTCAAAATTATACTCTTCTCAAACTATATTTCAAATTGTAAACAATTCAAATAATTTAATGCATTTCAGAAACATTTAAAAGTGTAAATATTTCATAAAAATAATCAAATACATGCTTAAAGATCAAGAAGAGTATAGAAAAAGTCATAGAAAGAATCATTTACTCACAAATTAGGGCTCTAGGTTGGACAACCCTAAAATGTATTTTTCAATCCACATTTTACTAAACAGACTTCAAAAACGTGTCCGGAAGATCCAAAAATAAAAAAAATGACTTCGGGAATTTGGTAATTATTCATGGCCGAAAAATACTATTTACCGCCGAAAAATACTATTTCAAGAACAAAAAGTTATCAGATAGTTAAAAAATTTCATATCCTAATATTTATCTAACTCCTAAATCCATCTACAGTGTCAGATTTTCAATTTGAAGCCTCTAAGTAAGAGTTTCAGAGTTTACTTTTTTTTTTCTGAGATTTTCTACTTCCGATCTATGGCGATTCTACAACTGATTTGAGAAATTGTTCAGTTAAAATCGTAGTATTCTCCATCTTGAATTCAGTGGTACCCTTAGTTTTGAAATTGGAGGCCTATAGACATTCTAAATTTAAAGAAGAAAATAAATATTACTATTCACACTATTTATATTATTCATTCTTTTCCTCCATTTTATGTTTATGTTTTCGTCTCTCCCTCCTCCTTTTTTTATTTTTTATAATAATAATAATAATTAAATAATAAAATTTTATTTTATATATATTCATATAAATACTATTTTTTATCTTAAAATATCTCAAAATTTTTTAAAAATTTACATTCTCATAAAATTTTAGTTGAACTCTTAAATTATGATTTTTTTGATAAAAATCTTAATAAAAAAATCACAAAATAAATATTTTTATACATAATAAAAGAAAGAATATTTTTAAAAATAAAATAAAAATTTATTAAAGGCTAATATAATTATTTTAAGCAAAACAATAATTACTTAAATTAAAAGTAGACTTGCTTTTAATAAAATATAATCATTTCTAAACAAATAAAAATATATTTATTTATAGTAAAATATTATTATTTAAAAATAAAAAATTATGAGATGTTACAAGAGGATGGGAAAGTATATGAAAAACACTTTTTTTTATTTAATTTATAAAGAAAAATAAAATAAAATAAAATAAATATTATAATTATTTAAATTTAAATAAATATACAGTAAAATAGAGTGAGAATATTTTGAAATTATTTTTTTACTAAAAATTTTATTTTCAACTAATCTCTAATTTATTTCTTTCATTTTGTACTAAATTTTTTTGAAATGGAATACAAAAGATGAGGGAAGGGGAGCGAAGAAGATGATGAAATTAAAAGCTAATTTGGGTA
Organism: Gleditsia sinensis; assembly: GCA_037074535.1. Classification (NCBI taxonomy): domain Eukaryota; kingdom Viridiplantae; phylum Streptophyta; class Magnoliopsida; order Fabales; family Fabaceae; genus Gleditsia; species Gleditsia sinensis. The sequence goes on along the minus strand of CM073466.1, from coordinate 66,330,181 downwards.
TTTAAAAAATTAATTTAGGACAATTTTATCTTTTTATTTACTTACAATTTTTTTTCAAATCCTCTTATTTTCGAAAAAAAAGATGAAGAGGCGGGAGAGATTTTACACCTCCATTTTTCCTCTTATCATTTTTAAATTATTAAAACATACAAAGTAATTTTAAAAAAGTCTTTTCCCTCTAGTCTTCTGATTCTCCTCAACCAAACATTTAGTTAAAGAAATAGAGCTGAATTTTAATTAATAATTATAAATTTTGATCTAATTATAAGAGTTTGATCTAATAAATTGTTTGACAACGAGATAATATATAAATGTGTAGTTGAGGTGAGATTGTTAATAGATCCTTGTCACGTTCATTATGTCAAAAGATGAACAAATAGTAATATAATTTCATTAACCAAATGTGCTCTGCCATTAAAATATTTAACTTCGTTAACCACGCGACTGTATCCAAGAGTAATATAAAAAGGAGTGTAGCATGATCTGTAGGACCACCAAGGAATGGGACTTGATCATCCCCAAATTTGAATTTGTTCCAAAACCGACTTGTTTCTGTACTATGAATTCAAAAATCTTAAAGTATATACACAAAACTAGAAAGAAAAGATCTGATTCTCTGTTTGATATGACTCTTTATAAGCTATAATTTTAAAATTATGAATGAGCTCTTTCAGAATAATATTAAAGACTATTTCTTGTCTAATCAAGAAAGTATTAATCTTTCAAATAATTTTATATACACTACCTCAACTCTCAAGAGTCAAATTACTCGATACAAAATATTTAAGAAACTTAAATTTTTTTACTTAAATCAAGACTTGTTGATATGAATGAACTCTTGAAGTTAAGAAATATGGTTAGTCATGTAAAAATATAAGGATGTTTTTGGTTTGTAAAAATATTTTTTATTTTTTATTTTTTTAAAAATGTATTTAATTTGTGTTTTTATTTACATCATTTTCTTATTATATGATTATATTTTTATTTTTATCATTTTCTAACTATATAAATAGTAAAAAATTGTATATTTAGTTTGAAATAATTGAAAAAATACTACCCTTACAGTTTGTTATAAAGTATATTTGGTAAATCAAATAAGTTAGTTTAAAATTTATTTGACTAATTTATAAGTTTGTTTGACTAAATTAAAAATGTTTAATAAACAAATTTATTTGAGTAGTTTATAACTTTTTATCATACGCTACTTTAAGTGGCGTATAGCTTTTAACTGATAATTTTTATAATTTTATTCTTTTTTTATCTTTATTATTTTTATTCAAATTTCAACACTATCCTATTCACAAGATGACATTATTTTTACTATGTTTGAGCACCATTCAAATTACATATCCCATGATGAACTTTCAAATATTATTGATAGTGACACAAAAAATAAAATTTTAAAAGTATTTACTGAGATGAAAGAAATTCGTAATAATATTATTAATTTATTGTGGAACTATAAATGATATGTTTATTTTGTATTTTTTAGAATTATATAATGCAATATAATTACTAATAAAATTATAAATTTTATATAAGTATATCATTTTATATCATTTTACATTTATCAACTAATTCAATAGTTAATTTTATTAAATACTTCTAATTCAATAAATTAATTTAACAGTTTTCAGTTAAAAATTAACTTTTCAACTTTCAGCTATCTTTTAAATTTTCAGTTAACTTATCAACTATTTTTGCCAAACATAGCTATAGTACTGAAAATTCTAAAAATATTTTTTTGAAAATTTTAAAATATTTAAAGAATCAAAAAATATTTCTTAAAAATAAAAAATAAAAATAGCAACCAAACATATTTCCATGACTATTTTCAATAAAAATTTAAAACACTTAAATCAATTAGGCCTTAATATGACATGAATATAGCATATCTTTTAATATAATAAAATTTAAAATATTCAAATATAATATAAAGAAAAAAATTATACTTTTTTACTCTTATTTTTGTATTTAATTGTAATTTTTTTAATTTATTAATTTTTATAATTAATTAATTAATTAATTTTATTACTCTCTTATATCTATTGTCTATATTAGTCATTATATATTAAATTTAACAGTAGTTATGTGAAATTACTAAAATAATTTTTTATAAAAAAAATATAAAATAAGATATCAATTAAATTGAAAGATAGTTTGATAATTTTATATAACTATTGTTAACGTTAATGTTTAATTTAAACGATAAGAAGCAAAGTGTAATAATACATATAAATTAAGAGAAGTTAAGAGAAAAAATTAATAAATTAGAGAAAATTTACAATAAAAATAAAAATAAAGATAAAAATATATAACTTTTTAAATTTAAATTATTGTATCACGTTTAATTTTAGCGTTTAACATGTTTCCTTATTTAAAAGTATCGGTGATTCATATTCCACCGTGTCATTGGCACTTGCAAATGTCACGGTGACGTCCATATGAGCATTTTACATGTGATTCCACTATTGTGATTGGCACTTGCAATTGTCTTGGTGATGTCCACCTTGCTAGCTATTTTCATTCAAAAATTTTATATTGAAATTATTTAAAGTTTTTTAAAAAATTTATAGGATAAATTTAAAATTTTAACAATTTATAGGATAAATTTCATATTAATTAAAAAAATTTAATTAATCGAACACTTAAAAATCTATTTTTAAGATATTTAATTTTAGTAAATATGAAAATTTTAAAACTTATGTATTATATATTATCTAAATATTATAATTTTTTATTTATTTATCTCATACTCAAAATTTTTATATGTAGATTTATTTATTTTTGTCTTATCTAAATATTTATATTGGACTAATCTAATTCGAAGTATTAAAATTACACTTCTTCAAAAAAAATTTTTTTTTTATAGATTCAAACTCTTGACATTGTAAATATCACTTAAGCACCAAATTCAAATTTACTTGACACTTAAACCATTTATTTGTAAATTTATAAATAAAATTTTAAATGCATAAAAATTAAAATACACACTCACCATTAATTGATGGTAAGTTACAATGATTGAAAAGTACTTGATTTGTCACTAGGGGAGAGCAAGGCATTGGGGGTAATCTGGCCCAATAAAAATTAAGTTAAAATTTTTTATCTATAATTTGATTAAAATTTTAAATTACTTAAAAAATTTAAATGAATTTAAGTTAAATTTATTAAATTCGATCGAATTTAAATAATTTGATCAAGTCAGGTTTAAAAAATCTTTTTAAATTTTTTTTAATTTATACCAACTTATATAAATTAATTTACCTTAATTTAAAATAATTTTTTAATCAAATTTAACCCAACCAGTATGCATTGCTTACTTCTGTCACTAACAACTTTTGATTTGTTGTAGATATTGTAGATAAAGGTACAATTTTTTAATTCTGGGTCTAAATCATAGACGCAAAAAGCGACTGCAGTCATTGAAGATGAGGCCATTTGGAATACCCTAATTAGTTAAAATGTGCAAACTAACAATTTATTATTTCTAAGTTTGAATCATTTTAAAAAAGATGTAGTAAAAATACAACGAGAATGTGACGGAACAGAGCTACATGTCACGGGCTTACTCTTTTCTCCCTAGTAAGAACCGTGTGGCACTTAGTTAAGATGCTCCTCCTGATACTTAACTAAGTCAGCCTTCCTCAAGACACCTCTCCCAGAGGCAAAGTGACTAAAGAGAGCAAGAGAGAAAGTAAGAGAACTTGGAGAATGTTAGAGAACTTCTATTGATGAGAACTTCTTCGATGGTTTACAAATGAGGGGGTGAGGGGTTTATATAGCCCATCTCCCTTTGAATCAATGGCTAGGATCGATTTGATCCAACGGTCTACATTAGGCTTCTAGAGAATTCTAGGCCTACTAGTATTTACATGATGTCTCTACATGGTTCTAGAGTATTCCAGAACCTACATGATGTTTCTACTATATTCTAGAGTATTCTACTATATTTTAGAGTGTTCCACTATATTCTAGAGTCTTCTACTAGCTTCTAGAAACTTCCAGAATGTACCAGAATTATCTAGAATGTTCTAGAACATTCTAGAACCTTCTAGATGCTCGCATGGCACAGTTGCTTACTGGGCGTCAAATTATGTCCACGTCGTGCCTACGTGGCGCTGATGTGTCAGGATGTGACACTCTCCCCCACCTATAGCGCAGACGTCCCCGTCGCGCTCATCTCGTGAAAGCGCTTTAGGTGGTCTTGGAGCTGCCAAAGATCTTCTTCTGCTTCCCAGCTAACCTCACTCTCTGGCAATCCCTTCCATTTTATAAGATATTGGGTACTTGGTGGTACCCCTCTCCTTCTCTGGACTCGGCTAGCCAAGACTTCCTCCACTTCACGATCAAAAGACTTGATAACAATGGGAGGCGCTCGCCTGGAGTCACTCCTTCCGTGGTCTTCCTTGTCCTCATGGTAGGGTTTGAGCATACTGACATGGAAGACCGGATGTATCTTCATCCTGGGAGGAAGATTAAGCTTGTAGGAAACCTTCCCTACTCGCCCAACAACTTCAAATGGGCCTTCATACTTACGAATTAGGCCTTTGTGCACCTTTCTGAAGGCCTTGAACTGTTGTGGGAGAAACTTTACCATGACCATGTCTCCCACCTGGTATTCCACGTCCCGCCTCTTTTTATCTGCCCACTTCTTCATCCTCTTCGCCGCTTTATTCAGGTAAGAGCGTGCAACATCGGCTTGCTCTTGCCAAGATTTCACCATGTGGTGAGCTCCTGGGCTTCTCCCCTGATAAGAGTTTGTAAGAGTGTGAGGCGTAAGTGGTTGTTGCCCAGTCACAACTTCAAAAGGACTCTTCCCCGTAGACTCGCTCTTCTGAAGGTTGTAAGAGAATTGTGCTACATCCAAGAGCTTTGTCCAGTCCTTCTGGTTCGCACTTATAAAATGTCTTAGATAGCATTCCAACAAGGCATTCACCCTCTCAGTCTGTCCATCAGTTTGAGGATGAAAGCTTGTGGAAAAGTGTAGCTTCGAACCCAAGAGTTTGAATAGCTCCGTCCATAAGTGGCCAGTGAAGCGGGGATCCCTATCACTGATGATGGTCTTAGGCAATCCCCAATACTTAACCACATTCTTGAAGAATAAACGGGCAGCTTCCTCGGCTGTGCAGTCTGTAGGGGCAGGTATGAATGTGGCATACTTTGAGAATCTGTCCACCACCACCATGATAGAACCAAACCCCTCAGACTTAGGTAGTGCAGAGATGAAGTCCATTGAGATGCTTTCCCATGGTTGCTCCGGTGTTGGTAATGGCTCCAACAACCCACTCGGAGCTCTGTTTTCCACCTTGTCTTGTTGGCATACAAGACAAGTCTTCACATAGCTCTCCACTTCATCTCGCATCTGAGGCCAATAGTAGGCTGAATCCAGTAGTGCCAAGGTCCTCCTCTGTCCTGGATGACCGGCCCATTTTGTGTCATGGCATTCTTTGATGAGGTCCCTTCTTAAACTGTTCCATTTAGGAACATAGAGTTTCCTCCCTTTGGTGTAGAGAAGGCCATCCTCCACCCAGAATCTTCTGTTTTTGCCTTCTCTTACAAGTTCTATTAGTTGTTTTGCCAAGGGATCATGACTCATCCCCTCCTTGATAAGCTCTATGATGTTCCCTTGGGCTTGAGAGATGGCAACTAATTCAGCTTTTCGACTTAGTGCATCTGCTACCACGTTTGCCTTCCCTGGCTTGTACTCCATCGTGTAGTCAAACTTAGCCAAGAAGTCTTGCCACCTTGCCTGCTTTGGTGTCAACTTCTTTTGAGTCTGAAAATAGCTAGTAGCCACATTGTCTGTCTTGATGACAAAGTGTGACCCTAGTAAATAATGTCGCCAGGTCCTCAAGCAATGCACCACCGCTGTCATCTCCTTCTCTTGCACTGTATAGCGCCGTTCCGTATCATTCAACTTGCGGCTTTCATATGCTATAGGATGCCCCTCTTGCATAAGAACTCCTCCAATAGCAAAATCAGAGGCATCAGTATGTACCTCAAACATCTGCGAGTGATCCGGGAGAGCTAACACTGGTTCCTTCGTCACAGCAGCCTTTAACTCCTCAAAGGCTTGTTGGCACCGCTCACTCCACTTCCATGCATGATCCTTCTTTAGAAGGTTGGTGAGGGGTGTGGCTATGGCAGAATAGCCCTGGATGAACCGCCTATAGTAATTCGCCAATCCGAGAAAAGATCTCAACTCTGAGACTTTGGTTGGTGGCTCCCATTCCTGTATAGCCTTCACCTTAGTCTGATCCATCATTAGGGTCCCGTCCTTGATAACGTGCCCCAAGAAGTGTACTTCACTCCTCGCAAAGGAGCACTTTTCCTTCTTCACATATAGAGAAATCTCCCGCAATACCTTGAATACGATCTGGAGGTGTTTAAGATGTTCTTTCAGGGTGTTGCTGTAGATGACAATATCGTCCAAGTATACCACCACAAATCGATCAAGGTATGGATGGAAAATCTCATTCATTAAGGTGCAGAATGTGGCTGGTGCATTGGTCAAGCCAAAAGGCATCACCAACCACTCGTAGGACCCATATCGTGTGACACAAGTGGTCTTAGGTTCATCACCATCGGCAATCCTCACTTGGTGATAACCCGACCTTAAGTCTAACTTTGTGAACCACTTGGCCCCTCCAAGTCTATCAAATAAGTCAGCTATCAAAGGAATGGGGTATTTATTCTTGATAGTTACCTTATTAAGAGCCCGGTAGTCGATACACATTCGCAATGATCCATCATGCTTTTTTTGGAATAAGACCGGCGCCCCATAAGGTGCTATTGACGGTCGAATGTATCCGGCATCTAGGAGTTCTTTCAGTTGCCTTCTAAGTTCCTCCAATTCTGGAGGTGCCATCCTGTAAGGCGCCATAGCAGGTATCTTAGCTCCCGGCTCCAGCTCGATCTTATAATCCACCCTCCTCCTGGGCGGTAGTTTCTTCGGCAACTCAGGTGGCATGATATCCTTGTTCTCTTCTAGAACTTTACTGATACATGGTGGAATTTCTCCGTCTTCCACCACCGTAGTCTCCTCCTTGAGTGTAGCCAAATAGGTGACTTCTCCTTTCTTGAAGCCTTTCTTCAGTTGCATGGCCGAGATCTGCTGAGTTCCCTTTTGTTTGGAAACTGCGGGAACCATACATGGAGATCCCTTCTCCATGATACACACTGAGTCGTAGAACGGCATGGGCACCACATTCACCTTCCTTAAGAAATCCATCCCGAGGATTATCTTGAAGTCATCCATGCAAGCAACAGAGAAGTCTACCGCCCCTTTCCAAGAACCAAGCGTCATGTCCACCTCATGAGCTGCTCCAGCAATAGCGTGGCCACTGGCATTGACAGTTTTGAGCCACCCCATTTTTGGAGAAAGCTTTAGACCGAGTCTCTCAGCTTCCTTCGGTGTGATAAAGTTATGGGTAGCTCTAGTGTCCACCATCGCCTCAGCGGGCTTCCCGTATAGATGCAGGGCCACGTACATCAGTCCCTTCTTCTCTTTTGAAGATGATGGTTCTGCCACCTTGACAGCATTCAACAGTTGGAGAGATCCCATATTAGTAACTTCTTGGGACTCTCTCTCCTCTGCAATTGAGGCCAACGTCCCTAGCTTAGGGCATTCCTTCATCGGGTGTGGCCCCTTGCATACGAAGGCGCCAGTCCTGGGTACGAAGGCCTTCTTTTTCTCCTCATACTCTTTCTTTGAAGAGTACTTGTTATCCTTCTTGGCAATACTCTTCCCTTTGTCTCCCCCACCTTTGCCGTAATTATTTTTAGAAGAGAGTTTAGTCTTAGACTCACCTCGTTGGTACTCGATGAGCGACTCTGCCATGCCAATGGCTTCGTCTATGTCCTTGACTCCCCTCCGCTGCAACTCCTGCTTAGCCCATGGTTGGAGACCGTCTATGAAGAAGAAGAGAGCATCCTCGGTGGCTAGGTTAGGGATTTGGAGTGTGAGAGATGTGAACTCCCTAACATAGTCACTTATGGTGTTCCTGTGTTTGAGTTCCCTCAGCTTTTTCTTGGCTTCATAGACAACATTTTCTGGGAAGAATTGTCTCTTCAACTCTTTCTTGAATTCTTCCCATGTATTGATGGTGCACAGACCTTTCTCCATGTCTGCGTGCTTTCTTCTCCACCATAGAGTTGCATTATCAGTGAGATAAAGGGAAGCAGTGCGTACCTTTATATGTTCTTGCTCAATGCCCATGCATTCAAAATATCTCTCCATTTGCCAGAGGAAGTTTTCTACCTTTTTAGCGTCTCTCACGCCTTTGAACTCCTTTGGCTTCGGGAGATCAATCTTTGGAGTTTCCCGTACTCCACTTGAACCTGCAGAACTGCTAGATCGCGTCCTTACCTCGTCAAGAGATGCCTTAAGGCTATCTAGCTGCCTTATGACAAGCTCTATCTTGCTCTCCAGGGTATCAAGGCGCTCAGCCCTTTCCTCCTCACCCTTTTGAGCATTGAACACGTCCTCCTTTATGAGATCAAGTTGTCCCAATACGTGAGACTCTAAGATCTCCTTGTCGTGTTCACCACTCTGTAGGCGCATGTCCATGGCCTCCAAGGTGTTCTCCAGCAGCGACACCTTCTCCTCCAAGACAACAAAGTCTTCAGTCCTTGACCTACTCGCACCACGGGACTTCTTGCTACCACCGGTGGGAATGGAAACATCCCTTCCCCTCACGCATTCTACTTGCTCCTCTGTCACGTTCGACATAATGCTGGCCGAGTTGTTCACGCCCTTCGCGAACCAGGCTCTGATACCACTTGTCACGGGCTTACTCTTTTCTCCCTAGTAAGAACCGTGCAGCACTTAGTTAAGATGCTCCTCCTGATGCTTAACTAAGTCAGCCTTCCTCAAGACACCTCTCCCAGAGGCAAAGTGACTAAAGAGAGCAAGAGAGAAAGTAAGAGAACTTGGAGAATGTTAGAGAACTTCTATTGATGAGAACTTCTTCGATGGTTTACAAATGAGGGGGTGAGGGGTTTATATAGCCCATCTCCCTTTGAATCAATGGCTAGGATCGATTTGATCCAACGGTCTACATTAGGCTTCTAGAGAATTCTAGGCCTACTAGTATTTACATGATGTCTCTACATGGTTCTAGAGTATTCCAGAACCTACATGATGTTTCTACTATATTCTAGAGTATTCTACTATATTCTAGAGTGTTCCACTATATTCTAGAGTCTTCTACTAGCTTCTAGAGACTTCCAGAATGTACCGGAATTATCTAGAATGTTCTAGAACATTCTAGAACCTTCTAGATGCTCACATGGCACAGTTGCTTATTGGACGTCAAATCATGTCCACATCGTGCCTAGTAAGAACCGTGCAGCACTTAGTTAAGATGCTCCTCCTGATGCTTAACTAAGTCAGCCTTCCTCAAGACACCTCTCCCAGAGGCAAAGTGACTAAAGAGAGCAAGAGAGAAAGTAAGAGAACTTGGAGAATGTTATAGAACTTCTATTGATGAGAACTTCTTCGATGGTTTACAAATGAGGGGGTGAGGGGTTTATATAGCCCATCTCCCTTTGAATCAATGGCTAGGATCGATTTGATCCAACGGTCTACATTAGGCTTCTAGAGAATTCTAGGCCTACTAGTATTTACATGATGTCTCTACATGGTTCTAGAGTATTCCAGAACCTACATGATGTTTCTACTATATTCTAGAGTATTCTACTATATTTTAGAGTGTTCCACTATATTCTAGAGTCTTCTACTAGCTTCTAGAGACTTCCAGAATGTACCGGAATTATCTAGAATGTTCTAGAACATTCTAGAACCTTCTAGATGCTCACATGGCACAGTTGCTTATTGGACGTCAAATCATGTCCACATCGTGCCTACGTGGCGCTGATGTGTCAGGGTGTGACATACAAGTCACTTCATCCTTTTTTAATTGGATTTTAAAACCTGCGAAAAAACCTGCTTAGATTCTGCTTTGGGAATCTATTCCAAGATATAATTCTACTCAATATTTAAAAAATTGAACTGATAGTTGTATCGGTAAAAAGATTGATTCATTGAATAAATTGTAGTTCAAATAATAATAAAACATAATGTGTATATATATATTAGTTATATTATAAATCAAAATATATTAAAAATAAAATATGTAATTAAATAAATAAATAATTTTTAAAAATTAATTAAATAATATACACTAATTTATTTAATTTACCATTAACAATTACATTATATAAAATAACTTTGTACTCTTTATAATAATATTTTCAATCATAAAAAAATATATGTATAATTATTATTAATATCAAAAAGTCAAAATAACTTTATTTTGAATAAAAAAAATTAAAAAAATCAAAAATTTTCTACGTCAATAAAAAAAATTGTGAATTCTTTAGACGTTTTTATTTTATATTTGAGATAATTTCATTTTTATTGAAAAATAATATTTCTATCTTTGAAAAAAATATTGATATTTTTAGATATTAGTAAAATAATTAATATGAAATGAGTTAATAATTTTATAAATTAATTTATAATTTTTTTAAAAAATAAATTAAAATAAATAAATTATTAGTTTTTCTTTTACTAAATTTAACCAAAGAAACAAAAGTGTGAAAACAAAATTACAAGCATTTGATGTGACAGATAATGATTAGGTAGGTAGGTATTTAGACCAGACAGGAGTTCAGTTACTAATTAGATATCATGGAAGTTTCCAATGTAAATTACGAGTAATAATACTGTTCCAAGCTTTGCGGACAAAAAGAAAACCCACAGTTTTAACTGCGACAGTATTATTGCTTACAAGTTATGGACGCTGCAAGCATATATTCACATGACAGGGAGGGAAATCTGGGATTTTAAATAATATTTAAAATTATGTTAATTATTTTGTTAAAAATAATAAATTTGATATTTTTAGAAATTTAAAAATTTAAAATAAATAATTTTATAAATTTAAAAACTAAATTATTAGTTTAGGAAAACAAATTAAATAAGATTATTCAAGTCTTATTATTGATTGTTTTTATTAATATACATATTTATTAATTTCAGTGCATCTTGCTTTTGAAGATGAAACAATTTATCTAATACTTAAAATTTTTTTCTCACAAAAAAGTGAAAATTTAAGAAGGAAAATAAATGTTGTTTTGTTACCAAATAAAAGGAACGTGAAAGTTAAATTTCAGATTTTCAAGTATTTAAAAATTTATTTTTCTTATGTTTGAATATTATAAATATAAAATTTTAATATTTATGTGTTATGTATGATTTAAATAATATAAAAAATAAATTTTTTATATATATTATACTCAAAAATTTTTATATATAAATCTTTAAATACATAAAAAATCAACCACTTTCCACCATAAAAAAATGGCTCTAATTTTATAAAGATTCAAAGTTAGTTTTTGGCAGATGAAAAGATAAAAAAAAAAAAAACTCACAATATTAAGTTATGAGATCATATGCATTTAAATTAAAAGTAATGAGAATTTAATATTTTCACTTCTGATTAAAAATGTGTTTCAAGGTAAGATATATATATTTATTTAAAATTATAGGATAGAATTAGAGTTAATATTTTATCTGGTAGAGAACTTTTAATTTATTAATAATGTTAAAATTTTATACGTAATAAATATAATTTTAAAAAATATTATTTTTATTATATATTATATTTAATTATTATTAATAAATAAAAATATTATTTATTGATAATAAATTAAATTATTTTTTAATAAAATTAATTGAAGAAGGAAGACTACCGACGCTAGTTGACACTAAAATTGAAAAGGTGCACTAAACATGGAATCGGCAAAGAGAGTGCTCGTGAATGATGCAAAAGCGACGTGACAGCTCTTCTATCTCCACAATTACGAAAACAAATTTAGTGCTGTCTGCCTTTTTTTTTTCTCTCTCTAAATTCATTTATTATTTATTTTCTATATTTAATTATAATTTTGATGATTTTATTTTAATAAATGTGTAAATTTATCTTTTTATAATTTATAATATAAATTTAATTATTTTAAATTTAATACTTGTTATGCTCAACCATTGAAATAAATTATAATTTTAAATGTTTTTACTTTTAATTTTAATTTTGATTCTTTTGCTTTTAAAAATATTTTTACTTTTATAATTTTAAATGAATGATATATGTTATACTTAATTAGATTAACGATAAAAAAGATGATAAATTTAATTAATAAATTATTTTAATTTATTTTTTAAAACATAATTTATATTATAAATTATAAAAGAACTGAATTAATATATTTTAAAAATTAGATAAACAAAAAGTAAAATTAGATTTGTTTTTTAAATAAATACATTTTTTTGTTCATCTAATATTATAAATATTTTAATTTATGTCCTCAAAATAAAGTAATATTATTTTTTTATTTTAATAAATTACCATCAAAATTTTCATTTCCAATTTTTTTAATAAAAACTATTAACGTGGACACTAAATCACTGTAATCTTTTTCTTTTTATAAAGTGAATTATTTAAATAAAATTATGTTTTATTTATACCATATCACTCTATTATATCATTTCTCTCAATTTAAAATGCATAAAAAAATGTGTTAGAGGTTCGTGCAGCATTTATAGTTTAACACTTAGGTCAATATTTTGATAAAATTATGAATGAAAAATTTAATTATAATTTATTTAAAAAACCAAAAGAGTAACGTTTTATTTTAAACCAAATGATTAAATCAGACATTTATAGGAAAAGAATTAAAAGTGTATGTAAGGCTTCATTTTTTAAATTAGATTAAAATATAATTATTTAATTTAAACTCTAAATTGATCGACACTGTCGTCGTTTGATTCTTAATTATTTTTTTCTTAAAAAATAGAAATATAAAAATTATGAGCGTCACGGGAGGTCATTGCATGGGACATCTCATATTTAGCTTTAGCCGACAAACAGTCACAAGCACAGGCGAGCACTTCCGCTCACGGCACATAAACGTGGGATAACGATTTGTGACGTCATTACCTACCTCATCAAAGATATTTAAAAAAAATTGACGAAGGGTTAAGTGAGATTAGCCTAGCCTTTTTAGTAATAGAGCCACCAAAATACTGGCTCAACATTCTTGACGAAGGGTTAATTGGGTTAAGTGAGAGTCGGTTCATCGCATCTCTGTTCTCTCGTTCCTTCTTCGACCTAGAGAGCGCCTCCATGAGGAGGAGGCTGCCTCAGGTCCTTCCTTTTCTTCTACCTTTTATTTTTATTGATTTTTTTTTAAGAAAGTTTATTTTTTTTTACTAGAAGAGCTTTTTACTTCTTACAAGAGAAGAGTTTTCTTCTTTTTACAAGAGTTAGTGAAATTTCAAGATTTTACATATCTTTATTCAGATCTATAATTTTAAAGTTAAATCTATAGACCTTGAGATCTACAACTATAGATTCACTCAGAGAAAGAAATCGAAAATACTTAACTCTCATAAAAGATTGAGAGGTGTAATTCCTCTTTTAGAAGCTCTCTATTTTTATTTATTTATTTATATGTTATATTATTGTGTATCTGAAATTTTAAGATATAATACGTGATAAATTACTGTTTGTGAGATGTTTTGCCTTTACACTATGTGATTGTAAGACCTATTTTTTTATATTTTGTATTTTCAGAAGTTACAGAGTTAAATTAATTAGACTTAATTCATTTACCTTTATCTTCTAATATATTTTTAGCTCTCTATTTAATGTATTTTCTCAATAGTAGTATTCCACTGGTCCAAAAGAAAAAAAGAGTTAGTTCATCAATAAAAAAATAAAATTATAATTATATGAAACATAGAAAAAAATTAAAAATATGTAACTAGAAGATATAAAACTACATGTGTTAAAAATTGTAGACAGTAGCTAAATTAGAAAATCAAAATAATAATATACTCTATATTACAAATAAGATAGATACTAAAACTTAAAATTTTTCAATTTAGTAAGAACTTATTCTCTTTGTACTGATGAATGGTGGGAAAGATAGTTCCCCTAATTTCTCTCTTCCCTCTTTCTTTTCTTTTTATCCCAAAGTTTAATGGACAATGAAGGTGGAAGTTATTCTCAACTCACTATTGTGACAAGATATTAATTTCTATATATTTTTTTAGAAAATTTAATAATTAGTCTGTTTACAATAATAGTACGATATATGGGAGCAGATAATGAAAATGCTTCTATTAAAAAAAATTAGATTTATCCATGATTTAATTTTTTTTAAATATTAATGGAACAATATTCTTATGTATTGTGAGAAATTTAAACTGACAGATGTGTACTTATACATAGCATTTATAAAAAAGCGATTTCTTTCTTATTTCAATTCACATAAGAATTTATTAATTTTATACCATTAATTTATTCTAAGAAATTTCTTTTGCTTTTAATCAATTTTTCCCTATACATGACCAGTTAGTACTATAAAAAAAATATTTTTAATAGTGACTTTAAAAAATTGTCACTAAAAACATTTTTTAATGGCGACTAGAGTCATTAAAAAGTCTCTTTCAGTGGCAATCTTATTAGTTGTCATTGAATATTTTATTCAATAGCAACTTTTATTAAATCGTCACTAAAAATTAAAGACGTCCAAAATTTGTACATTGTTGAAAAATATTTTCATTGACAACCAACGTAAGTCATCACTAAAATGATGCTTTTAATAATAATTTTTATTGAGTGGCCACTAAAAATTATGGATGGTTAAAATTTGTATAATATAAAGCAATTGTTAAAAACACTTTCAATAATAGTGACTCACATAAGTCGCCGCTAAAAGAGTGATTTCATTGGTAACTTAACATTGTCATCATTGAAAGATTAAAAAAAAAAATCTCCAAGAGATTTTTCAATACTAAAAGAACTTTAGACTTGGAAAAGAAAAATTTGAAAAAACTGCAAGTAAAAGATAAAAATTTTTTAATACTAAAAGGACTTTAGACTTGGAAAAAAAAGTTTGTTCAAGTTTATAAAAAAAGAGAGAAAGAAAAATTAGCCCGTTCAAGGAAGTAAAAGAACGCCATATGTGATTTTTGTTGGCTAATAAAGATGTTCTTGCTGTAAATAAAATTTTACACAAAGAGAATATAGAATGTAAAGACAATTAGAGAGAAATAACACATAGAGAAGAGAAATAACACATAGAGAGAAATATGTCCTTCATCATCTTATTGCTTCATACAAGCCTCTATTTATAGGCATACAATCATAAAGGAGGATAACCCAAAAGTCAAGGAGCATAAATAATATTCAATGGCTTTAGGAGTTGGGAAAATAAAAGGACACTCATAATAATAATGGATTTAATAATATTCATATTTTGGGAGTTGAGAAATCAAATGGACATCCACATTAATAGATGATTTTATAACACTCCCCCTTGGATGTCCATTTTACAAAGAATATGCCTCATTAAAACCTTACTAGAGAAAAACCCAGTGGGAAAAAACCCTAGTGAAAGAAAAAGAGTACATCATTCCTTGTATACTCCCCCTGTTCTCAGTATCATTGAATATCTCTGAGTCGATGCATCCCAATTTTATATACTAGTCTTTCAAATGCTGAAGTAGATAAGACTTTGGTAAATAAATCTGTCAAATTACAACTTGAATGAATTTGTTGTACATCACCACATATAAATAAATATCATGTTTAAGTTCGGACTATATGTGGATTAGATAAACATCCAGCATCTGCATAACCAATGAGTTATGGTCTAGATCCATTTGCATATAGCAATCACATATCAATAGTATCTCAGAGATATCGAAAGACATATTTAATTCTATTCCAATGTCTTTACATTGGACAAGAGCTAATTCTAGTTAACAGGCTGATAGCAAAAACTATATCAGGCAGTGTATTATTAGCAATATATATCAGTGCACCAATTGCACTAAGATATAGTACTTCAGGACCAAGAACTTATTTATTATCATATTGAGATCTAAAAACATCATGTTTCACATTAAGTGAGCGAACAACCATTGTGATACTAAATGGATTTTTTTTTCATATAAAATTCTTTTAGGAATTTTTCTATATAAGTTGATTGATAAATAAAATAAAATTGTAATATGGGAAAATGTTGTAAATGAAATTTACACAAGGATAATAAATAAAAATTTTATTTCTCAAATAATAAAATTATAATATAAGAAAATTATTTTTCCAAGATATTTCATTTCAAATTCTTTCTTTAAACACTTTACTGCCTTTATAATCTCTTCAGGAGTTCCAATAATATTTAAATTATCAACATACACCATAACAATAGCAAATCCTGAATTTGCTTTCTTTATAAAAACACATGAACATATATGGTCATTCTTATAATTATCATTTAACAAATATTCACTGAGACGGTTATATCACATTCGTCCAGACTGTTTTAATTCATATAAAGATCTTTGTAATTTATCTCGGGATTTTGAATTATATGCTTCAGGCATCTTAAATTCTTCTGGAATTTTCATATATATATGTCATTATCAAGTAAGCCATATAAATAGGCTGTAACAATATCCATAAGACGCATATCAAGTTTTTCATGTGCTGCCAGACTAATGAGATACCAAAATATAATTGCATCTATCACATGAGAATATGTCAAATTATAATCAATTCTAAGTCTTTATAAAAACTTTTTGCAACAAGCCGTGCTTTGTACCTCACAATTTTATTTTTCTCATTTCTTTTACATACAAATATTCATTTGTACCCAACGGGTATTACACCTTTAGGTGTACAAATATTCATTTGTACCCAACGGGTATTACACCTTTAGGTGTTTCAACTATAGATTCAAATACCTCACAATTTTTAAGTGAATTCAATTCTGCTGGAATTGCGTCTTTCCATTTTGGCCAATCATATCTACGTCGACACTCATCGACATATTTCAATTTATAATCATCATTATCATTCAAAATATTAAGCGCTACTATTTACACAAAAATATTGTCGACAACTGTTTCTTTTTGATTTAATCGTTTCCCCGTAGATACATAATCTATTGAGATCTCTTCATTTTCATCAATTTCAACAATTTCAGCAATTTCATCAATTTCAACAATTTCAGGTACCTGAACTTCTTTTAGAAGTACTTTGTTTATTATGTATCTAGTCTCTTCAAGAGCTGAACTTCTTCTGGAAGTACTTTATTTGTTATGTCTCTAATCTCTTCAAGAGCTTCTATTTCTACTATTGAATAATTATTTCTTTCTTTTCACGGGGATTTTTATTTTTTTTAAACCGATTGATCTATCACGCTTCTGACGTACTTTAGACTTACTAGTGATTTTACTAACAAATTGTCCTTCGGGGACATCAATCTGTACATGAGTATTTACAACTGGTATATGTGACCTGGTCACTCTCTTTAGATTAGTAAATACATCTAGCAGTTGATTTTCTATTCTATGTAAGTAAATTATCTTTTGAACTTCAAGTTCATATTGTTTTATGTGAGGTTCAAAGCATTCCATGTAATTTCTTTGACCAGCTATTTTTTTTTTATTTTCTCCCCCTAATGTTGGAAAGACTAGTTCATCAAAATGACAATTGACAAAATATGCCGTAAATATATCTCCTATCATTGGCTCAAGATATCTTATAATATAAGGAGAATCATATCTAACATATATTTCTAATCTCCTTTGAAGACCCATCTTAATGTGTTGTGGTGGAACTATTAAAATATATACCACACACCCAAAAAGTTCTGATATGAGAAATATTTAACTCATGACCATAAGCCAATTATAAAGGAAAATATTTATGATAACTTGTTGTTTTGATGCGTACTATTGCTACTACATATAAAATTGTACGTCCTCAAATAGAGACATGGAGCTTTGTTCACATAAGCAAGGGTCTAGCTATTAATTAAAATTGCTTAATAAATAATTTAACTAACCCATTTTGTGTATGAACATGAGCTACATGATGTTCTACATTTATGCCAATTGACATACAATAGTCATTGAAAACTTGTGAAGAAAATTCACCAGCATTATCAAGGCGAATGGATTTAATTGTATAATTTGTAAATTGTGCTCTTAACCGAATTATTTGAGTAAGTAATCTTGCAAACACTAGATTACAAATTGATAGCAAACACACATGAGACCATCTACTGGATGCGTCTATTAATACCATATCTAAATGGCCCACATTTAGGATAAATAGGTCCACATATATCACCAAAAAAATGTTGGAGATTCAGTTCCAACTTTAGCTAGTAATAGCTAAATAACCAATTAGCCTTGAGAACAAACAACACATAACAATTTCTTAGATTGAAAAATCTTCAGGTTTTTCAATATGTGCCCATGTGAATTTTTAATCATTATTAATATAGGATATCACAACCGATCATGTCAAATAGTGAATTTTTTGAATCAATAAACTTCTGGTTTATTGTAGCATATTCGCAAATACTTCTTTTATGTATATGAAGCTTAACACAAGCAATTTGTAAATTGTAAACGGTACATAAAAAGAATCATTTTTCTAGTAATTAGGCACATTATAAAATGGGTGGTATAAGATAGCACTATATTGATGCAAGTGATAAATAACCATAACATAAAATTTAGCTAATTTAGAAAGAGATAAAGTGAATGTCAATAAGAGTTTCACATTTCACAAATTATTTAGTAAAGTAGGCAATTGACCATCAAATCTCATGAATAAATATAAAGCCAATTAATAGATCACCCAACTTATTTAAAATGCAAATAAGAGCATAGTTAAAAAATATCTTCTTAATACTCTAAGACCAATGTTAGCCCTCAGGTTACTAACTTAAAGGATACATCACTTTTACTTTAAAATATAATAAATAGACAATATCAGAATAAACTAAAAGATGGCAATGACCTCAAAGTTAATAAATATAAATTCTAACATTATAAGGTTTCTAAGGTCTAAACAATCCCTCAAGAAATGCTAAGAATATCAAAAATTGTAAATCATTATATGATCATCTTTAAACTCATCAGTCCAAGTTGTTAATTAAACAATTAACATAAGGGTTATAAATATATCCAAATCCATGAATAAGGATTCTAGCTATCAAGACACATATTTTAATCACAATTTTTAGATGGCCCTGACTCATACAAAATGCACATGTCTCAATTTAGAATTTACAAAAAAAAATTTTTTTTTCAAGGAACAATTAAAAGATCTGCATGTGAAAGTATTCATTATTTCTTCCTCGGCCACATCCACGACCTCAACCACGTCCTCGTCCATTATTAATTATAGTCGCATTCACTTCAGGGAATGGAGCAGAACCAGTTGGACGAACTTCATGGTTTTTCATTAACAGCTCATTATTTTGTTCAACCACAAGAAAGTATGAAATCAATTGTGAGTATTTTTCAAATCTTTTTTCTCGATATTGCTGCTGCAGGAGCACATTCAAGGCATGAAAAGTAGATAAATTTTTCTCTAACATATCCTTATCAGAAATTTCTTCTCCGCATAATTTTAATTGGGAGCTAATACGAAACATTGCAGAATTATACTCACTAACTGTTTTTTAAATTTTGCAAATGTAAATGCATCCAATCATAACGAGCTTTTGAAAAATAACAGTTTTTTAGTGGTCATACCTTTTAAATTTTTCCAAAGAACAAGTGGATCTTTCACAGTAAGGTATTCAGATTTTAGTCCTTCGTGAACGTGCTGACGAAGAAATATCATCGCCTTAGCGCGATTTTGCATTGATTCACTATTTCCTTCTTTAATGGTGTCTCCAATACCCATTGCATCAAGATGAATTTCAGCATACAGAATCCAAGATAAATAGTTCAACACAATCTCTTCCTTGTGATTTGAAAACTAATAATCAAGAGCAAAATTCGTGCTGATAACGTGCTGTAAATAAAATTTTACACAAAGAGAATATAGAATGTAAAGACAATTAGAGAGAAATAACACATAGAGAAGAGAAATAACACATAGAGAGAAATATGTCCTTCATCATCTTATTGCTTCATACAAGTCTCTATTTATAGGCATACAATCAAAAAGGAGGATAACCCAAAAGTCAAGGAGCATAAATAATATTCAATGGTTTTAGGAGTTGGGAAAATAAAAGGACACTCATAATAATAATGGATTTAATAATATTCATATTTTGGGAGTTGAGAAATCAAATGGACATCCACATTAATAGATGATTTTATAACAGTTCTTTTAGTTTAAAAAATATTTTCAGTTTTTAATTTTTAATTTTGTAAAAATATTTTTATTATTTTAATTAAAAAAATTTATATTTATTTTTAAATTTAATTAATATAGATCGCTATAAATATTATTTTATTTTAAAATTTAAAATTTTATAATTATGATATTGTTTTAATTTTATTTAATAATTATGATATATTTTTAATAATTTAAAAAATATTATCGGATATTTTTTAAAAATATTAAAAATATTTTTTTAGATTTTTTTAGAAAATATTGTTTCAGGAAAATGAAAAGGAACCATAGGAAAAAAGAAATTTAAATTTTGTCATAGGAAGTCTTAAAACAAATCCACCAAGCTGTAATATTATTATTATTGAGCAAGAAAAAAATACTGTAATCTTATTATTGCTTATCTTAAAAAAAAAAACCTTTATAAATATATTCCTGGAGCTCCATTGAGAGATGAAGACTGGTTATGCCCGGTCTCTCTATTTTGTCGTCCAAATGGCCATAAAGTTGATCACTTTCTTCTCACCTTAATCTCACGCCACTATTCTTTAACACATTTGTTGACGTTCTTCATCTCAATCAACATTTTCGGTACCTATTTCTTACTAATTTCCTTTTTTTGCCCAAATTTCCTTGGACCGAAAAAAATCCCAGGCTAAAGCAACGACAGCAGCTAGCTCTGGTGCAACAAGCTCTTCTTCAACAACAGTCTCTCTACCACCCTGGCCTCTTTAGTTCCTCCTTAGGTTGGACCACTTGCCTCTCATTTCTTCTCCATTTCCACAATTTGCTTGACCTTATACTATTTCCTCTCATCTTCTTATGTTTGTTTCGTGGTGTCGATCTTCGAGATTTGCTAGTGGCTTTGCGGGATTGCTTTAGCACCTAGGGTTTGGATTGCTTTAATTGTTCTGATGATTGTGAATCATTGGTTCTCGCTAGATTGCATGACCCCTAATATACAAGTGAGCTAGGATTGCTGCATTTTTTTGTTGAGTTTTGACAGATCTGGTACAAGCAACTAGAAAAATATCTAATTTTTTCATTATTCGCTTTTTATTGAAGAAGCTGATCCCAGAAGGCTCTAGAAAACCTTTAGAGATTTTCACCAAAAAGAAAAAAAACATTAGAACTAAAATCTACTTCTCCCACTTGTGGAAAGGACAATTTGATGTCCATTATTCGTCAATTTCAAAACATGGGGCTGTTTGGGCATGCGGACCTTGTTTATGAGGAATAAGGAAAAAGAAACGGAAGCCCTCATTGTAACCCTTACTCAAGGTTGTAGTGTATTGGGAAAGAATTAAATAATTTATATGTGAGTGAAGATATCAAATTTGGAGGATTAATATTGAGGAATCAAAAACTTAGTCAAGCTTAATGAGTTAAAAATTGAGCTTTTGGGAATTTTTTTTTTAAAAAATCAAAGTTGCATTGGGTTTGAACTCATTAAAGAGGTGTTTCAACACGTAGTTGGTCCATTTTATTGCAAGCTAGCTAAACTACTTGTTGAAACACCTCTTTAATTCATTGGCTATAATAAAAAGCCTAGATGTTGTATGATATATGCAAGTAAGTCTTCTGGTTATTTAAACCTCTCAAAATCCTTTCCTCTTCATCAGCCTTGATGCTTAACAAGTGTTACCCACATTGATTAGTGCTGTTGTTTTCTTCCAATATTACATCACAAAAAGATTTTATTGTCCATTTACTTTCACTTGAGAAATCTCTGTTAGTGTTATATTTTTATGTTCTATAACCATTTTTTATTGGATGATGGAAACACCAGTTAACTTATTTTTCGACATCAATGAAGTGTGGAATACTCAGGATCATACCATACATTTAAGGCAAAGAAAAATAAAAAAATGACTTTAAAGTTTTTCCCCCTGATGAAAGATAAATGGAATTTATAACTCATTAGTAGTTTTGATATTTGTTTATTTTATTTCAGTCAAACCATATTCTGTGAACCTTGGTGATTTAAGAGGTGGCCAGAGACATGTTATGTAGTTGCCACTTCAGAACATTAAAATTGAGAGGTTGCATCTGGCAATAACTATTATTGATGACAGTGGAAGGTATATTGTTCTTTCCTGTTTATATTGATACTTTGTGTAGTATTTAAGAAAGAAGCATTCAATTGGAAAAAGAGAGAGGCATAAAGATGGAAAATATAAAAATGCTGTTGGTTTGTATACTCTGTAGTTATTTGTGTGGCATAACATTATTAAAATCATATGCTGCCTTGCTTTGATACTTAACTATGTTTTGTTTCAAGTTTACTCAGCTAATTGAAATAAGATTCCAAGAAGATGCAATTAGTGATTTTAAGAGGGCAAAGGCTCACAAATTCACATTAGAGGCTGCTGGTGCTGAGATGACTAATATGCTATTTAAACTCCTTTTCAAGGAAAGAAATGCTTGTGGCACACTTAATATTGTTGTCCCAAACTTCTCTTTGTTTAATGGTTCCGTTGTATTATGGTGTATTTTTATTGTGTTAGAATTAATTACATTACATTACATTGAATATTTGTATTTAAATTAATTGTAATTGAATATGAGTTTAAATATGACAATATTTTTTTATTATGATTTTAGCAAGATAATTAATTTATTAGTTATATTTTTTATTTTTTGATTATTATGTTTTTAGTAATATTTATAAATTTTAATAAATAAATAAATAAAATGAAAAAAAAAAATTACACATTAAATTTTCAGTGGCGACTACAAAAAGTTGTCACTGAAAATGATTAATTTAAAGTTTTGGTGACGACTAAAGTCGCTACTGAAAGTACATTTTTAGTGGCAATCTATGAAAGTCGCCACTATAAATAGACATCTAGTGGTGACTTGAGAAATTGCTACTGAAAACATTTAGTGACGAAGTTATAGGCGATGAAATGATAACGACTTTTAGACTTTTAACGGCGAATTTAGTTGCCGTTAAAAACCTATTTTCTTGTATTGATAAGTAACTTCTTTCCTAGCACTACTTATATGTTCATTTTTAATTTCTTCTTTTCTCTTGCTACTATTGTTCGATTTGCTGCTAACCAAATAATTACTGTTGTTGTTTCTAGTTCTAACAATGATGTTGTTACAATTTCAATGGGTTCTTTATCTTATAATTCTTCTTTTGACAGCATTATTCCTCCTCCTATCAAGTATGAAGGCTTTCTAGTTTTAGAGGGGAAGACCTCCTTGATAGTTTCACTAATCACCTTTATAAAGCATTGAGCAAGGCGAAGATTTAAACTTACATCAATTATAGACTTGAAAAAGGAGAAGAAATCTTACCAATGCTTCTAAGAACAATAGAAGAATCAGAGATTTTTGTGACCATTTTCTCAAAAGATTATGCTTCTTCAATATGGTGCTTGGATAAGGTCATTAAGATATTAGAATGTAAGGAGAAATATGGAAAGGTTGTATCCATCAAATGCATTAAAACAAAATGGGAGTTATGCGGATGCGTTTGGTAAGCTTAAGCAGAGATTTTAGCAAAACCAAGAAAACGTGCAAACATGGAAGGATGCTTTGATAAACCACATCAAGATTGTAAGTTTTAAATTTGAGTAACCAAGAGAAGAATCTGATACCTAGTGCAACTATGATCAATGAAGCTTCTATGAGCGTTAAAGCACTAGTTACCTCGCAAACTCCTTGTCTCATTGTTTCTCCAGCTAATTAGGGGATGATACGGGTTTAAATTAATAGGATCTTCAAACAGAGCCCAACACAAACGCAACATATCGTTGCTTAAGATTGATAGATATATATAATTCTAGAGAATGGGACGTATTGATATAATATTAAGAGTAAATACACAATGTAGTCCCTGAATTTATTAGGTCAATATACTTCAATCCTTGGAATTTAAGTTATTGCACAATTTAGTCATCGAATTTACCAAACGTCAGATAATTTAGTTTTTTTGTTATCATTATATTAACTACTTGTTGATGTGATCTGTTAAGTGTTTACGTGGTACGTTAAATGTCAACTAATCATGTCACATTAGTACTAACTCAATTTAAAAAAAGAGTAAATACGCAATTTAGTCTCTAAATTTATTAGATATTTATAATTTAGTATTTGAATTTACTATGACTTACAATTTAATATATAAATTTAAGTCATTACACAATTTAGTTTTAAAATTTATCAAAAATCAAATAATTTAGTTCTTATGTTATTTTTATCTTAATTATTTGCTTATGTGACCTGTTAAGTACTTACATGGTAAGTTAAATGTAAACTAATCATGATACATAATCATTGACTCATCCATAAAATTTTGAAATGAAATTGTTCTCTCAACTTCATACAATGTTGTTTACGTCAAATTGTTGAACTAACTATTGTATTCGTTTTTCGAGACAATGAAAACCGTGGAAGCATTCAAATAAAAGGGAGGCCATCATAAATGTATTTACAATTCAATGCAAAATTTCTTCATTATATCAAACTATTTAGCAATAGAGTGATAATATATTCCACAAGTTAACACATATTTTTCTGTCCCCAATAGGAAAAATGATATATTTCAAGTAAAAAGATTTGCAAGAAAAGAAATATATTATTAAAATACACAATAATATTCAAACACGTTCATGAGGGCTAACTAAAAAATATAAACTATAAATCTTTTAGCATTAAAATATTTGAATTAGAGTAAAAATTAAAAAGAACTAGCACAACAATAAACAAGATGTGATTAAAAACATTGAAATCATGACCTCTTCTTATAGCTCAAAATGTGTAAAGTATCACGCTAACCACCCATGGTTGTTAATATCACAAATTTCAGAATAAATTTCTTATTTTTAGTTATCAGAAACTTATTACAATAATTTTTTAGTAAGGGGGTGTTTCACGATATTGTCAGTTGAAGATAGAAAATTGAATTTTTCATATGAGAAGGGGGAAAATAAAGTGAAAAAAGAAGTATTTTGAAGTTTTTCATAATTCAAGCATTAATGTAAAATGGGCTATATTATAAGCATTTAGTGTGAAAATAATAGAATGACTAAATTGTTTGACTCTTGATAAATTCAGAAATTAAATTACACAATGACTCAATTTAAAGACTAAATTGTAAGGACATAATAAATTTAGAAACTAAATTGTATATTTACTCTTTTTTAATATGAGTCAGTGCTGATGTGATATAGTTAGTTAGCATTTAATACGTTACATCAACACTTAATGGACTATGTCAGCAATCAGTTAGTGTAGAGATAATAGAATGACTAAATTGTCTGATATTTAGTAAATTCAAGTATTGTACTATACAATGGCTTAAATTCAAGAATTAAAATATAACGATTTAGTAAATTCAAAGATTAAATTATATATTTACTTTATTAGATTTAATTGTGAACAGCATGTGAATGAGAAAAATAAACAGTAAAAATGGTTGTTTTTAGAGGGGTCCACAGTAATGGATGTTTTCCATAAATTATTTTAGTGACTTAATGATTTAATTGTATTAGAAAGTCAACAAGGGCTTATCTTCGTTATGTACCAGTAAATTGACATATGAGATATGACTAACTATTACGGGACCAATATATATTTTAGTGGCTTATTTTGTAAAAGAAAGTCAAGGAGGGTTTATCTCCACCTTGTCTACGAGGGCATAAACCAAGAACTACTCAGCATGCGAGTGAGGGAGAAGAAAACCACGAGGAAAATGGGACCAAGCAATGAAATTTTTCCAAAAGCTCTTTATTTCGTGCTTGTCTTTCTCTAGGTGAATATGATCCTTTGAGAAAGCTATTTATGATAAATGACACGTATCTAACTTTTTTTTTCGATTGGTATCTTAGTGACTTTTTGGGTACATTACACTTGGACTGAAAAATCTTCAATTTCTGAGGAAAAAAATAAGGACATTTAAAGGATCAAATTAATCACTTCAACCGAAAAGTTGACTTACGATTATTTAGAGAATATAAATTCCTAACTAATTTATAAAAAAAGAGAGAAAAATTTATCAAGTTGATAGCTTTGTATTAGTTACAGATTAGCTACTAAAATTTCATTAAAAAAATTAATTTCCGTAGCTAAATAAATTAGCTACAGAAAAATCTCTAGCTATTTTTTAATTGATAATTTAAAACCTTAGCTTGGGAGTTGCTATGAAAATTGGTTGCAAATTATTAGCTCAAAATTTCCAAAATCCCTAGAGGTAAAAATATCCGAACTGGTATAATTTCGTAAAGCAGGTAAACATCTCTAACATTTCACTTGCTAGTAGTAGCGAAAGATTACCCTTTGCGCTCTCATCGTAAGTAGAAATCGGTAGTCTTCAAAATCGGTCAACAATAGTAAAAAAAATCGACCTTAACTGGTGAAAAACATATAGTTTCTTGCCTATATAAACCAGTTCCAGTTTATGGATAAACCAGACCATTGGAGATTTTTCCAAAAACGTACACAGTGGGGATCAAACTATGCAACCGAGGTTGTTGAGCTCCCTCTGACCACTTAGCTATGGCAACGTGATTATTCTTATAGTGTAAAGAATTTATTTATACTCTACTTATAAAATTACTCAATATTACAACCAAATATTAATTCACAATAAATTATAAAAATATAATATATTAATTTGATTATTAATTTATTAAAAATATGTTATCATGAGTTAATATTGAATTATCATATAAAATCTACACTTTTTGTTTGGTAAAATGTAAAACCCATCCTAAATTTATATTAATGCTATATCTTATTTATAAATTATAATTCAATTTAATAAAAAAATATTCTATAATATCTCTATTTCATTAGTGTTATATATATCACTACTAGTTTGACCATGATTTGATCACAGTTCAACCAATGAATTTTGAACCACTCACTGCCCATATAAGATTTGCACTTCATCTTTTATTTTAACAGCTTGTATTGTAAAATATCTTCAGCATAAACTAACAACTCGATCCCTAAATTTATAAACTTATTTAAGTTCAAATTTGTATTAGAAGGACTACAAGAAATTTGATATTATAACTCGTATATTCAAAAAAATTTTAGAGATCAAAGCTAATAAGATTTACAAATTCAAAGAACAAATTGTTAATCTATTCAATATTTTTACAAGTATTTGTTAGTAAAATTATTTTCATTCAGGAATAAACACTAAACTTGTATTTGATTATTGAAAAGGCAGACAACACAACGATTTAAAAATCCAAACTCTTCATTAAAAAATAAACAATTAATTAAAATAAGTCTTTAGCAAGGAACAAGCCTATCATTACATGAAACATCATTTCGAATAGATTTACCTCCTTCAAATTTTTGAAATTTACAATTACGCTTTATACAGTTTTAATTTATATAAAACCTTTCCTTCTATTCACAAAATTATTAATGGAATTTATACTTTATATATTTTATCTTCTTAAAAATGTATAAATTGTATAATTCAATTAAGTACAAATTAATAATCTAAATATCGAATTAATTCTTATGAAACTTGAAATAAAAGAGGCTAGTGTAGTGTTTTTTTTAAAAAAAAACTTGAGCAGGTATGAATGTAAATTTTATAAATTTCAAGAAAAAAATTTGTTACTTGTGATTGTATCTATATGATATCTGAAAGGGTATCATAGATATCTTTTCTCTAGACTTAATATATATAATAACATTAATTTTATAAATATAACCAAAAATAGAGATAGAAATACATAGAGAGAGATAAGAGAAGAAAATTAAAAATGATAAAAAGGGTTTAGTTCTTCAGGAACTATCCTATGCTTCACAAGTTTATTTCTTTAAGAACCATTCACTTTGAGTACAAAAGGTTATGTCTTTATATGTGACTCTAAGTATAATAAAAGGAATGTTACGATCCCATTAAGGATACCATGAAAGAGATAATAAAAACCTTAAAATTACTGTTATCATCTTGGGAGAAGATTGCTAAGTTGATTAGAAAATTAAAGGAATCCAAAAGTTATGAACTTAATCCTTATAATGAATGTGGTCATACACTCGATCGTGTGCATGCTTGTTAACAATAAAGATGTCATTGTGAGTTTTGTTATCTCTTAGACATCCATATCTAATTTGTTCATAAGACACCCCTTTAGAAATATATTGAAAATATGCCTCATTAAAGCCTTACTAAAAATACTCATTGAAAAAAAAAATCTTAGTAAAGGAATAAAGTACATTCTCGTTTTGAATGAAAATTGCCTCATTAAAACTCTCGTCAAGGAAAACCTCGTAGGGTAAAACCTTGATCAAGGAAAAAAGAGCACAGTCTCCCTGTTGGAAACATCACTTGGGATCTCTAAAACGTCACATTCCAATTTTCTCCGTTAAGTTCTCAAACATCATATTAGGTAATGTTTTGTTAAACATATATACTAACTTATCACTAGAACATTGATGAAATATGCTTTTTTCTATCTTTATTTAATATATTCGTATTTCAGTTATGTATGTAGCATTGTCTACATGCAATATAGTTGGAACTTTTTCCTTGAAAGGTAAACCACAACATGATATTATGTTTTTAAACTATCTTCATGTGGATCAAAAAGATCTTATGCAATCACTCCTTTTCGATAGAAATTGGCCTTATCATATCTCTAGAATTAGCATTTTATTTGGCCTTTGGATTTGCAACATATTAGATTTAATCCTGTAGAGTACCATCATTCAAAGTGAAGACTTAACCTTTGGAGGGGATTTAGATTTGTAAGTGGACTTATCAAGAAAGAAACCTACTTGATTCAAGGAATGGGTCAAAACTTGGAATATGGAATTAAGAGTGCAGCTCTTCTTATGTAAATTGGAAGACATTAAGAATATGAGTGAGCAGGGCTAAGGGGGATTCCATTTCAGAAGTATCTCTAATTAGGATTTTTGAAAAAATGTCACTGATAGTGTTGCTAGCTTCCTACATGTCAAAGCCATGCTATATTATAGCAAGCTTTCACCATTTTGAAATATTAAAAGATTTATATATTGATTTCTTGAAATTCATGGTTAAAGCAAGACATGGCGACTGGGAAGGCTTGCTCACTTATAGTGTACACGCATACTCCCTCATTTATTATTTATACTAAACTGGATAAATTTGAATACAAAGGATAATCCTCCAAGAGGATAGCAACTTCTAAAGCTAATAATAATGGAGAGCTGCAAGACTATTAGATAATAATAAATTCCTAACTTATAGTTAAAGAATATGATAATAATCTCAAGTATCTCTATAATAGTCTTTTTGGCTTCTCTATGGGTTTTAGCTCATGTTTTTTTAGGGGAATTTCTTTAATGCACTTCGATTGGAGAGCTATTTTGAGCTAATGTTGGTTCTTTTCATCTTGTTTATCATGCTTTATATACTTGGTTTTTACCCTCCTTTGTACTCTTCTTCCTTCTATTGATAATTTTTCAAAAAAATAAAATATAAAATTGTAGCTTTGACTTGATAGTAATACACATACCTTTTTAGATTGTAGATTTTATATAAGTCTTACTAAGTGTTGGTAGTGAAACCGCTGAGCAGAAATTGATTCATCTTGGAGCGGTACAAAGAGTTCTGGACTTGTTCTTTGCGTAAGTTTAGAAAATATGTTGTCTTGCCATTGAATTAGTTGATTTTATGCCTTAATGCACTGTTTAAATGCTGTAGGTACCCATACAATAACTTTCTCCATCACCAAGTAGAAAACATAATATCATCATGCTTGGAAAGCAAGAATTCTTCTCTTATAGGACATATTCTTCGTGATTGTGATGTTGTTGGGGAAATTATTCAAGTAGAGAAGCATTCCATGTTGGAAGCTGATACGAACAAGGTAATTGATCTGTTTATTCTAGATTTTATATCGTCATGAATGAATTTGTCTTTGTTTCCTCAGTTTTTTGTGCTATTAGACCTTCCGTCTTATTGGAGAAATAAATATCTTAAGAGTCCCAATCTGTTTGAAATTTTCCTGCAGCCAACAGTACCTGCTGAGGGTAAATCATCACCCAAGATAGGAAGTATTGGACATGTTAGCTAAATGACTCCAAAGCTACTAACAAATGTTGCGAAAGTTATGCCACATTAAAGGAGTCAAGTTAGTTTGTTAGGACGTTGCTGATTTTATGTTTTATTTCTGATTTCTTGCTTATCTGATATAGCAGAATTTTCTGCAATATAGTTGGTATTAAGGTGTATAAATAATGAGTCCGTGGCTTAATAAAAATATGGCTTTGGCAGTTCAGAAAAAACTGGTCCTCTCCTTTTATTCTATGCTCTGTTTTATTGGAAAAACCAATAAAATGGTATCAGAGCTCTCTTTTTAAGGGATCTGTGTGAAATGATGGAAGCAGAAACCAGCTTTTCTCAAATGGCTCCCCCTGTATTTGGTGGAGAAAATTATCAGCTTTGGGCAGTGAGAATGGAAACTTACCTAGAGGCTTTAGATTTATGGGAAGCTGTGGAAGAGGACTACGAAATTCCTCCGCTGCCAAACAATCCCACTGTGGCCCAGATCAAAAGTCACAAGGATAAAAAAACAAGAAAGTCAAAGGCAAAGGAAACTTTGTTTGCCGCTGTTTCAACAACCATTTTCACAAGAATCATGTCTCTCAAAATAGCAAAAGAGATTTGGGATTATCTAAAGAAAGAATATGCAGGAGATGAAAAAATACGAGGAATGCAAGTGCTGAATCTAATAAGGGAATTCAAGCTTCAAAAGATGAAAGAGTCTGAGACAATCAAAGAGTACTCAGATAGATTGCTTGACATTGTCAACAAGGTAAGGTTACTTGGCATTGATTTTATTGAGTCAAGAATTGTAGAAAAAATTCTTGTCACTGTGCCTGAAAGATACGAAGCTTCAATAACTGCTTTGGAGAACACAAAGGATCTGTCCAAGATCACTTTGGCAGAGCTGTTATATGCCTTGCAGGCCCAAGAGCAACGAAGGCTTATGAGGCAAGAAGGTTTAGTGGAAGGTGCTTTTCAAGCCAGATCTCATAACAATATCAAATATGGAAATTCTACAGGTAACGACAAAAAGGAACAAATCAACATTACCCAAGTCTTTCCTCCTTGTCCCTACTGCAAAAAAACCAATCATCCACAGAAAAAATGTTGGTGGAGGCCAGATGTAAAATGTCATAAGTGTGGACAATTAGGACATATAGAAAAAATATGCAAGTCTTAACAGCAAGTTAGCAACAAGAAGAAGCCAAAGTTGTTGAGGATGAACTCCTAGAAGAGCAGTTGTTTTCAGCATCATGTTTTGTCACCAACAGTTCTAAAAAATGTTGGTTTATAGATAATGGTTGTACAAACCATATGACTAATGATCTAGAACTCTTTAAGGAGCTTGAAAAAACTCCTATTTCCAATGTTACAATTGGAAATGGAACACACATTGCGGTAAAAGGCAAAGGAACAATAGCAATTGAAAGCCATACAAGTTTGAAATTAATTTCTGATGTCTTATATGTTCCTAAAATTAATCAAAATTTTTTAAGTGTTTCTC
This sequence comes from Gleditsia sinensis, assembly GCA_037074535.1. Lineage (NCBI taxonomy): Eukaryota > Viridiplantae > Streptophyta > Magnoliopsida > Fabales > Fabaceae > Gleditsia > Gleditsia sinensis. The sequence goes on along the minus strand of CM073466.1, from coordinate 66,298,443 downwards.
AGTTGCTAGAAAAAGGTTATAAGGTGCTGTTTGAAGACAAAAATTGTACGATCAAAGAAACAAATGGTACAAAAGTGTTCAAAGCTCAAATGAAAGACAAAAGCTTTACTTTAGATCTTACGAACGAGAAACAAGCTGCTGTGCACAAAGAAGAAAGTAATATAATACTTTGGCACAGGAAATTGGGGCATTTTCATCATGCCGCTTTATCTTATATGAAGAAAAATAATCTGGTGAATGGCTTGCCAAAAATAGAAAAGGAGCTTCTTAAATGTGCTGCCTGTCATGATGAGAAGACACTTCCATTTCAACAAAGGCGAGATATGAATATCTGAAGCAGAAGCTTGGTATAGGCAGCTTTAGAGTCAAGGAGGAGTGTTAGCTAAATGACTCCAAAGCTACTAACAAATGTTACGAAAGTTATGTCACATTAAAGGAGTCAAGTTAGTTTGTTAGGACGTTGCTGATTTTATGTTTTATTTCTGATTTCTTGCTTATCTAATATAGCAGAATTTTCTGCAATATAGTTGGTATTAAGGTGTATAAATAATGAGTCCGTGGCTTAATAAAAATATGGCTTTGGCAGTTCAGAAAAAATTGGTCCTCTCCTTTTATTCTATGCTCTGTTTTATTGGAAAAACCAACAGGACACTTAACCCGTATATCTAAAAAATTTGTCCAATTAGGGAACAACAACAATGAGATTCAAGCGCATCTGCAGGTATTTTACCATGTCTGCTGCAAATTTTTTGTCGGAGAATTTTTTATTGATTGATTATGTATTGCTTTACTGTTCAGTGTCTTTTGATTTGCTGTCTTTTTATCCCTAATAAGTGATTGAATCCTGCTTCAGTGGTATTAACTGCCCAAATTCAACTGTGAAAGGTAAAGACCTTGTATGATGTGTATCTATACAAAATGCAAGATGTGAATAAAATTTGATTGGCTTATTCTAATTCCACATAAATGCACCTTTATTCTATATACTTGCAACTTCAATAGTTTCCTATGGCTCATTGTACAAGGCCTACTCTGCATCTGCATCTATTAAGATTCATCCCACATTTTTTTCCTCTGATGAATGAATTGGGAGAGAAATGCTGAAAACAAAATAGCAAGAAATGGAGGTGCATGAAACGAAATGCAAGATGTTTTCTTTATTATTCAAATCATGCTTAATGTGCTTAATTTGTATTTATTATTCAAATCATGTGCATACATTCATATTTTAAAATTTTTATTTATACAGATGTAGAGCAGATATGGACGTGCAAGAAAAGAACCAATAAGTTTCTTCTGCTTTGAGTTTTATTATTATTTAGTTGAACCTTCAATTTATCTATTGCTTCCTTGGGTTTCTTGCTAGCTTGCTAGTGCTGAGTTATCATTGTTAACATTATGTCACTTGTATTTTTTGTACTTTTATGCTTAAGCCTACCAATGATTTATGTTGTAGGTAGCCTATCTCTTCAAACATTGGATTAATAGAGAAATGAATGCTTGCTGGTGCACTTCCAAAACTTTCCTTGTTTAATGCTTCGATTGTATTATGGTAGAATTTTATTGTTTTGTGATTATGTAGTTTGATTTCTAATTAGTTACTTTTTTATAAATGTAATTAATTATATTACATTGAATTTTTTTATTTAAACTAATTACAATTGAATATGAGTTAAAGTAATGCCATTATTTTTTTATGATTTTAGCACGATAACTCATTTATTCATTACATTTTTTATTTTTTTATTATTGTATTTGTAGCAATATTTACTTATTTTAATAAAAAGGAATTAATATAATAAAAAAATTACACAATAGACTTTCAGTGACCTACAAATTTTAATAGTCAAGGAATAATGGATTTATGGTAACTTAGTTAAAATCGCTACTGAAAAGGGATTCGATGACGACTTTAATCGCCACTTAATACCTTTTCAGTGGCGATTTTAACTAAGTCGCAACTGAAAGTCCGCAAATATAAATATAAATAAAGAGATTGGTTAAAATTATAATTTGAGTATTTTAGTTGTGACTTAGTTAAGTCGGCACAAAAAATGGATTCAGTGGTGACTTCAGTCATCGCCAAAAGTCCACTTTTAGTGGCAACTTTAATACTTTTTACTAACAATTTTTTTTCGTGGCGATCAAAATTGCTACAAAAAAAGGAGTCGCCACCAAAACTTTTAGCTATGCTAGTATAGGCAGCGACCTTTAGGTTTTCAATGACGACTTTAGTTGCCGTTAAAAGTCTAATTTCTTGTAGTGACTCTCCACTAATGTAGGCTATACATTATACTTAAGATCAATAGAGTTTTGTTGAGCTTGTAATGTGGCTAGAGTATGAGTTAATATAAATGATATAATTATTTGGCTCAATAACCAAATACCATAAGATTATTCTAATTTGTTTCTAGAGCTTTTCTAAGATTGACAGGATTCACTCCTAAACTGATGTTCTTGCTTCATTCTTTCTACTAAAATCCATTCACTTTTTTTTTCTATTTCTTTTATTTTTTTCATTTTTCATTTTTCCTTTTTCTTTTTTTTTTTGTTTCTTTTTCCACTCACTATATCCTGCTTTCTTTCATAACTTCCCCTTCCACCTTTCTAATAATAAAGCTCTAAATAATATTTTTTAGTAAATAATCATGCAATGGGTGAATAGGGTAAAAATAATGTAAGGACAGTTTCTAAAGTGCATATAGATGAATATAATACTGTGAGAATTACTTGCTATATATAATGATTATTGTTTAACTTATTGAGAACTTCGGTTCTCATTATTGTTTGATATTATATTCAGATAAAAATAGATAAAATGTCAGCTGTGTTCTTATATCTGATTATAGAGATCCAATGGGTGAAGATACCTTACTTAGGGCAATTTCTTATTATTCAAGATCTAATAGTGGTAAACCTATTCGAGATCCCTGCATAAGCACCTTCTTCTCCTCCACCCCTCGCAACTGAGAAGTAGTATTTCGCCGGTTAATCTAGCATATGTACACATAAAATAGTGATGATAACTGAATAACTTGTTTTCTATTTTGGGAGGTAACCGGGTATTCTCTTGCTTTTCATGCAATAGGTAGTACCGAAGTTGCCTTGTAAATAAACTAACCGTTGATGTAGAACACTAGTTCAATATTAATGAAATGTTCTCAATTTTGGATGTATGTCTATATAGTAATTCATTCATTAATTTTATTTAGGGTATGAGTGAGACTGATTGTTAAATTTTAAGAGGGTAACGATGTCAATATAAACCAATCAAAGTCCATAACAAAAAAAAAGGCTTTGACAATACCCTTTAGGCCATTGTACTTTTGAATATATTCGATCATGATGGCCTTCATAGGGTGTATGAAGGCCTCGATAATGTTTCACTAAACTCTAGCTTGATCACATAGGGCTATGATTAAACTAGGTACAAATAATGCTCTTCCCTTTGTATAAATATAGCTCACTTTGCTTCTATGCCCAACTTCCTCACGTCAATGGAGTATCCCTTCATTAGGGCATATATCAATTGTGCCCCCTCCTTTCTGACCTCATTCTTATTTAGCATAGGCTTAAATCTTATAGCCACAAAGTAGTACCATGCTTTTACATATTTGTTCTTGACTACTCTATAACAATAACCCAGCTCACCACTAATGTTTAGCTTCTATCCAGACCCCTAGCAGCACCATGTGGTGATGAATTCTTCTAAATCCAACTCTCCTTGACTAAATGTTGTATATTCATTATTCTTTATGTCCTCCAAGGAGCAAAAGGCATTGATGACCTAGGGAGTGAAAGGTGCTGGTCTGCCCCTGACTTTTTCTACATGGTACTTGTGGACTTTAGCATTGGAGTAAAATTTCTACACCATTGGAACTACCCCTACAAATCGGGTCTTGCAGAATAACTCCCAGCCAAATTCATTATCTCTCCATGGTAGGGTAGGTACACATATGAGAGCTCAAAATGTTACTCCTAGATAATAGTCTTATTTATAGCCACTTTGATGTGGTGGTTATAAATATTCTCACTCACAAAAACTTAGGAATCATAGGCCATTTGTTGTTGTGCCACTCTCTTTTTCTTCTTAGAGGGTCTTGCTTGGGAGGTCTTGGGTGCCATTACTCAAATTCAAAATTCTGTTGTTCATAAAGGCTACTCAAAGGTGGTGTTAGTGAGTCGAGGAGGCATGTCAATAAGGGTGTCAGTGGCTATGTCTATGGCTTGGGTGGGATGTTAGGATGGCTTAGGATTTTTCCCAAACAATTGGTGTGTAGCTAAACGTTTGGCCTCCAAAAACTCTAATTCTTCCATCAAGTCGTGCTCAAATACAACATTCACTCAAAACAAAGACCAAGGCAATTCAAAACAATAAAATTATCCACAATGTTGGCCAATATTCACAAATTAGAGCTCCAATTAATGTCCTTGAAGTTAAGATTGGAAAAAGGTTCAAGTTGGAAGTTCTCAGCCAATTTAGTTCTTTTTTAGTGGATTTGGTTTGAATCATGCTTGGGGGTCTCAGCCAATTAGGTTCCCTTTGGTGAATTTCAGGCACTTGGATGGCTTTAGAGGATTGGACGCTTTTATAGGGCATTTCATGTTTGGGGGTCTCAATTGGAAGTAACCAAGACACCTTACTTGGCTTCTTTATTTTTCAAAAATTTTGCCCTGGCACCATGGTGCTAAGATTATACCACAATGGGACTAATAATTCTAGAATTCTAGGTAGCACCGCTAGAATTCTAAACTAGTGTTGTGACGCTGAGCATTCTGGATTCTAAGAATCTGTCTGGAAATGATAGCATTGTGGTGATGGTCGACAAAATTTTTGAATTTCTAATTTTTCACTATTTTCTTTAACATTTAAAAATAACTAAAAAAAAAAAAAATATGTTAGGTTGCCTCCCAACTAGCACCTTTGTTTAACATCATTAGTTTGACTTAAAGTTTCTGCTAACCTGGGTCTTCATAACCTAGAATTTTTTGAAATGGGTCAATCTTTGAAATTCCACTGTACCATAAAGAAAAAGATTAGAAATAACTGTAGGTTCAAACCAAGGAAATTTTGACTTAACTTTACATGTTTTTGTCCCATTTTTTAGATAAGGCTGATGCAAGCTTGTAGCTGGGTCTATGCCCTTGAGATTTGTGACTGTTTTTGCAATGGTTGACTCTTTCTCCTTAAGCATTTTTACCAACCCTTCCTCTTTTTGATAAACTAATTTTCTTGAAATTACTATATGGGGTGACTATCCAATTTCTAGATACTTTAGGTGGTGTAGAAAGGGTTTTATATCTAGGTCAGGATCCTGTGAAACATTAGGGAGAAATATCTTATTATAATTGGGAGAAATTAATTTAGATGGCTTACCTAAATTCTGCAGTTCTGGGGTTGCATAATTTTCCTCAAAAAGTGAGCTTAAGCCTCGCTTCTCATCTTCTTCCTCAATAAGCAGACTGATGAGATTTTCCTAGGCTAAATAATCAAACAAATTAATAGCATAAACATGATTAATTTTATCCCAAAGATGTTATATGACATCATAAATATTAAACTCAATAATTTCATTATCAATTTCCATGGTTAAGGTGCCATTATGAACATCAATTTTTGTCTTGAATGTTTATAAAAATGGTTTTCCTTGCAAAATAGAAGTATTATGATTATCTTTTTCCATGTCAAGAATATAAAATTTAGATGGAAAAATTTATTCATTTACCTTTACCGGTACATCCTCAACGCCTATTTCTTTTAGGGGTTCAAGTTTTCAAGATTTATATACATAATAGGGCATGGCATTTATAAACGCTCCTAAATCTAACATGGCTTTGTCAAATTTAATCTCTCCTATGGTACAAGAGATATAAAGCATACTTAGGTCCTTACACTTTTCAACTTTCTTCTAAATGATAGTGGGTTTATTCTCCCCTACTTTAATCTTTTTACACTCTTTGATTTTTTGTTTCCTCTTAATATTACAAAATTCTCTCAAAAAATTAGCATAGCGAGGAACTTGGTCAATAGCTTTTAATAGAGGGATATTTAATTCACATTTTAATGTTTCATATAAATTAGAATTCTTTTCAATTTTTCTAATAGAGGGATATTTAATTAACATTGCTTAAAACTGTTTCGCACATTATAAATCTAAATTCAGTAAATTGAATAATAACAAATTATTTTTTTTGCCACTAAATGAATTCAATAAGTTTGCAATTGCTATGAAGTTTTATTCCTACTATGTACATGATGACAGTCTCCAATCCAGTTATAAATATTAGATTATCTTAGACGTGGACATTTGGAACATTTTTCCTAATATTGATATGGTGTTTTTATTATGGAGCAGCACCTTCTGGTCAAAATCCTGTTAATTTCCTAGAGAAGAGACAGTGCACGAGAAGCATGAATAATGTTTATATAAATTGTTTGTGAGGCAGAGTACATCTGTTATAAATCTTCTGTGTTGCTTTGACAGAAGCCATAACTACTCTTTCTTGGACAGAAGTCAATGGTCATCCATATTATGCAGCTGTCACACTAGTTTGCCATATCTTAGTTTTGATCTTCAACAACTTCATCATTGTTTTTAGCGCTACAAGAATAAAAGAAAAGACATATATCATCCATATCTATTGAAATTAGAAAAGCTTAGAGCTAAAGAAGCAAATACATTATAACTACAACTAAATATTTTTTTCTCTTGGTTACCCATGCTCTTTTGATTCCCAATGAAATTCAATGGCTTTTCTTTAATGTGTGTGTGTGTGTGTGTGTGTGGACAGGCCTTTGCTATGGTTCTGTCTAACATGTCTTGGTGAGCACACTACGGAGATGGGACAAATCTATAGGTAAGGCTTTTGCCAATTTGCTAACTGAAACTTTTCTCCAGTTCTTCCTTCCACTTTAGCCGCCTCAACCAACAACGCTATATACCTCTGCTGCAATACAACAAAAGTTTATTCTACTCCTTTGCATATTCAATTCCATCTCCTGTAGCTCATAATTGTCCCTTGTTTTTCTATCAACGAATGGAAACCATTTGTATTATAGGAACTCAAAATCACTAGCTCACTAACACCTCTTATTCAAGAAAGAGAGAAATTTTCATATACTTAAGTATATTTCTATTCAAATGATCAATCTATATAATATAACTCTAGTGTCCTATTTATACACATACAAAATAGCTAACTAGTTACTAACAAACATAACAAACTCTTCATAATCCTCTACTAACATATTAATAATATCTTTCCCTCTTCATTTATATTCTAATCATATACCCATGACTATTCCTCCTACAAAATCAACTACAAAGAAACACTCAACAAGAAAATAAAACTATCAGCTTTTATCCTAATGAAACATTCCACAAGAGCTCTCATACTGCTGCTATGGCATGAAAATGCATTGCTTCAGTCAGAGGAAAATAATCTCTGCCATAATTCTTTTAAAATGCAATTGTCCATCTTGTGCACCAAAAATTTCATTGTCGAGAAACCCAATTTTGAAAGATAAATTTTCCTAGCAATTTTGTAATTAAACTCAAAGTTGAGGCCACTTCATTGGAAGATTCTTTTTTTTTTTTTCACGTTTCTGACATGCTTCCTAACTCCTTTCAACTTTCCTTTCTTCCTGGCTAAACTTTCTGGAACTGGAACCAGTGCCCTTGATGCCCGTGCTCCTAACTTAATCCCACTTGTGCCCCCAGCCTTTTTTATTTTTAACAGTATTGGACCTTAGCAATATGGTTGGTTGTACCTGTTCTAGTAGAACCTCGGGCCCAAGTCCCATCTTGAGGTGAGACCTTATATGTCTTCTACAATGTAGTATTTTTGTCCAAAAAATAATGTAGTATCTCCGTCCAAACAAAATACGATGTAGTATCTCTTAGTGGCCTATTACACACACAACAAACTAACTAGCTACCAACAAACTTAACAAACTGTTTCCCTCTAAATCCTTGACTAACAATATTAATAATATCTTTCCCTCCTCATTTGTATTCTTATTATATACCTATCATTGACAAATTAGTGTTGAAAAAACAGATGATCCCCACTTGTAAATTAAATTTCAAAAGTAAAAAATGAGTACCAAATTGTCACGCTCCCAATTTAAGGTTACATAAAACACATGTTTTACAAACATATATTTTTCATAATATGTATAATACACTCATTTATCATTGAAAACATTTACATATAAATATTTCTATGTATACACAATATACAGACCAAGACTATAAATATCAGAGTAACAACAGAAGCAAAGATCCTATTTGTGGCGTTCAGAGCATACTCTAAAGTATAAGTACAATATAAATCAAAATCTACGAGTCTTAGAAACAAAATAGGCTCACCAGAGAATATGTCATCTAGCTGATGATCTATCTGAAGAGAAATGACCAAATTATGTATTCTTATATGAAAAATGTAGATATATTGTGTAGTGAGTTTGACAACTCAGTGAGCAGATAATACCTCCTATGACTTCTTAGGTCAACATATACATGTACTTATATTTTAAAATTTATCGCGTAAAAAATTATAATTTTGAAGTACATCTATATGGGACCCGTATTTCAAATATTCTCAAATCAAAAGATATTCAGAAATCCAAAACTATATACTATACTGTATGATCATTAAACAAATATTATTATGCAACAAAATATTTCACATAAAAATATTAGAAGGTTCCCATATCAGAACCACCATATCAGAGTTCAAGTCTTTCCGTACTTTAGTGGTGTAGGATTTGCCTAAACTCAACATTTCAGCTAAAATTTACCCTATTACCATTTAAAAGGACACGCGAAGGGACTTTAATATATATGGGCATTTCCTAAGCACACAGTAAGGGAGGAAAAATCACATATCATATAGTCAGTATCTCGCAAAGATAGAAGGCATTATGCTCTCCTTCACATATTATATCTCGTGTGTTGACCGTCACATGAGACTAGCACCAACCTTGCTAGTTGAGGTGTCAAGGTGCACCAGGGTTAATATCACCTGTTGTTAGCAAATAGTGTTTCCAATAGGATTTTTCTACAGAAATAATATTTGCACATATGTTATATCGTTCAAAACAGAGATTTTAGTATAATACAAAATTTTCTTTCTCAATATAATTCCTGTGTCAGAAACTTCCCAATCAGAGTTATCACATATACATACCTTTTTCCAAGGCAATCTTATAGTTTTATATATAAATGCCACGTGCACAATGTATTTACCATATTATGAGAAATACATTTAAAATCACATATTCAATGAGTTCAAAAATTCTTTTTCAAAATCATACTCTTCTTGAATTATATGCCAAATTACAAATAAATCAGGTAATTTAATCAATTTCAAAGATATATAAAAATATAAATAACTTGCAAACATAACTAGTTATACATTTAAAGTTCAAGAAGAATATAGGGTAAGTCATAGAAAGAATTATCTACTCACAAGATAAAGTTCTAAGTTGGACAGTCTTGAAATGCACGTTTCCAATCTAAATTTGACAAAATAGACCTCAAAATCGAGTTTGGAGAGTCTAAAAACCTAAGAAATGACTCCAAAATCTTAGTCAACGCTGGTCAACGATGGAGGATTACTATTTACGATCGAAAATATTACTGTTCACATCGGCTAGAATCACTATTTACGTCGATCGAAATTACTGTTCATGATACCAAAAGTTGTCAAATGACTATAAAACTTCATATTCTGTAGTTTATATATATCCTGAATCCATTTACGGTGTCAGATTTTCAATTTGAGGTCTCTAAATAGGAGTTTCAGAACTTTCATTTTTCTTAAATTTTCTACTTTCGATCTACGGCAATTCTGAGGTCGATTTGAAAAATTATTCAGCTAATATCGTAGTACTCTTAGTCCTGAGTTCAGTGGTACCCTTAGATTAGAGATTAGATGCTCGAAGATACTTCAGATCTAGAGAGAAAAATAGAGAAAAAAGAAAGCACTATTCATACTATTTATACTATTCATTGTAGAAGGTTACGGAAAAAATCTTTCATCTTTTTTTTTTCTTTTTAATTTTATTTTTATATTGATGGAGGGACCATTCTGCAAAAAATTGATTTTTGAAGGAGTTCTTTGCAAATTTCATTATTTATATTTTGACCCCTAAACTTTTAAAAAATTATAATTTGACTCCAAAAATATTAACAAGTTTTCATTTTTATCCTTAAAACCTTTTAATTACATCCCTACTTCTTTATTTCTTTTAATAATCTATACATAAATGGAAATTATTAAATTTTAGGGTTGTTACATTCTTCCCCCCTATGAAGTTCGATTCCCGAATTTCAAACCATCATGTCTCAAGTAGGGAATAAAGTTAAGGCATAAATTATAGTTATTAATCTTAATACTAAAGCAATTTGGGATATCTCTTTTGTATATCATCTTTAATTTCTAAGAAATCTCTTCACTTGAGTGATTTTGCCATATAACCTTAACCATAGGGATTTCTTTCAAACATAAGTTCTTCACTTGTCGATCAACAATAGATATCGATTTTTCCTCATAATTAAACCAAATTCTTGTCCAATTAAATTTCTTGAAATTAGATAACATAAGAAGAATCTGATAAATACTTCTTTAGCATTGATATAAGAAAGACTGTATCAATATCACTTAATCCTGATGGCAAGGCTAGGCAATATACTACTATGTCCACTTTGTTCAAGATTTAAAAAAAAAACCTATATACTAGAGCTGAAATTTTTTTTTCTTTCTAAACCCCATTACCTCTTTCATGGATGAGTCCTTTAAGAATATTTGGTTACCAACTAATAATTTCTAGTGCTCAATATTCATGGTCTTTATAGATTTTTAACATGTATTGAGTTGCTTATATTTTTTTCTAATCAATTTCACTTTATCAACGGAATCTTACAATAAGCTTAACCCTACTGAATCATTTAACAAAAGAATTAGTAACACTTCTTACATTAGGCTTTAAGTATCCAATATCACTTTATGATAGGTGAATTCTATTAAGAGATCTCTCACTAAACTTGAAGACATATGCTTAAAGCATGCTCTCCAAACTAGCATTATCAGTTTAGGTTAGTCATATTCTATCTATTACATTTTATTCCAAATTAGATTTTAAAAGTTTAACTTTACTTAACTCGCTCACTTATTAGAAGACTTACGATGTTTATATAAAACTTCAAATGGTACCATTTGTATATTGATCTAATTATTACTCATATGGGTAAGTTCAACTAAGGATAAATAATTCCTCTCAACTTTCACCAAAATTATATAAAGATACCTGAAGCATAACTTCTAATGCGTAAACGCATCATTTATATTTACTATCAACTATAATATAATCTAACTAAGATCCTAAAGGTTCCTGAATAGCTCTCCTAAAACAATATATTCAATTTTTTACTTGCTGACATACCAAACAACGAAAAATATTTCACTTATATCTTCTTTTTACAATGATGCTAATATAATTCTTTCAAATATTATTATATCCTTATTTCTTTGAGGTTATCCATATTCAAAATTTATGACTTCTTCTAAAATCTCCTTTCTCAACAATTATTCACATCTTAAATACTAGACTCAACTTAGCATAGTATAAATCTTTAACACAAATACCTTAATCGTTTTACATTAATTTCGAACATGGTTATCAAAATATTCTCCTTTCCCTACTCAACTACATTAGATAAACTTAGGTGTTCTTCATACTTTAATACTCAATCAGTATATACTGTAGACTTATTATTCTTTCTAATTTGCACATAATCTGCCAACTTACATAGTTATACACACTTAATGTAAATATTTTTTTCAAGTACGTTCTTTGTTAGATAAATCATTTCAAAATCTTCATTACTTTAACCTACTAACCATTTAGATACCATAATAACTGAGTTTCAAAGAAAAAAAATTAACTCTCCTTGTAATGAGGAAAAAAACCTTGCATTTAATGCCAAATATTAATGAATGATGATGTAGCAAAAAAAGCGAAATACATAATAGAGCATGGTGCCAAAATTAAAAGTAAGAAGTTTGGATAAAGCATTGAAAGGTAATTAAAATAGATGGTCGTAATTCTTCAAAAGCTGTAAACAAATCCAAGTTGTTATTTCGGCAAAAATAGGTGGTCGCAAGTTTTGAATATATGTGTCAAAATTTAATTCAAAATTACTGTTATTCGGTGAAAAAGTAGCACATGAAAAAGAAATATTTCTGAGCTTATAAAATTTTGTGAAAAATAAAAAGTATATAGTTAACTGGTAGAATGCAGTTAATTGCTTTGAAACAGATGTAATCGATCATCTGTAAAATAAATCAGTCCAAATAAAAAAAATTCAAAATAACTAGTCGATTTAATAATACTAATATTCGACTAGTAAGAACAACAACAACAACTAAGCTTTTTCCCACTAGGTGGGGTTGGCTACATGGATCAAACGACGTCACAGTGGCCTATCATGAATAAGATAAATGGATAGGTTATTAACTATTAAATGATTCTTAATAGTTTCACCTACTGTTTTCTTTGACCTCCCTCTACCTATAACTATCAGACTATTCTCTATCTGATCTACTCTTCTCACTAAGGCTTCTGCAGGTTTTCTCCACACATGACCAAACCACCTTAAGCGAGATTCCACCATCTTCTCCACAATAGGTGCTACCCCAACCTTCTCTCTAATGCACTTATTTCTAATCATATCTCTTCTGGTGTGTCCACACATCCAGCGCAACATTCTCATCTATGTAACATTTGAGTTTATCTTTATGTTATTTTTTAACCGTCCAACATTCAGTATCATACAATATAGTAGGTCTTATAGCAGTACAGTAGAATTTTTCTTTAACTTTGAGCGGCGCTTCTTTTATCACAAATGACACTCGAAACTTTTCTTTATTTCATCCATCCTGCTTGAATCCTATGGTTTACGTCCTCCTTTACTTCGCCGTCATTTTGTGTAATAGACCTAAAATATTTAAAACTTGTAACTTATTTTAATATATGGTTTCCAAGTTTTACATCTAAATTCGTATTTGTTCGTCTTTTACTAAAAATACATTCCATATATTCTGTTTTATTTCTATTTATATGAAAATCATGTGTTTCTAAAACTTATCTCCATGACTCTAACTTCATATTTATTTTCTCTTTCGGTTCACCAACTAAGACTATATCATCTGTAAAAATCATACATTGAGGCCCCAAATCTTGTATATGTTTAGTAACTACGTCCAAAATCAAATTAAAAAGATATGGATTCAGAGAAGATCCTTGATATAGTCTAATAGTTGTGGGAAAATCCTTTTGTCCCCATTTTGTGTTCTCACGCAAGTTGTGATCCTATCGTACATGTCTTTGATTGGTTGAATATACGCAATACGTACTCCTTTCTTCTCTAAAGCCTTCCATAAAACCTCTCTTAGCACTCTGTCATATGCCTTTTCCAAATCAATAAAAACTATATCCAAATCTTTCTGTCTTCTTTGATACCTTTCCATCAATCTCTGCAGTAAATAAATTACTTCCGTAGTTGATCTTCCTGGTAAGAACATTGGAAAAAATAAGATAAATAATTTGATTGTCCTTCTTCAACAACTAACTGGTTTGAATTTTCACTCTTTTTTTTACAATGATGCCTATCAATTACAATTTCTCTACAAGAATCAAGACATCAATACTTCATCAAGGACAACATGGAAAAGAAAATTTCTGGTAATACCTTAATCTTATTCTCTTTATATGCTTAATATGGGTCACAGTCACAACTACTATACATATGCATATGTGCCATCATTTTTTACATTCACCTTCAATTTAGGTTATATCCACCAGTCACTCACATAGCTATTCTAATAATGCCTGACTTATTCGCATAACTATTATAAGAATGCCTTTCTCTGAGTTTTATAAATTCATACATTAGTATCTTTATCGTTATACTCAAAGTTAAGATAAGTGCAGTTATGGAGGGAACCACATTCCGTCATTTTCAAAATATTTGTGTCTTTTGTGGTTCTAATCCTGGAAAAGATGGAGAGTATGTGAAAGCAGCACTGTATGGTGCTGGCTAGGAGAAAAGTTTATTTAGTCTATGGTGGAGGTAACCGTGGTTTAATGGGGTGCCTGTCTACAGCTGCACATGTAAGAGGATGTCAAGTTTTAGGTATTATTCTTATGGCTCTAACTGCATCCAACATCATAGGGAAGACAATTTAGGATAGCTTCTATGCATAAGCGCATAGCTAGAATGATGAGCAATGTTAATGCCTTCATTACCTTACTAGGTGGTTTTGGTACTTTAGAAGAGATTTTCTAAATAGTCTCTTAAGCACAACTGAATATGCATCACAAATCGATAGGTTTGTTAAATGTTAATAATTTCTTTGATGGTTTGTTGTCTTTTTATGATCAAACTGTAGAACAAAGGTTTATCTCACACTCAACACGACGAATTCTCATCTCGACTTCCAATGCTGATGACTCGATTGATGCATTACAATTATTTGTTCATGTACCTGATCCAATTACAGCTCAAATAAATTGAACAACAAAAAACCGCAGAAAGCACAAATTAGACTTGGATCTTCATCTTTAACTGTAGTAGAATGTAGCCATTGTTGTACCACTTTTACTTTCTTAAAGTCTACTTAGATACCATCCTTGCCAACCATACTCCCTTAGAGTTTGTAAAACTATTTTTAAATATTTTTTATGATCCTCTAAACTCTTGAAGTATAATAATATATAGTCAATAAATACATTAATAAATTGATCCAAGAATAGTTTAAGTACTCTATTCATTAAGTCCATAAATGCAACTGGGCATTTGTAAAACCAAATAGTATTATTAAGAACTCATAGTGCCTATATCGAGTCTTAAAAACAGTTTTTGGAATGTCCTCCTCTCTTATCCTCAATTGATAATACCCAGATCTCAAATTAATTTTTGAAAAACATTGAGCACACTATAGTTGATCCAACAAATCATTTATACGAGGTAATGAGTATTTATTACTCACTATCACTTTATTCAATTATCTATAATTTATGCATATTTGTAGTGATCTATCCTCTTTTTTTTCACAAATAGGACTAGAGCACCTAAAAAAGAAGTAGTAGGGTGTATAAATCTCTTGTCTAATAAGTCTTCTAACTAATTTTTTTAGTTCTTTAAGTTCAATCAATATCATTCTATATAGGGATATAGATACTAGTTGGGTTCCAGAAAATAAATTAATATCAAATTCTATTTTTCGTTTCAGGGTAATCTAGACAATTCTTTTGGGAACACATCAAAAAATTCACTAATAACTGAAACCTGATCTACATTGGTATATTTTATATCAACATCTCTCACCACTTCCAAATTTCTTTGGCACCCTTTTTATAATAACTTATGGGCTGCTAAAGTTGAAATTAAATTACTGGGTACATACTTCCATTAATTGTTTACTACTTGCAACTTCTTTATTAACCTTTTATACTATTGATGACATCTTCATACTGTATCAGTTAGAACACACTTCAAAACACTTAAACAAGGTCAACCAATTTTGACTTTATTCTTTAACATGCTTATGCAATGTCTTAACAATCAATTATGAAAAATTTATGTCTATCCAAAAGTCCTTCACATGAATTGCCCATTTTGCATACTTCAAATTTTAAATTTTCATGGGCAAACTTTCCTTTCTCATAATACTTGTACATAATATTATTGAAAACCAAATTGTCTTCGAATCCTTTATATCAACAAAATCTATCATTGAAAAGCATTATCTTTATAGATTCCCTGCTTTCAAATTCAATTCACCCCATATTTTGTAAATTTCAATTATATAGATAGGTTCCAACTCATCCATCCAAAAAGAGATTTATATCTATTTCAAAAACACTCACTTTATTACAAACTGTTATCTTGGAGTTATCAACCTCGATCACATTATAACCCACTATCAATATTATATTAGCTATTTGTCATATTGTTTCACATAAATAAATCAAACAACCAATTCAAACCTTTTTGACATCCAAACAAGCTATTACCTTTGTGTTCGGATGAAATCTTGTTATTTTTAGCTAATTCTTTGTTTTGTACCCAAGAGAGTTCTCTTTTTCACTATTCATCAAAACGAGTTCAAAAGCTAAACTAGTAATCCATACTCAAAAGGAACTGTCTAGGACATACGCATCGATGCTTAAACATCGCATACCTAAGGATAAGAGTCAGAAGGAAGAAAATGATGACACCCTATAGAATTTCATAGCAGCACAGTGAGTATAAATATGTCTGTGATTACGTACCCATACTCAGTCTTACTACAAAATCCTTTGCTCTGATGCCAACTTGTCACGCCCTCAATTTAAGGACACGTGAAACATATGCTTTACAAACATATATTTTCCATAACATGTATAATACACTTATTTATCATTGAAAACATTTACATATAGGTTTTGTCATGTATACACAATATACAGATCAAATCTATAAATATTAGAGTAACAACAGAAGCAAAGATCCTGCCTATTGTGTTAAGAGCATACTCTAGAGTACAAGTATAATATAAATCAAAATCTACAAGCCCTGGAAACAAGATAGGTTCACCAGAGAATATGTCACCTAACTGATCACCTATCTAAAGGGAAATGATCAAATTATGTATTCTTATCTAAAAAATATGGAAATATCGTATAGTGAGTATGATAGTTCAGTGAACAGATAATACCTCTTATGACCTCTTAGGTCAACATATGGATGTACTCATATTTTAAAATTTATCACGTAGAAAGTTACAGTTCGAAAGTACATCCATATGAGACTCGTATTTTAAATATTCTCAAATAAAGGGATATTCAGATATCTTAAACCATATATTGTACTGTATGATCATTAAACAAATGTTATTATGTAATAAAATAGTTTACATGAAAACATTAGGAGGATCCCATGTCAAAACCACCATATCAGAGTTTAAGCTCTTCTATACTTTGGTGGTGTAGGATTTGCCCTACCACCATTCAAGAGGACACGCGAAAAGACTCTAATATGGGCATTTTCCAAGCACACAACAAGGAAAGGCTAATTACATATCATATAGTCGGCATCTCATCTATATAGGAGGCATCCCGCTCTCCTTCACATATCATATCTTGTGTGCTAGCCGTCACACAAGGGTAGCACCACCCTTGCTAGTTGAAGTGTCAAGGTGCACCAAGGCTAACATCATTTGATGTTAGCAAACATTATTTTCAATAGAATTTCTCCACAAAAATCATATTTACACATGTGTCATATCGTTCCAAATAAAAGTTTCAGTATAATACAAAATTTTCAATCTCAGTATAATTTCTCTGTCAAAAATTTCTCAATAAGAGTTATCACATATACATGCCACTTTCTAAGGCAATTTTATAGTTTTACATATCAATGCCACGTGCACAATATATATATTTTTACCATATTATGAGAAATACATTTAAAATCACATATTCAATTAGTTGAATTTTTTTTTTCAAAACCATACTCTTTCTTAAACTATATGCCATATTGCAAATAAATTAGGTAATTTAATATATTTCAAAGACATATAAAAATATAAATAACTTGTAAATATAACTAGTTATACATTTAAAGTTCAAGAAGAGTATAAGGTAAGTCATAGAAAGAATTATCTACCCACAGGGTAAAACTCTAGGTTGAACAGCCCTAATCCAAATTTGATCAAACAAACCTCAAAATCGAGTCCGGAGGATCTAAAAACCTAGAAAATAACTCCAAAATCTTGGTCAACATTGGTCAACGATGAGGGTACTGTTCACAGCTGAAAATACTATTCACGCAGGATAGAGTTACTGTTCAATATACCAAAAGTTGTTAGATGATTATAAAACTTCATAACCTATAGTTTATCTATCTCTTAAATCCATATACGGTATCAGATTTTTAATTTGAGGTCTTTAAATAGGAGTTTTAGAACTTACTTTTTTTTAGATTTTTTACTTTTGATCTACGACGATTTTACAACCAATTTGAAAAATTATTGGGTCAATATTGTAGTACTCTTCGTCCTGAATTTAGTGGTACCCTTAGTTTTGAGATCAGATGCTCGAAGGTACTTTAGATCTAGAGAAAAAAGAAAGCACTATTCATACTATTCAGCGTAGAAGGTTACGGGAAAAATCTTCCGTCTTTTCTTTTTAATTTTATTTTTATATTGATGGAGGGACCATTATGCAAAAAATTGATTTTTGAAGGAGGTCCTTACAAATTTTATTATTTACATTTTGACCTCTAAACTTTTAGGAAATTACAATTTGACCCCAAAATTTTTAATAAATTTTCATTTTTATCCTTAAAACCTTTCAATTACATCCTTACTTCTTTATTTCTTTTAATAATCCATACATAAATAAAAATTATTAAATTTTAGAGTTGTTACACAAATAAAATATGATAATTCTAAATTAATTTGTTATTGATGCATTGAATTAATATAAATAGTGTAAAGCACACTCATTGAATAAAGAGACACTAAATTTTAACATGAAAAACCCCTAACTGTCATGGAAAAAATCGTGGGACGAACTCTAAAAAATTTCACTACATCAAAGATAATTACAATATTCTTATCATACACTATCTTAAGAGGTACAACTATTATACTGGTATACTATGAGAATCCTCCAATTCAAGTGGTACAATTATCTATGATTGTAGTACCAATGAGCACTAAAGATGATACCCAAAAATATTTTCTTCATGCATCACGTTTACCCTACGCTCTTGAGTTTTACACACTCTTTTTCTCACACTTTAGAGGCTCTCTATATTTTTCTTTCTTGCCTCTTCATTGCTCTACCTCTTGATGTTGAATAAATGAAACA
The DNA here is from genome assembly GCA_037074535.1 of Gleditsia sinensis. Taxonomy (NCBI): domain Eukaryota; kingdom Viridiplantae; phylum Streptophyta; class Magnoliopsida; order Fabales; family Fabaceae; genus Gleditsia; species Gleditsia sinensis. Next base: position 66,279,518 of record CM073466.1, on the reverse strand, counting down.
AACCTCTATTTATAGAGGTTCGTCAGCCAAATGTATTTATAATATTGTGTAAATAAAATAATTTGATCCATAAATTATGAATCTCAACTCATCTTGCATCTCTTTTTAAGTTAAGTTTTTCCATCGAATGAAACTTTGCTCTATAAGCCTATGTATAGGATTTATAATAACTTTAATAGTTTTATTGTAGCCATTCAACCTTGCCCCTCCATTCATATGTTTTACTTCTTTTAGTCAATAGGCTTAACCTACAATTTTCCCCTTTCCATGAGATGGAGAATAATTTTGAAAATATTCACTTGAAGTTCATGTTGGTTAACTCAACACAGCTGAAACTTTTCACAACCAACCACTTTTGTCATCATGTCAGCGAGATTTTTATCAATATAAATTTTTTTCAACTTGAATAGTGTTCTCCCACTACTAGACACAACCAATGGTATCTCACATTAATATGCTTAGTGTGAGAGTGATACATAGTATTCTTGCTCAAATTTAGAAAACTTTGACTATCACAATAGATAACAAACTATTTGTGCTCCATTCCCAATTGTTAGAGAAATCTTTTCAACGAAGGAAATTCTTTTCCTACTTCCGCCATAGCAATATATAACCTTTTAGTTATAGATAAGGAAACACACTTTTGTAAATTAGACTGCCATGAAATAGCTCCCCAACAAAAGTAAAAAAAAAAAAAAAACCTGTCATATGAACATATATATAGTCCTCCAAAATTAATTTTGATATTCCAAAAAACAATCATAAATTTGAGCTACCTCTCAATTATCTCAATATCTACTTCATATCTTCCTAATGATCTTTATTGAGAATGCAACAAAATTTGCAAACCATTCCAACCTTATGGCCAATATCGGGTGGACTACAAACCATGGCATACATAGAACTCTTGATTACAGAAGAGTAAGGAATATTTTTCAAGTCTTCCTTTTCTTCTTGAGTGGCGAGAAAACTCCTTCGACTGAGTTTTTTAAGTGATTAGGTCATGAATTTGAACTTCTATGGAACACTTTGGCTCACCCTCATCTGTGTGAAAGATAAACTTAGAATTGAGGTACCTGCTTGATGGACAATGATCTTTGTTAGATCTCATGAGCTTAGATGTAGGGGGTTTCTCCCCCTTCTCAACACCTCCATCTTCATTTGTAATATCATCTATTACTAGCTCACCATTAATCCTAAGTTCTCCAAGTATCTCTCCTACATCAGTGGTAGTTCTTCTAGGAGAAGTGACTAGTCTAAGATTAACATTACCACACGTTTTAGTAGGTTTCTCTAGTATAGCAAAATCTAACATAGTTTCTTGCTCATGAAACACTGTCTCAAATTTTGAAAATTCTCTTATTTCCTTTCTCCCATAACTTGTAGTTGAATTCCTCATCTCCATAGCACAAGAAAAATACAAGGAATGGCCCAACATCAAGATTTTGTCTTTGTTCCTTCTATATATAAGCAAAGGCTTTGCATCCATAACACCTTTAAATGAGAGTTTGAAATATCATACCACACTCCCTCAGCAATGTCAAAGCGTAGAGGAATTGAGGGAGACATATTAATCAAGTAGCATGTTGCTTGAATAATGTCATCTAGAGTGGCTTAGGTAAGTTAGTTATTCAGAGCATACATCTAACTTTCTCCATAATAGTTCTATTGATTCTTTCAGCCACACCGTTATGTTATGGAGTATCATATCTCATGTCTGATTCCATGCTCAACACAAAATTTTCTAAATTCATGGGAAGTATACTCACCCCTATTGGGTGCGAAGACATTTTAAAGATTTGTCTTTTGCTCTCTTCACCATGGCATGAAACCTTTGAAAATAGTGAAAAACCTAATCCTTCCTTTTAAGGAAATACACCCACAGTTTTTGCAAAGCATCATCAATAAATGTTTACCACCACTAATAATCTTTATCTCCATACGATTGTATACATCAACGTAAACCATATTTGAAGTAATTTCTTTCAATTTTAAAGGTTTATTGAAATAAACTTTATGATGCTTGGAAAATAAAAAATTATCATACAAATTTAACCTTGTACTTTTGCCATAAGGTATGCGAGATTTCCTTACCAAAATTTTCAATCCATTCTTACTAATATAAGCTAGTCTTTTGTGTCATAAATTTGAGAAAGCATCATCTTTGACTACATGCAACCTTTCTCTGACTAATGTTACTTGAGTTTTGTAGAGTGTAGAATAAATCTTTCCTCTAGCAATAACCATTGAGCCTTTAGTGAGCTTTCATTTTCCATTGCCAATGTGACTATGGTATCTAGATGGATCCATCGCAAGTGTAGAAATAAGGATCAAGCATAAATATGGCATATGTCACACGTCCTTTAGTGTCAATGTGCAACTAACATCATTCTGAATGCACACACATCACCAACTCCAACAACGCTTGCATTACTAGTATTGCCCATCTTTACTTTGGAAAAGTATCCTGCTTGTACATAATAAAGAATTCTATAATTCTGTATAAAGAGTGGCATGATAAGATGCTAATGAATCAATGACCCATTTAACAGTTGAGTCTACAACATGGCATTTATCATCCCTAAAGGGAAGTAGCACGACTTCTTTAATCATAGAGGTTGTGTTATTTTTGTCATCAACCTTTTTTTATTCTTTCCAAATTATTCTAAGATTTACAATACCTTTTGATGTATACTTCTTTGTTGTAGTGATAACACTTGAAGTTTCCTCTTGATCAGGATTGCCATATATCTTTGACCTCTACTTTTGTTTCTCCCCCTATTCTCTGTTGTGAGGGCCTAGGAACAATATATATTCAATTCTTTTGTCTTATCTCCTAGTTGATCAAGCTATCTTTGACTTGGGTGATTAATAAATCACCATTCAGAGCATATTTACGAAGTGACACCACCAAAATCTCTCAATTGTTTGACAAAGAACTCAAAAGCAATAGTGCTTGTAGCTCATCATCTAGCACTATCTTCATGGTAATAAACTGATTTACCAAATCTTAGAAGTCATTCAAGTGTTTAGTAACTTATCTTCCTCTCTACATTTTAGGTTCACAACTTCTTAATAGTGAAACCTTTATTTTGAACAATTTTTCTTTAATAGAGATTTTCTAAATTATTCCACAAAGTGCGGGCATTTTGTTTGTGACTACATGGTGGAATACAATAATATCCATCAACTACTTGATTATTTTGATAAACTTCTTGTGCATCTTCAATAATTATGCAATTATCTTGTTTGGCTTTGTATTTCTCTTTTTTATAGGGTCATACAAATCATTGTAGAAAATAATATTGTGTTTTTGGTTTTCAAATGGAGTAGTTGACAGCTGTCAATTTGATCATGATACTTGTATTGTCCTCCGCATAATTTATTTTTCACAATTAAGAGCAAAAGCAATTGCAACTTTGATACCACTTACTCGAAAAAAATAGATGATTTCCACTTGTAAATTAAAATTCAAAAGTGACAAATGAGCTCTAAATAAAATCTATTAATTCTAAATTAATCCATTGCTGCTATATAGATATATAAATAGCATAACGCACACTCACAAAAGAAAGGAACACCAAAATCTAGTGCCTGTTTGATTGAATGGAATGAATTTTAGTCAGAATGAAAAGAGAAAATGAAGTGGAAATGGAAAGAGGAATAGAAACACATTATCTCGTTTGGTATGTGATGAAAAGAAAAATGGAAACTTATTACCAAAGTGCCTGTTTGGTTGAATATTCTTATTTTAATGTGAATCAAATTAATTTTTTTTTAAAAGAAATAAATGATTTTTTTTCTATTTAGGTTCATCACTCCATCCATTTTTACAATAAAACATAATAATTTCTTATTTAATTTATTTAAAAGATCATAAAATATTAAAATATATAGTCTAGTAATTATATTAAATTACTATAACATAAGTTCTTTATAACAAAGACAAAAATTAAAAATTCAAATCAAGTGCAAAAGAAAATACAAACTATGAAATCTAGATTCCAATACTTTTTTGAAAGAATGCATTTTTTTATTGTTTAATGGAATAGAGCATTTCATGAAAGAAATCTTAAATTCCGTGTCCGTTTGATTGTGTGAATGAATTTTAGTGGAAATGAAAAAAGGAAAAGAAGTGGAAATAAAAACTCATTACCTCGTTTGGTATGTTATGAAAAGAATTGATGTAATGTAATATTCCATTGTTTGGTATAAGAATAAATTGAAAGAATGGAAAGACCATGAAAGTGAAAAGACTAAATTTTCCTTAAACATTAACTTATAAAAATTATTATTCTAATGTGAATTAAATTAATTTTTTTTTAAAAGGAAAAAAATGACTTTTTTTTCTACTTAAGTTCATCACTTCATCTATTGTTATGATAAAACATAATTATTTCTTATTCAATTGATTTAAAATATCATAAAGGATTAAAATACTAAAATATATAGTCTAGTGATTATATTAAATTAGTATAATATAAGTTCTTTATAACAAAGAAAAAAACTAAAAATTCAAACTAAGTGCAACAATGAGATAAAGGAAACACAACTTTCAAGAATATTATGAAAGAATGCGTTTTTCCTTATTTGATGGAATATAAGATTTCCTAATTTAATTTTGTGAAGGAATGGATTTTCTCTTATTTGATGGAATAGAACATTTCATAGAATACTCTATTCCATCAAATCTATACAACCAAATAATGGAATTCTAAATTCCATATCTCATTCCTTTTCAATTCTAGTAAACCAAACATAACCTCTATCCCTTGTTTCTTTTCCATTCCAGTCGATCAAACATGCCCTTAATGTGGAAAACCCTCTAATGCTCAGGAAAAAAACCGCGTGACAAACCCCAAAAAATTCCACTACAGCGAAGATAATTATAGTATCCTTACCACATTCTCTATCTCAAGAGGTACAATAATTATAGTGGTATACTGTGAGAACCTACCACTTGTTCAAACACTGCAATTCTTTGTTATTGCCTTACCAAAGGGCATTAACGATGATACCCAAAAAAATTTCTCAAGTGTATTTTGCCCACTCTACACTCTTGGTTTTACACATTCTCTTTTTCTCACATTCGAGGCGCTCTATTTAATATTCTTTCTTTCCTCTTCTTCACTCTATCTCTTGATGTTGAATGAATGAAGCACACTTTTATTTATAGAGGTTCTTCAGCCAAATGCATTTACACCATTGCGTAAAGAAAATATTTTGATTCGTAAATTATGAATCTCTCTTCAACTTCCATCTCTTGCAAGGTGAAGTTTTTCCACCAAATGCAATTTTGCTGCATAAGCCTCCCCATGGGCTTTGGAACATCTTCAATGGTTTTTACTGTAGCCATTTGGCCTTACTCCTCCTTTCAATGTGTTTTCCTTCTTTTAGTCAATGGGCTGGATCCCACAATTAGGATGTTCTACATTTCTTTACTACATGGAAAAGGAGCAAAAAAAAACTTTCAGAAACCATAGGCAATGACCAAAATGGGAAAGAAAATTTGCGCTTGTTGCTTCAATTTAGCCAATTCTCAGCATCTAAAAGAGGCTTGAAAAATTGGAAGAAAGCAGTTCAATGAGCAAACATTTTTTTTCAACTATTTTTAGGGATGGCATGAGTAGGGTACAACATGTAGTATTCAAGTTTAGTACCTTATAAAAAAGATCCATTTCTGGACTCACACCTGAGCACGATAACAAATTTAAGAACTAGCACCATCCTAATTGAATTTCAAAATCTCTATATTCAATCTATTTATTCAAAAAATTTCAAAATGTGCAAGTTTTTCTCATGCTGAGAAATTCAACCAAAAATAAAAATAAAATAAAATGTCTCAGATAACAATGACTATAATTTAATCCAATAAATTCAAGTAACTTTCAATTATCAAAGGTGTTCAACTCCAAAATGTTTTTTCACATTATTTCAAGTATTTTGGTGCAAAAGATCCGTTGGTTTATAGTTTGATGTCTTTATATTTTAGTTTGAGCTTGATCTTCCATTAAGGAGTTTGAGTTAAGGCTTGATTTTGTCGTACTAGCTAGTTTCCATTCGTGGCAGCTTGTATCTTGCTTGAATTTGCTCCCAGACGAAATCTTCTGGGCCGAGTTCCTTTATATAGTTGTATGCCTTTGTGTCTTGCCTAGGATCAAGTCTTAATTTATTACCCTTTCCCCTTTTTTTATTCCATTGACCTTCTTGATTTGCTAAGATTTTGTTCCTTAAAATCCTCTTGACCATTTGGACAACTATCCCTCGTAATTGAATATCTGATAATTAATCAAAGATTGACTTAAGTATGTAAGGTGACCTTACATTTAAATGATAAAAGTAGCTGTCAATCAATATTTAATGTCATTTTGTTCTTGAAAGCTATCAACTAGTATTTATATAATTTAATACAATTTTATCCTTTAAACGTCCAGAATTCAATATTAAATCTATTCTGAATAATTGTTTATTTGTTCCCCTTAAAATTATTATCAAATATACAACGTTTAACTAACAATTCTAAGCTAGCACCAGTAGAGACGTGGCTCATCTTATCCGCAAGACCAACCTTCTCTACAGCAGGAAACGAGTCACCTCCTCCAATGATGGTAATCACCCTCTTGCACCTGAGCTCTGCCAATTTCTTCGCTATTGCCTGCACAGAAAAGAGAATAGCTATCAGTACTAGTGCCATCATAAATCAAATATAAAAGATTAACATAGCAGGATTTTTAAGCTTTAAACACTCGAAAGTTCCTCCTGAAGTACATCTGACCTGCAGGCATGCAGGTTTTAGAAGGAATCGAGTTGATATATACAGAAAACATGGAGCGAAACTAGTTAAAGCAATTTTAAAACTGTCAGCAGACAGGTTCAACTAAAATCCAACTCAATTGGGAAAGCAGGAACTGAAAATGAACATGAAAGAGTGAGATGTTGAATGTTCAGAATATAATTGACTCCGAGAGTTCTTAAATGTTTACTCAGTAATGGCAGGTGAGTTAGTATATGTACTTTCAAGTGCTGCCTATGGAAGCTCAATGCAAAGGTAACTTTCACATTATTTATACCTCTTTTCCTGCTGCAAACATAGATAACTCGAAACGCCCATAGCTCCATTCCGAAGGTTCTAAATATACCACTATGATCAAACTACTACAGAAATAAAGTCTTCTAAAAATGTACAAATATAGATTATTATTTATGACAAAATTTATGAAGAATTATTAATCTGATAGCAACTTATAGAATAATAAAATTAACTTTATGCTCCGTGACCTAATGAAATGAATTTATTTAGGTTAGAAGCAACGTAAAGGACTCACAATAATGTAACTAATGCTGTAATTTCTATAAATTAGAAGCTGCGAGAGCATCATATAAAACAATGATTAGTCAAGAAAATGACACAACATGAACTAGCTTCAACACTTGTGGAAAGGCTTTTCTTCTTTCTTATTTTTACATATTCGTTTCTTTTTCTTGTTTTGGCTGGTTAAGGACTTGAGTTAATGACGCAGACGCTTTGTTGGCAGAGTTATATATAGAATAACAAAGAAAGAGCAGAAATTGTTTTTAATTATATTATTTACATTATTTATGTACAATGATAAAAATATTAAAATTTTATTATTTTAGAAAATGAAATTTTTTAGGAGTTGTTTTTGTTAAACTGTTTTGAAAAAAAATCTTTAAATACATTTTTGAAGGATAAAACAATCGCTTGGGTATTATTTATTATAAAATTAATTTTAAGAATTTAAAAAATGCTTTTGGGTAATTTTTGTAAAACACAATTTTTATTTTTTGAAAAACTATTGGCACAAAAATGTTTACATATGATTTTTTTATATATATGTAATACAATAAAATAATTAAATAATATTTTGGTAATAAAAATAAAGAAATCAATACAGGTCAAATTTAAAAATAAGATCCACATAAAATTTAAATATTTTAATATAATTTTGCATAAAATAATGTCTATTATAAGTCTTCATAAACAAAGTTTGTACAAAACTTTAAATAACAAAGGCAAGAATAATATTGACCCTGTTGGTTTTTAATTTAGAAAATGGAGATTCTCGAATTAATTAATTCACAGATCTGCAAATAGTAATCTGTTTGGCTGTTGTATCTTAGAGGGTACGTGATATGCCTAAGACTTACTACACTAGATACTGAAAAATTAACTCATGGGAGGTGAGAATCTTCATGTAAGATAACTAGGCCTCCATTAGAGCCATGCATATTTTTCTACTGACATTGATATATTATTTTATATTTCTCTCTAATTTTCATGTTGCAGAAGAACAACACACGTGTTCACAATGTGTCATACCAGTATCAATATTTGATATGCCAGATGCCTAAAAACAAATTTGTTCTTTATAAATCACAACATAGGTAGGCAAAAGGGCTAAAGGGGACCAATGTGCTTTTCGTGTAGTCTCTGATTCTCTTTGTTGTGACCTTTGATCCCTTTACTTACCGAAAATTGAGAAAAGGCGAAAGGAGAGAATGTAATTCCATATAAAGAGTTCAAAACGAAGTGTGAGGTACATAGATATCATTGAGCGTAAGGAACGGCCAAAAGTCATGGTCCATGGTCCACACACATCTCAACGCCATCTAACTATATTACTTTTGAATACCTTTTAATATTATCAATCTACATGTTTATAACCGTATGAATAAGAAGGATCGATATTGACAGTCTGTTCAATGATGTTTCAATTTCTTTTAAAAAAAATTTGTCAATTTGTTTTCAAAATAAATTTTCTAAAATTTTTAATAAAAAATATATTATTAATTTGATTTTTGATCAAATCATTTAAAATGGTTTTTTCAGCCACTATTCTTAAAATATAATTTTTATAAGTTACAAAAAATATATTAATAATTAATTTATTTTGTAAAAAAGGATATATATATATATATACAAAAAAGTATTTTTAAATTTTTATATATGGCAATGGTAGCCATGGCATGGTAAATAAAGAGCAACGATAGCTTCAATGGTGGTGGTGGAGGAGGGTGAAATTCAGTAGTGATAGTGTTTGCAATTTTTAATTTTAATTAAAGTAATTTTAAAAATTTATCTTAAATTTTGCTTCTCATTATTCTTTTCAGGAGAATCTCTAACTATTTATAGTCTAATTATTTATAGTTATTTCTTAAACCAGAAAATCAATTTTATTTTTATTTATAAAGCAATTTTATATATTCATCAAACAACTGTAAAAAACTAATTAACAATTGTTTCCTAAAAAAATTTCCCTTCCACAACACTGGTATATAGTTATTCAAGACTCGCTAAATTGCCTACTTCACCAAAAAAAAAAAAAAAGAAGAAGAAAAAATATAAAATCCTCTTGCGAAAAAGATTATTATTGATGAAAAAATTAAATACATTTTAAATTTTTCATAAAAAAAAACGTATTAATCTGATAGAAAATTGTAGATTTATAATAATTTTTAGAATTTTCTTACCAACCACCAAAAGTAAAATAATAAAATTTAATTCATAATTGAACAAATTACTTACATTTTATTTTATGTTGCCGTCAGGTGGTCTCTACCTCTGCCAATCCACATCTGTTGTGTTTTGAATCAATTACTTAAAAGTGATGATTTTTGAGCACAAATGAAGTTACAGAAATTAATTTTATATATTAAGTGCATGCTACATGGCCTAATGAAATGACTTTATTTAGGTTAGAAGCAAATGCAGTGGACTCACAATAATGTCAGTGTAATCTCTGTCAAATAGAACCTGCGAGCAGCTAATAAAATGATTAGTCAAGAAAATGACACAACATGAAATAGGTAGAAGACATGCGGAAAGGTCTGCTTTTCTTCTTTCTTTTTCTTGTTTTTGCCTGTTTATGGGCTTGAGCTAATGACGCAGAAGTTTCGTTGGCGGAATTATAGAAGAGCGAAGAAAATTAAGAAACAAAATGTGCCAAATGAATAAAACACAAAAAGAAACAACTGTCGACGGAGATGAGGGAATGGGCTGAGATAAGGAAGAAGAAAAGAATAATCATTGAAATTATATATTAGGGCTTTTGAGAGCTTTTTATTTCTTTCTTTTTCTGGCTAAAAAGGAACAATCTTACTTTAATCTTCCTCAAGGAAAGTGGGTCCATGTTCCTTAAGCTGAAAGGCAAAGGAATATTAAAATGGGAAAGGAAACACACTGTGAAATATAGTGATCATATAAATTAATGGAGGGAAAGTAGTGATCAGTGCCAAAAATGGATGTCAATTTGGGACTAGTTGCAGGCTCTCATAACAGCAACGAATTCGTTATCATCAACCAAGATGGAAATTTTTCTGTAAGTATGATCTTCTCTCAAACAAAGTGGTTTTTGACTATTTTCAGTGCAATATATGCATAAATATAGGGACATATGAAGGAACAGAGAGAAGAGAGAGTAACATTTTGGTGTGTAGCAGAGATCACAGGTGCAGCAGTTATGTGGGAAAGTATGCCAAATATGTGGAGATGAGATTAAGCTAAATGCAGATGGTGAACTCTTTGTGGCCTGCAATGAGTGTGCCTTTCCTGTTTGTAGAAACTGCTATGAGTATGAGAGAACGGAAGGAAGCCAAGTGTGCCCTCAATGCAAAACCAGATATAAACGTCTCAAAGGTACTATGTTTTGCTAGTTTTGCAAAAGCATCATATATATAGGTTACTGCTCCTTCGTTTGTCCACTGATGATCAGTGGTTTGTGCATGGCCTGAGTGTTGTTACAGGAAGTGTTAGAGTTGAGGGAGATGAGGAAGAGGATGACAGTGATGATTTGGAGAATGAATTCGATCTTGTTGGAGGAAGTAAACAGGATAAGCAGCTGGCTATTTCTACTAGGGTATTGTTTCAATATTATGTTGGCGCCTTTTCCCTATGTAAATATATCAATGAATGGTGGGGGTGGCGGTGGGGATTTGGATAAAGATAAATCACTGGTTTGTCCTTCTATTTGACCAAGAAAGATATATATCCATTATTTTAAATTGCTTTTGTGATTGTAGTTGTGCTATTTGTGGGTTCATCGATCAATAGTCGGAAAATTAATATGAAAAAGAATGCAACAATGATGGACCGAAATTGTGCCATGCATAGTTGTGTAACTCTTATATTACGGTTAAAAACTATCATTATTAAATTCTGTACGGGCTATATTTATTTGTTTCAAGATATCTTGGATTGAGTTAAGGTAAGCACAGAAACCTCACCTCTATTTCAAAAGATTAAAGAAACTTTCCTTGAACATATAGCAGTTTGTAAAAAGAGAAATAGAAATCCAGGAGAAATTGGTCTAGGTTTTCAAGGAAAGTCTGTATAGGGTTTATGTTGTAACAACTCCATTTATATAAATGTAAAAAAAAATTTTATATATTTGTAAAATTCCATGAAGTTATTACTACTTTAATTCTAACCACTTAATTCGAAATAATAATCACTTTAACCAAGTATAATTGTTATTAACAGTGATACAATATTGAGTTTCCATACACACCATTATTTTATAAACTACACACCATTATTTTATAAACATTTGTACAAAGATACATATTAGCTCTAATCATCTATGTCGACTACTTCCGGGGACACTGGTGCGGGTGGCACCTCCACCGGAATCTCAGTTACATCTACGACAGATACATCTGATATAACTGGTAGTTGCCCAAGGTAGGACACCTCGATCCAACGTACGGAAATAATAAGTGTCATAGAGAAAATCTGCATAATTATTCTTCTGAACATGATATGGAAATATAGTGAGAATTAAATTCCAGTAAGTTCAACAATAAATCATAATTTACTATCAATATAGTTCATCATGTCATGTTCAGTTGTATAAACTACAGAAAATATCTTTGGTCACATGAATGCATTATATCTATGCACATAAGAATCATACAGTAATGATATGTATGACAGGATTAACTATTTTTAGAATATCATATGATGGCCATCAACTTATTCTCATTTCAAGCTACCCCGGTCAGGGTGAGTATCCTCTACTCTCCGGTACGGGCTTTTCTCGCTCCATCCGACATGGCATACTTTCTCTTTCTTTTCTCATAATCATAATCATAACCGTTGGTAGGGCATCCCCTACTCGTGCACCACATGGATTGCCATGTGACCGTGATCATTTCTTTTCTTTTCACAATGATAGCTAAAAATATGCTTTCAATAACAAGTATGTTCATCAAAATATAACTATTACCAAAAATCATTGGTAATCATGCCATGAACATAACCATTTTAAATATAACTTTATAAAATATATCCATGTCAAAATTTCACACTTAAGATGGTAAGAAGTTCATACAATGGCAATGACTATGGCATATACTAGTCATTTATTATTTTTATTTATAAGATTCGTCTTTTTTTTAAAATATTAATTTCATCTCTTCATTTTCTTTATACTTGACCTTTAGTCAATTTTTTCTTATTTATATCATTTCTAACACATGTTCTTACAAATTTATAGAACATTTTTCTCCAATTTGATTTCTACTATTATCCTATAGTTAAAGAGGTTCATCTAGGGTAGAAAAATGTTGAAAATAGACTTCACCAGCTTCCAACACGGTCTGACCATGTTTCAAGATACGGCCATGCTTTAAAAATACTTCAAATGTACTCAAAAATATCCCCAAACACGGCTAACCTGTGCTTGAAGCACCTAGAACATGGCATGGTCGTGTTCTATGACCTTTGCTCACTAATCAACGTATAACTCCCTCATTTTAACTCCGATTGAGGTGCTCTTGGTGTCTATGGAAAGCTAAGACAATTATCTAAAACTATTAAGTTAATCGTATCAGCAAAATAGTAATATATCTTAGTGTTATTACTCCCTTAAATTTAATATTATTTCTTCTCGGGTAGGTTCTAACCTTTACTTACTAATCTGACTATATCTCCAACATAAGAATTCCAAATTAAGTGATTCCAATGGCTAAACATCCGTGACACATAAATATATAATTCATATGTTAACCATTTATTTTAATTCCTTATATAATGTTCCCAGAAATTAAAACACCAAAGATATCCTAACATATTCTTCCCTGATTAACTATTTTCTGACTTTTGTTTACTAATCGGAACATATTTACCTCATATGAACTCTAAATTGAATGATTCCAGTGGCTAAAAATTCATGACAAATATATCTTTAATTCTTATGTTAACCATTTATTTTAATTCCCTGCATATAATTCTCAAAAATTAAAACACAGAAGCTATCCTAACATATTCTTCCTTAATGAACCATTTTCTGACCTTTGATTACTAATCGGACTATATCTACCTCATATGAACTCCAAATTGAATGATTCTAGTGGCTAAACATCTGTGACACATATATCTTTAATTCTTATGTTAACAATTTATTTTAATTCCTTATAGATTGTTCTCAGAAATTAAAACACCGAAACTTAAAATTCTGTCACCCATAGCCATACCCATGCAGAACTATCTACACCAACCTAAGTATTCAAACATACATCACATGCAAGATCAATATGTAACATGATATAGCAACATCCATGACCAATCATCAAAGTTCTAAGATCAAAATCTCATATAAATATTATAAGTTTCAAAAGTTTTCTTCAAAAAGAAATATTGTTAAACTTACCTAAGAATCTCCCTAACTTACTTAGTGAATTGGTTTCCTTGTTTCCTCTTGAAAGAAGTAGCAAGATTCCTTCCTTCTCTTAACTTTTCTAGCAGCTTAGGTAAGAGAAGGAGGGTGAATTTTTGAACCTCAAAGATGAAGAAGAAAAATGGACTCAAGTGGAGATTAAGGTAACTTACCTTAAGTACTTAGCCTTTTAAACTTCTCCTTCTTCTTCCTTCCTTTCTTCTCCTCTCTTTCTCTCATTTCCTCACTCTACCTTGCTTTTATTTCTCTCTCTTCCTCACTTGGACGAAATTAAAATGTTGTAGGGGTGGATTTTGCTTAAATAGACCACCAAATAATACACCTTTCATGATCATGGGTCTACCTTATCACAATTAGGATACACTTTGTTGAATTTTTGGAAAACAAACAACTTATGTTCTTGTCTTCCTCTTCCTTAGTCAGGATATGCATAGGAAAAGGAGATTTGTATTTTGAAAATTATGATGATATGTTCTTAAGATAAGGGACAAGGTTCCTTTGATTTAGGGATTCATTTCCATTTTCTTTTGTCTTAAACAAGTATGATAGGTTTGCCTTTTTAGGTGGCAAATTTCTAGCCCTTGAATCTCCATTATTTGGTTGATATTATTTGTGTGGGATAGGAAAGTTTTGTCCTAATGCCATGTATTATCATACCACTTGCTAAAATTATGAGTGTAGGATATAAATATTTTTGTCCTAAAGCCTTGTATTATCATGCCACTTGCCAAAATGATGAATGTAGAATCACACCACTTGCTAAATTTTTGTTTTAATGCCATGTAACCTAATCTTTATTATTATTACATTATTATATCATCACCTAATTTTTTTTTATTTTTCCTCTTGGATTTGGGCTTATTCCTACCCATTTTCTTTGCTTTAGATAAAATTCTACCTTTCTTGGAGGGCTTGGTCACATTTTCATAATTTTTGAACTATTGGTCCAATTACTATATCCTAGTCTAAGTCTATGTTTTATTTTTTGTTTAGGTTATCCAATGGGCTTGCTAGAAACTTATGTGAAGTGGAAAAACTCTATATGAAGTGTCCATAGGTAAAAGCTCAATGTATGGGTAAAGATTTTAAACTTAGTAACTCTAATTCTTGAATTAGGAAAAATTACCCTAATCCAATGTTCTTGAAATTTTAAGACATTTACTTGTTTCTAAAAATTTATTTTCCTTATCCAAGAATTTTGCATCTCTTTAGTATGTTATTTCTAATTTCTTTCCTATTAGATTTTCTCTCTTTATTTGTTCTCTTAATGTTAGAAACATTTTCTATGCATATACATAAGGTGAAGAATATCTAAGGATTATATTTCCTTAGATATCTAAAATATTGTCTAATAAATTTTATTTTCTTAATTAAATATTTTTGTACTTTTATCAATAAAAGAAATAAAATTAGGGATGTTACATATGTAGATAGCAAAATAGGTTTGTAGATTTTTTTACAAAAAAAAAGAAGAAAAAAAAACTGCTCGTGGAAGATCAAGACATGCAAAGGATACATTGTTTTTTTTTTTTTACTTTTATCGAAAAGATAATTTAGACTTATCTTTCAGATGATTTAAAAATATTTATCATGTTGAATTATGCAAAAGCAACATATAAGAAAATAATTTTATAGTTTACTCTCATATGATTTGACTCAAAATTAATTTGTTCTCGTTTGGTTTAACGCATTTAACTTTTTTTTTAGTTTATTATGTAATCACTTAATTATTCTATGGTATTTTTTAATCTAAATTTTAACAAAAATAATCATGTACACGTTAAATAATTAATAATTTTCATTGTTAATAGTATATTTCTCTTTTAATTTGTACAATTTTTGTAGTGTTATGAGACTATTATTGAGATTAAACTAATCAATTCAATTTTTATATATTATATGAATTCAAACAATAACTTCAAAAGATTATGAAACTGTTTAAAGTATAAGTAAAATATACTTCAAATAATAAAACTATTCATCACTTTTGCATTCTCATGATTATACTATCAAAATTTAGATAAAAAATATTACAATAAATTAAATGATTATATAACAAATCTCAAGCAAGTTAAATGATATACTTTAAACCACCCAAGGGCATAAACTGATTTTGGTCTAAACTTTTTAGGGTATTATAATTTGCCCTAATTTTATTAATATTTAAATTATATTTTTAACTTTATGATAATTTAGATATTTCTAAATCATTTCAATTTTTCTTAACACTTATTTAATTTGTACGTGGGAGCTAGAAGGCCGTAAACATTTTACAAAGCCGGCCGCCAACAATTAGTTAAGAAAATTTATCGCCCTATAAAATTATATTGATGGTGAATAATATTTATTTTAGAGAAGATCATAAGACTCTAGTATACGTAGATTTATAAACTTGACGAAAAATTCTTTATCTCAATTTAAAGATGGAAATGGTATGAGTATAATTTTTTTTAAAAAAAAAATTTACTCTTCCGTATATAAAAAATGGCTGGAGGCAAAATATGGAGTGAATCATACTTGTCAAATTATTCACTTAAAATTGATAGTCATGCAGTTGGTTCTTAATATAATGTTTATCTGATTAATCTTAATTTTCGAAACAATTTGTTCATATAGTGAGGTAAATCATAGCAATTTTTTGTTTTGTATGCTTACTGAAACAGGTTGATGATATACGGCAAGAGCATCATGCTAGAGTCCCCTCAACCATGGGCAACCAGATAATTGCATCGCAAATGCAAGCTAGACCTATGGACCCTTCTAAGGACATGGCAGCTTATGGCTACGGAAGTGTTGCATGGAAGGAGAGGATGGAGATATGGAAGCAAAAACAAGAGAAACATCGGAAAGAAAATAGCAGTGAAGATCAGGAAAATGTTGAAGATGACACAGAACTGCCACTGTGAGTGCTTCTGTGAATTTATCTTCTGTGATTCAAAGGCCATTGATAGTTGAAGATCGCTAGGTAACTCTGTTTTTCTTCATGTTAATCAGAATGGAAGAGGGAAGACAGCCATTATCAAGAAAGTTGCTTATTCCATCCAGCCAAATCAACCCTTACCGCATGATAATAATAATTCGACTTGTAATTCTTGGGTTCTTCTTCCATTATCGAGTAATGCATCCAGTAGACAATGCCTATGCTTTGTGGCTTGTAGCTGTAATATGTGAGCTTTGGTTCGCGTTTTCATGGATTCTTGATCAGTTCCCAAAGTGGCTCCCTGTAAGGAGGGAAACTTATCTGGATAGGCTATCATTAAGGCAAGGCAAGTAATCTGCGAGTTATTGTGTGCTCATTGTGCTTTCTGTTACAGGTCTAGACCAGATCATGGTCGGACGGGCCGTGAACCTGACTTTTGTTAATTTTTTAAGGGCGCCAGCTTAAAACATGACAAATTTCTGTGTAAAATAAAACTCGACACTTGCATGGCGATCAAGTACTCACATGTTTAATACCCTTTTCTTCCTCTCTTCTCTTCTCAGGTATGAGAAAGATGGCCAGCCTTCACAGCTTTCTCCAGTTGATATATTTGTGACTACATTTGACCCGCTGAAAGAACCACCTCTGGTGACTGCAAACACAGTTCTTTCCATTCTTGCAGTGGATTACCCTTCTGAAAAGGTGTCATGCTGATGGGGCGGCTATGTTAACATTTGAAGCCTTATCTGAAACTTCTGAATTTGCAAGGAAATGGCTTCCTTTCTGTAAGAAATTCAATATTGAGCCTCGGGCTCCTGAGTGGTACTTTGCAGAGAAGATAAATTACCTGAAAGATAAGGTGCACCCATCATATGTGAAGGAGAGAAGAGCAATGAAGGTAAAGACCACATCTTGGTTGATTCTATAGCTCATCTCTCATCATATATTATATGGTAAAATTCTATTCATTAACCCTACAGAGAGAGTGTCACGGCCCCAAATGATGGAACACATGACCGGCACGGCATAAGGGTTTTCCCCTAGCCGCAAGCCTAACACATAGCATGCACAAATATCCAGCACACAATCCAGAGTACATAGTAAATATAACTGGCCACATACGCCACAACCAATATAAGAAAATACTGTATATATATATATATATATATATATATATATATATATATATATATATATATTTCATGAATCCAACATCCTTGATTCAACTTGACCCATGGCCTCATAGTACAAACATTATTGTAAAACGTAAAACCATTTTTCAAACAACACAAGAAGCGAGGATCCTGCCTGTAAGTTCATGGAGATACACTAGACATATACTTAAACTATACAACCAATACAACGGAGTGCCCAAACTGGGGCTCACCAATACTATATTTAGCCTCCTATGGAGCTGTAGCTGGATTAGTGTTTCTTTGACTATCTGTGGGGAGAAAACAGAAGAGGGGTGAGATTACCACATCTCAGTGAATGGATAAATCATACTATAACAGAAACAGGGCAAACTAAGCACGAATATTTCGCAATTAATTAAATAATTGAAATCAAAGTATAGAAAACATTAAACATTTAACCGTAATTTATTGAAAGAATGTTAAACAGTTCAAATGATAAATCAGGATTAAATCAATAACTGTAAGCAAATCAATTATGCATGGTAAGTAATAAATGAAGATACTTATGCAAGAACAATGATGAATGAGGTATTTTAGAAATATTTAATCTTTAAGAAAAATGCACTAATTTATTGGAGGTCTTTCTTAACAGATCTATCATCTTCCCCAAGCACACAGCAAAGGTAGGGTAATCACTGTAGGCGTAGACATAAGTCCACCCTAAATTTCCCCAAGCACATAGCAATGGGTATGGCAATCACTGTAGGCATAGACATAAGTCTACCATAGATTTTGTGTCTTAGGCAGTCATATGCCCGTCACAATATCCTAGGCCGAAACCGTAACATGATCAAGGTGCACCAGGGCTAGCACTACCTGCGGCTAGCTAACAGTGATCTAAAAGGGTCCCTCCAATAGAAAACATTTGAAATATGCTATTCAGAGAGTTTAAAGTAAAACATTTCAATAACTTTACAATAAAACTATAATTCTCCATCTAACTCTTTTCATGCATAAAACTCTATTCTAGAATATATCTCATCCATGAATTCCCATGGAGACCTTTAAAATCATAAACTTTCCCTTTTTAAACATAGATCGTCCGTAGACATTATATAGATACTTGTCATGCATCAAATCACTTCATGGCTAACTTAGTTCATTTCTATGACTAAGTTCGCATTTCTATAAATCTAGCTCAAATGGAGAATTAATAGTCTAGATGCTTGCCCTGCATACCTAGGGTTCAACTAGGATTGAAATTTACAATTTCTAACATGGTTGGAACATATTGGTTTTCAAAGCGGTAAAACAATTTAACATACATTCCAACTAGTTAAAATCATACGAGAGAGTTATAAATCCAATTCCTAAAACATGCGCTATAGTATGAAAAACCCACTCACCGTACTAGAAGTCCAACAACGAGAATTTCACCTCGTGGTGGCTCAACAACCTAGAAAATATAGACATAATATGAAAATTAGATAAATTCTAAACGTCACTATTCACGTCGAAAAACACTATTCACTCGCTGGAAATACTATTCACTCACCGGAAAATACTATTCATGCCGAAACCTAAAAACCCTATATTCGAGCATAAAAACTAATTCTAAGACTATCTACGGGAAGAATTTCGGTAAAAACGAAGCCTAAAACGCAATTGGACGGAGTTTTACCTTTGGAGGTACTATTCACGCGATTTTCTGGCGACCTTCCGGCGAATTTCCGGTGAAATTGATTGGTGGGTTTTGATGTACTCGTTGCCACGAGTCCAACGGTCCAGACGGTTCGTCAATCGGAGGTCCGTAACTCAAGATATGAGGGTTTGAAAATCGAAGGGAAAATGGAAAAAATGGGGGCTGCGTTGTTTTTGCCTTTCTGCGTCTCTGGTTCCGTATGCACATATATGTGCTGATGCTACAGTAAAAAAAATATATTTTTTTTAAATAATAATTATTAAATAATTAATAATAAGATTTTATTTTATAAAAATTCATATAAATTCTGATTTTCATCATAAAATATCCCAAAAATTTCTAAAAATTTTCATTCTCATAAATCTTTAGTTAACTCTTAAATTATGATTTTTCTTGATAAAAATCATAATAAAAAAATTTTTCTAAACAAATATCTTTATTCATATTAAAATAAAGAGTATTTCTAAAAATACCATAAAAATTCAATAGAGGTCGGTATAATTATTTTAAACAACACAATATTTCTTTTACTTAAAAATCCACTTACTTTTAACAAATCATAATCATTTCTACATAAATAAAAATATATTTGCTTATAGCGCGCCAAAATATAATTTCTCTTATTTCTTTAATTTGAACTTTTCGTTAAATTTTACGGTTATTACATTCTTCCCCCCTTAAGAAAATTCGGTCCCCGAATTTTACAAAAACTAACAACATGAAAACATATGACTACGCTTGGAACAGCTGTGGATACTTTTCTCTCATGACATCCTCTACTTCCCACATAGCTTCCTCTTTGGAATGATTCTGCCAAATCACCTTCACTGTAGGGATATCCTTAGATCTCAACTTTTTCACTTGTCTATCAACAATGGCCACGGGTTTCTCTTCGTAGGCCAACTTGTCATCTAAAAGGATTTTCTGCGGTTGAATCACATGAGATGGGTCGGGTAGATACTTCCTCAACATCGAGACATGGAAAACTGGATGCACTTCACTCAACCCAGGTGGTAGGGCTAGGTGGTATGCCACTGCTCCTACCCTATCCAGAACTTCAAAAGGTCCAATATACCTTGGGCTTAACCTCCATTTCTTACCAAACCGCATGATTCCCTTCATGGGTGAAACTCTGAGGAACACGTGATCGCCTAGAGAAAATTCCAACTCCCGACGCCTATGGTCCACATAAGACTTCTGACGACTTTGTGCAGTTAAAAGCCGTTCCCTTATCAGCTTAACCTTCTCTATGGCATCTTGCACCAAGTCTGGTCCTAGCAGCTTGGCTTCTCCAACTTCAAACCATCCAACGGGAGATCGGCATCTTCTCCCATAAAGAGCTTCAAAAGGTGCCATCTGAATACTGGCTTGATAACTGTTGTTGTATGCAAACTCAGCTAATGGCAGGTATCCTTCCCAACTGCCACCAAAATCTAATATACATGCTCTAAGCATATCCTCTAGAATTTGAATCGTGCGTTCTGACTGGCCATCTGTTTTGGGATGAAAAGCGGTGCTTAGATCCAACCTCGTCCCCAAAGCTTCTTGAAAAGCTTTCCAAAACCTTGCCGTAAACTATGGACCTCGGTCAGATATGATGGATACAGGGACTCCATGTAATCTGACGATCTCATTCAGATACATGTTTGCATACTGAGCCGCATTAAAGATAGTCTTCACTGGTAAGAAGTGGGATGACTTGGTCATTCGATCCACTATCACCCATACTGAGTCATAACCCTTAGGAGTCCTTGGTAACCCTGTAACGAAGTCCATAGTGATTCTTTCCCACTTCCACTCCGGTATCTCAATCTGTTGGTGCAAACCGGCAGGCTTCTGGTGTTCAGCTTTCACCTGCTGACAAACCAAGCACTGAGCCACAAAATCTACTACATCCTTCTTCATCCCATTCTACCAATACAAGTCCTTGAGGTCACTGTACATCTTATTCGTTCCTGGGTGGATAGTATAGGCCGATTGATGTGCCTCCTCCAAAATCTGCTTCCTCAAGCTATCCACATCGGGTACACACAAGCGCTTCCCATATCTTAACACTCCTTCAGCATCCACGCTGAATTCAGAAGTCTAATTATTCTTGGATTCATCCTTGAGCTTACACAGCTTAGCATCTTTGTCCTGATCTGCCTTAATCTGCTCAACCAGCGGAGAGTGTAGTTGCATGTGAGCTAACAACACCCCTGACTCCTTCACTTCAAAATGCATCCCCTCACTTTCTAGCCGATGAATATCCCTTATCAACGGCCTCCGGAGTAGGGTGATATAGGCTAGACTCCCCATTGACTTCCTGCTCAAAGCATCTGCTACCACATTGGCCTTGCCTGGGTGGTACAAGATAGTGCAGTCATAGTCCTTCACCAACTCCATCCACCTTCTCTGTCTCAAGTTAAGATCTCTTTGTTGAAAGATGTACTTGAGACTCTTGTGGTCCGTGTAAATCTCACAGGGTTCACCATAGAGATAGTGCCTCCAAATCTTCAAGGCAAAGACCACTGCCGCCATCTCCAGATCATGTGTAGGATAGTTCTGTTCGTGCTTCCTGAGTTGCCTAGATGCATAGGCTACAACATGACCATTCTGCATTAACACACAACCCAAGCCCACCCTTGAGGCGTCACAGTATACTGAGTATCCTCCAGTGCCCATTGGGATAGTTAGAACTGGGGTTGTGGTTAGACACTTCTTCAAGGTCTGGAAACTTTCTTCACATGCATCCGACCATTCAAACTTAACTCCCTTTCTGGTTAATCTGGTCAAAGGAGCAGCAATCCTGGAGAAATCCTTGATGAACCTCCGATAATACCCTGCTAGACCCAAAAAACTTCGGATCTCCGTCACACTAGCTGGGCAAGGCCACTGCTGTACTGCCTCTACCTTCTCGGGGTCTACTTGAATGCCGTCCTTCGTGACTACATGCCCCAGAAACATAACAATGTCCAACCAGAACTCACACTTAGAGAGATTGGCATACAACTGCTGATCCCTCAAAATCTGCAGAATGACCCGTAGGTGCTGTTCATGCTCCTCATGGTCTTTAGAATAAACCAAGATGTCATTAATGAACACAATGACAAACTGATCTAAGAATGGCTTGAACACCCTGTTCATCAAGTCCATAAAAGCAGCTGGTGCATTAGTTAGTCCGAAAGACATAACCAAAAACTCATAATGACCATAACGGGTCCTAAAAGCCGTCTTGGAAATATCTTCCTTCTTGATTCTCAACTGATGATACCCTGACCTCAGATCAATCTTGGAGAAACATTTCGCTCCTTGAAGTTGATCGAACAGATCATCAATCCTGGGTAAAGGGTAGTTGTTGCGCACTGTTAGCTTATTCAGTTGTCGATAGTCAATGCAAAGACGCAAAGACCCGTCCTTCTTCTTCACAAAAAGGACCGGAGCACCCCATGGAGAAGTGCTGGACCTGATGAAGCCCTTATCTAACAAATCCTGCAACTGACTCTTTAGCTCCTTAAGCTCTGTGGGTGCCATCCTGTAAGGCGGTATAGAAATTGGTCGAGCCTCTGGAATAAGGTCGATACCAAACTCTATCTCCCGTTCAGGAGGTAATCCTGGCAACTCTTCTGGGAAGACATCCAGGAATTCTCTTACCACTGCCATCTTGTCTACATCCGGTACCTTCCCATCCACATCTCTAACATATGCCAAGTATCCCTGGCATCCCTTATTCAACATCTTCTGAGCACCCAAGACTGAAATCAGGTTACTTGGAGCTTTACTTCGATCACACTGGAACCGGAAAGGAACTTCACTTGGAAAGTTGAACTTGATTGCCTTCTCATAGCAATCCAAGGTAGCATAGCATGCTGCCAACCAATCCATTCCTAGGATTACATCAAAGTCGACCATGTCTAGGATGATCAAATCAGCAGATGTCTCCCTATCACCTACTGACACTTTACATGATTTGCATACATACTCTACTGGCAAATAATCACCGACCGGGGTGGTTACAAAGAAAGGGGCATCCATCCTAATCGGATCTTTACCCAAACTCTTAGCAAAACTAGGGGAAATATAGAAATATGTAGACCCGGGGTCAAACAAAACATATGCTTCATGTAGGCAAACTGAAAGAGTACCTGTCATGACCGCATTTGAAGCTTGTGCATCCCGCCTGGTAAGAGCAAAAATCCTCGGTTCACCTCGGCCTGCTTGGTTTTGACCTCGGCCCATCATCCCTCTACCAGTACCTCTGCTACTTGCTTGGTCCGGTATAGTCCTTATAGGCTGAGCTGCCACTGGGGTTGATAGCAAAGCCAGTCGAGTTGGCCCTTGACTTGAGCCATACAACTGAGGACATTCCCTCTTCATGTGTCCAAGTTGGTGGCAATGATAGCAAACAATCATCTCCCTGCGGCACTGACCAAAATGATGGTTGCCACAAATAGGGCATTGTGGCCTGTTCTGCTGAATGGCTCTTGGTCCTGGTTGTCCTGGATACCTGGTGTTTCCCTGGCTAAGACCTAGCCTACCACTCGCATCTGGTCTCTGGTTGGGGTTCCCAACATTTTGTGGTGCTGGGCGCTGCTGGCCCTGGAATCGGGGTCCTTGGGAATGAGAACTTTGCCCTCCTTTGGAGCTCCCGTCTCTATCCCTCTTCCTCAGCTTGGCACTCTCGACATCGGCCAAATGCCTAGTCTCCATCATTCTTGCACAGTCCACAGCCTCTGCATAGTTCGGGAATTGCTTCATTTGGGGTGCCACTGATTTAAACAATGCTGGCATCAACCCCTGGATAAATTTCCTGATCATGTCCCTTTCAGTAGGGACCATGTGCGGTGCATACGGCATCAGCTGTGTGAAGCGGTAGTCATACTCCGTGACTGACATACTAGGAGTTTGCTTCAATTCCACAAATTCCTGACACTTGGCATCTCGTATACTCTGAGGCACAAACCTCTCCATGAAAACTTTCTTGAACTCTGACCATCTCAAAGGTGGCGCTGTAGCTCCCCTTCCGCGCATCATGGTCTTGAACTATACCTGCGCTACGCCAGACAACTGGAAGGCTGCCAATTCTACTGAGCGAATCTCTGAACACTTAAAAACCTCGCAGATCTTCTCAGTAGCCTCTATAAACTCCTAGGGATCTTCACTAGCCAACAACCCCTTAAAGGTTGGCGGTTTCAGTTTCAGAAATTCAGATAGTTCCACTTCCCTCTCAGCGGGTCTCACCTGCCGCTCTACGGACCTAACTGGTTCTAGAACGGAGGTAGTTGTTTCGGGCTGTTGCGGGTCCCTTCTATCTTGCCTATCCCTTCTTTTAGCTAGATTTTCTATTGCCCGCTACATACCCTGCATGGTTATCAGCATCTGGGCTATCACATCATCCCGGGGGTGAGAAGACATTTCCCCCGTCCTGAGAGTCTCAGCTTGCTCACTGGTCAACTCAGCTTGTTCGGCTGCTTCAGCAGCCCTTACACCCCTGCCATTGCCTCTAGGTCGGCCTCTGCCATGACCTCTACCTCGGCCTCTAGGCACGGGTACTGCGGACTGAGCAGACTCTTCAGCCATCTGCTCTTGAACCGCGGGTTGCCTAACCTTTGATCTTATTCTTGGTGGCATTTCGCTATAAAACAGAAATAGCCCAACCATCACTTAACCATACCAACATAGCATACTATAAACTGACTAACTTAAATAAACAGACAACATCCTATCGAACCCCTTTAGCAGCACCGTGAGTATAACCATGTCCGGATTCATACCCATACTCAAAGTCCTACCTAAAGGTCCGTTACTCCATGAACACAGGGAAACCTAATCCTCTGATATCAACTTTGTCACGGCCCCAAATGATGGAACACATGACCGGCATGGCATAAGGGTTTCCCCCTAGCCGCAAGTCTAACACATAGCATGCACAAATATCCAGCACACAATCCAGAGTACATAGTAAATATAACTGGCCACATACGCCACAACCAATATAAGAAAATACTGTATATATATATATATATATTTCATGAATCCAACATCCTTGATTCAACTTGGCCCATGGCCTCATAGTACAAACATTATTGTAAAACGTAAAACCATTTTTCAAACAACACAAGAAGCGAGGATCATGCCTGTAAGTTCATGGAGATACACTAGACATACACTTAAACTATACAACCAATACAACGGAGTGCCCAAACTGGGGCTCACCAACACTATATTTAGCCTCCTATGGAGCTGTAGCTGGATCAGTGTTTCTTTGACTATCTGTGGGGAGAAAACAGAAGAGGGGTGAGATTACCACATCTCAGTGAATGGATAAATCATACTATAACAGAAACAGGGCAAACTAAGTACGAATATTTCGCAATTAAATAAATAATTGAAATCAAAGTATAGAAAACATTAAACATTTAACCGTAATTTATTGAAAGAATGCTAAACAGTTCAAATGATAAATCAGGATTAAATCAATAACTGTAAGCAAATCAATTATGCATGGTAAGTAATAAATGAAGATACTTATGCAAGAACAATGATGAATGAGGTATTTTAGAAATATTTAATCTTTAAGAAAAATGCACTAATTTATTAGAAGTCTTTCTTAACAGATCTATCATCTTCCCCAAGCACACAGCAAAGGTAGGGTAATCACTGTAGGCGTAGACATAAGTCCACCCTAAATTTCCCCAAGCACATAGCAATGGGTATGGCAATCACTGTAGGCATAGACATAAGTCTTCCCTAGATTTTGTGTCTTAGGCAGTCATATGCCCGTCACAATATCCTAGGCCGAAACCGTAACATGATCAAGGTGCACCAGGGCTAGCACTACTTGCGGCTAGCTAACAGTGATCTAAAAGGGTCCCTCCAATAGAAAACATTTGAAATATGCTATTCAGAGAGTTTAAAGTAAAACATTTCAATAACTTTACAATAAAGCTATAATTCTCCATCTAACTCTTTTCATGCATAAAACTCTATTCTAAAATATATCTCATCCATGAATTCCCATGGAGACCTTTAAAATCATAAACTTTCCCTTTTTAAACATAGATCGTCCCTAGACATTACATAGATACTTGTCATGCATCAAATCACTTCATGGCTAACTTAGTTCATTTCTATGACTAAGTTCGCATTTCTATAAATCTAGCTCAAATGGAGAATTAATAGTCTAGATGCTTGCTCTGCATACCTAGGGTTCAACTAGGATTGAAATTTACAATTTCTAACATGGTTGGAACATATTGGTTTTCAAAGCGGTAAAACAATTTAACATACATTCCAACTAGTTAAAATCATACGAGAGAGTTATAAATCCAATTCCTAAAACATGCGCTATAGTATGAAAAACCCACTCACCGTACTAGAAGTCCAACAACGAGAATTTCACCTCATGGTGGCTCAACAACCTAGAAAATATAGACATAATATGAAAATTAGATAAATTCTAAACGTCACTATTCACGCCGGAAAATACTATTCACTCGCTGGAAATACTATTCACTCACCGGAAAATACTATTCATGCCGAAACCTAAAAACCCTATATTCGAGCATAGAAACTAATTCTAAGACTATCTACGGGAAGAATTTCGGTAAAAACGAAGCCTAAAACGCAATTGGACGGAGTTTTACCTTTGGAGGTACTATTCACGCGATTTTCTGGCGACCTTCCGGCGAATTTCCGGCGAAATTGATCGGTGGGTTTTGATGTACTCGTTGCCACGAGTCCAACGGTCCAGACGGTTCGTCAATCGGAGGTCCGTAACTCAAGATATGAGGGTTTGAAAATCGAAGGAAAAATGGAAAAAATGGGGGCTGCGTTGTTTTTTCCTTTCTGCATCTCTGGTTCCGTGTGCACATATATGTGCTGATGCTACAGTAAAAAAATATATTTTTTTAAAATAATAATTATTAAATCATTAATAATAAGATTTTATTTTATAAAAATTCATATAAATTCTGTTTTTCATCATAAAATATCCCAAAAATTTCTAAAAATTTTCATTCTCATAAATCTTTAGTTAACTCTTAAATTATGATTTTTCTTGATAAAAATCATAATAAAAAAAATTTTCTAAACAAATATCTTTATTCATATTAAAAAAAAGAGTATTTCTAAAAATACCATAAAAATTCAATAGAGGTCGGTATAATTATTTTAAACAACACAATATTTTTTTTACTTAAAAATCCACTTACTTTTAACAAATCATAATCATTTCTACATAAATAAAAATATATTTGCTTATAGCGCGCCAAAATATAATTTCTCTTATTTTTTTAATTTGAACTTTTCGTTAAATTTTACGGTTATTACAGAGAGTATGAGGAATTTAGAGTTCGAATTAATTCTTTGGTTGCAAGGGCTCGAAAGGCCCCTGAAGAAGGATGGACAATGCAGGATGGAACAGCATGGCTTGGTGATAATGTTTGTGACCACCCTGGAATGATCCAGGTTAGTACATGAAGAACCTGTAAACCACTAACACTTAAAAAAAGAAGCTATGTTGTGTTTAACACATATATTAGGCAGATATAACTTATTAAATTGCACTTCATATATTATCTTGTCACAATATTCATATTATATTGTCTCTTGTAATCTGTGCAATGTTGGAGTTTATTACATAATATCATAGGCATGAGTCTCATGTATGGCGATCTTACCATAAACATATGCTTCTATTTTCTTTCACAGGTTTTTCTTGGTCAATATGGGAAACATGACATGGATGGAAATAAATTTCCACGTCTGGTATATGTTTCTAGGGAAAAGAGACCTAAATTCAAACACCATAAAAAAGCTGGTGCACTAAATGCTTTGGTAAGTAATACATGAAAAATCAATCAATAATTGACTTAAAAATCAAACTGACCTTGAAAAAGGAGAAAAATTGAGTGAGATAAGAATATAACTTTTCTGATATAATTCGTTGATTTCTATATCAAATTGTAGGTTAGAGTGTCTGCTGTGCTTTCAAATGCACCTTATCTGTTAAACTTGGACTATGATCATTATATCAATAATAGCAAGGCTATTAGAGAAGCAATGTGTTTCGTGATGGACCAATTACTTGGAAAAAGGGTATGCTATGTTCAGTTCTCAGAGATTTGATGGCATTAACAACAATGAAAGATATGGCAATCAAAGTACTGCATTCCTTGAGGTAAGAACACACTTGTCTCACATTCTCATTCAATGCTCCATTTGTCACCATTTTCTATCTTTGATGCAAAATATAATATCGTTTTCCTATTGCATTTCAGATTAACATGAAAGGCTTGGATGGTATCCAAGGACCTTTATATCTTGGGACAGGATGTGTCTTTAAAAGACAAACACTACATGGTTATGATGCACCAAGAAAAAAGGAGCCACCAACCAAAACCTGCAATTTCTGGCCAAAGTGGTGTTGCTGTAAATGTTGCTGCTTAGGGAAGAAGAAGAAGTTGAAGAATCCCAAGTTTCACATAAAGGAGAGCAATCACAGAAAAATATATGCGGAGGCATCTGTGGCAGAGCGTGCTATAAACTGTACTGAACAGGGCACTAAAGGTACCTTTGCATATCGAAGAGAATATGTCAATATACCAAAAATCCACTCCAATTGCTATGATATTATATTCACCTCCCGTCACCATTACCCTTAAATCTTGCTGTCAATAATTAATTTCAGTAGGACTTGTTGAAATTGTTTGAAATGACACAACCATAACAAACCAAATCATTCAAGATCGGTTTGGTTTGGTCCAGCTAAATCCGTTTTTTTTTCTTACTTTTTCTTTATTGATTTAAGCCCAGGTGTTTCAAATTATAATCAATCAAAACTTATCTTAACAGAAAAAGAACTTGTATAAAAGGCTTTTTTTCTTCAATTAAAGAAAATCAAATTAAACCGATTTAATTAGTTTTTTGGCAGTTTGGTTCATTTGGTTTGATGAGATTGGTTTTGAACACCACTGATTCTAAGGTGCAAACCAAAAAAACTATCAATATCTATTTTTTTTCTTCGGAAGTCAACAAAACCGTGTCTCATGCATATTTGATGAAATCTAAATGTTGAGTTTTGTAAATATAGACGCCTTTAATGAGCCTAAGAAGAAAGAACCAGGTTGTTTCATAAATGCATGATTCATGTATGCTAATTACTATCAGTTTAGGACCTTTAAAACAACTTGCGTCTATTTTTCTGTTTCTAATCTTTTCCCTTCTCACCTGACCTTGGAACCTTGTATGTAGGAGTTGAAGGCCAAGTTTTAGCTTCAAACCCTGACCCAAAATTGGGAAAGAAATTTGGACAATCTCCTGTATTCATTGCATCTACTCTGCTAGAGGAGGGTGAGACTGTGAAAGATGCTAGCCTTGCATCTCTACTCAAAGAAGTCATTCATGTCATTAGCTGTGGCTATGAGGAGAAGACAGAATGGGGAAAAGAGGTAAAGCAATGTTCTGCATTTCTATGCTCATGTTTGAGGGTTGTTACTATAGGATTCAGCTCAGCAGAAACTCTTTTAATCTCTTAGGTTGGGTGGATCTATGGTTCAACTACAGAGGATATATTGACAGGATTTAAAATGCACTGCCACGGATGGAGATCCATCTATTGCATCCCTGAAAGATCTGCATTCAAAGTTTCTGCCCCAAGAAACCTTTCTGATGGTCTGCACCAAGTCTTTAGATGGGCTCTTGGATCCACTGAGATATTCTTGAGCAGACACTGCCCTCTTTGGTATGGATACAGAGGGGGATTGAAGTGGTTAGAACGTCTTTCCTACGTAAACGCTACAGTCTATCCATGGACATCAATTCCTTTGGTAGCATATTGTACTCTGCTTGCTGACAGGGAAATTTATTATTCCTGAGGTACGAAGAAAAAAACCCTTTTAAGTTTTCTTCTTGCTTATCGAGACTGCAACCTTGATGCCTGTTTAATCCCGTTATGGAAGATCGCTTTTCTCCTTTTGTTAGATTTTCTAAGCATCCATAGTTGAAAGATTTTAGGTTTACATTTAAGTCTTCCTCTCCTTATGTTCTAAGTTTATAACTCTTTAAATAGAAAATAAGTTATTCTACAGGTTAAAAAAAAACTCAATTTTTTTATATTTATAAGTATTTTGACAATAATTCATCTATCATCGATATATTTGTACTACTTCAAAATCTAATAAAATGTTAAATTTATAACTCTTTAGATAAAAAAGTAAGTTACTGTACGAATTAGAAAAGAAACTCAATTTTTATATTTATATACAAGATGACAGTAATTCATCTATTATGGATAGTTAAAATTTAAACTTATACTGATCTATTACATTTGTACCGTATTAAAGTATAATAAAGTGAAGTCTATCCAATTTATCACTCAATAACATGTATCAAGTTCTCAACTTGTTTTTCTAAACCAAAACAATCCATTCAATTAAGTCCAATAATTCTAACACTTTTTACTTTGGCCAAACATTAAAGTAATTCTTTTTACATTATTTCTAAAAATTATATTTTAGAAGTGATCTTAAAAGTAAAATATAAAATTTTGTGGCATGGTCAAACACGCCCTTGTTCCCATTGATGTCTTAGGAGACTTGGAGCAGCACAGTTGTATTGCTATAATGTTGCAGAAAAATTCATATGCTTATCAATATATATATATATATATATATATATATATATATATATATTTTGCATTGCATTGCAGCTTAGCAATTTAGCTGGCATGTGGCTCCTGTCACTTTTTATTTGCATCTTTGGAACAAGTATGCTAGAGATGAGATGGAGTGGAGTTACAATTGATGAATGGTGGAGAAATGAGCAATTCTGGGTGATAGGAGGTGTTTCAGCACATTTATTTGCTGTATTCCTTGGGCTCTTCAAAGTCTTAGCAGGTGTAGACGCAAAACTCATTGTGAAATCAAAAGCAGGAGATGACAAGGAGTTGTCCATGACATATGCATTGAAGTGGACCACTTTGCTAATCATACCAACAACGTTGCTAGTTTTGAACCTGATTGCCATTGTTGCAGGAGTCTCATATGCAATAAACAATGGTTTTGACTCGTGGGGGCCTCTATTAGGCAAACTCTTCTTCTCATTCTGGGTAATTGTTCACTTATACCCTTTCCTCAAGGCTATGCTGGATAGGCTGAACAGGACTCCCATCATCATTCTTGTCTGGTCAATTTTGCTTGCTTCTTTCTTCTCTGTTTTGTGGGTGAAAATAGATCCATTTTTGCCCAAATCAAATGGTCTAGCTCTAGAGGAATGTGGATTAGATTGTGATTAGCTACACTCTTCCAAATTAAGTTGGATAAAATGGATGATGATATAATGATAGAAGTGACTAGGTTTATTTGGCGTTATTATGTGTAAGGAAGAATTCTTTTTTTTTTTTAAGATCCAAGTTCTTATACAAATAGTTATTTATTTAATATATATTATGATTGAAAGTTATGCATACTGTTCACATATTCAGTAGAATTAGTTTTAGCATTGGATTGGTTGATGTAAGCATCATCCACCATCCCCATTTTATTTGCTAAAAGTGATCGGGTACAACTAGGGTTGTGCATCGGTCGGGATTGGGCAGATTGAGACCTAAATCCAACCCGCCTAACCACCCGTCGGATCACAAAAATGTAGACTGAATCCAACCGCTGAGTTTACTGATCCGAGCCCTTCGGGTTTATGCGGGTTTAGGCGGATTTGGCCGAGTTTAGGCGGGTTTAATTCCAAAACATCATCATCGCCATCCCTATAGCAACATTGAGTATTAAGCTCAGAGTTCAGATATACAAAATAGTAGAAAAAGATCAAAACCCAGAAAATTGTTATAATATATAGAAGATGAATAATAGAAACAACAGCAAAACAACTTCAAATCCTCCTTAAATTGATTTACATAGTATTTCGAAAAGGATGAACAAGGCCAGTTGAGAGAAGCTTACTAAAGTTGAAGATCTAATCAAACACATCAACGTAGTGGAGGAGGAACGACATCTGCAAATCTGTTGTTGATGTCGGCCATTGAAGATTTGTGCTTTGCTGCTAAAGATGAGAAAGCACCACAGAAGAACTCCATGCCATGGAGACTATGGGATTGAAGTTTCCAATTTCAGTCTTCTAAAAATATCTAGAAGATCGAGAGGTAAGGGATGCTAGAAGTTTAGAACGACGGGAGCTGAGAGATGCAAAGAGGTGAGGAAGAAAGGGAAACGCAGAGAGCTGAGGGAGATTTAAGGTGCGATGACGAAGAAGAGGCAAAAGAGACGCTGGAAGGTGAAGGAGATTGACGGAGGTGAGGGAAACGCTAGGCTGAATGAGGGATTAGGGTTTGGCGTCTGTATATAAAGCCCAAAAAGCGACGTCGTTTTGTCTTCTTTTTTTTTGTATACTAAAAAGAAAGGAAAGGTCCTGATGTTGTTACTGGGATTCGAACCCAGCTCTTCAAGCTCACAGCATCCATTCTTTGCCACTATGGTGCAGCAGTTATGTTATTATCAATTTTATATAATTTTTATATACTATATATATCAGTCGGGTTGGGTTAAAATGGATTCAAATTTCTGAACCCGACCCGAACCAAAAAATCTGAAATTTTTAAAATTTTCATCCGTTTGAATCCGTCAACCCGATTCAATCCATTCGAAATGCAATTTCTTTATCGGATTCAAATGGGTTCAATCGATTTGATCGAGTTATGCACACCCCTAGGTACAACAGAACTTTAATGTTTGGGAGATATTGATATTCAAGAGGTTTCAAGGCATAGACAGAATGTCAACTACTACTATTAAATATTTTTTAACTAAGTAAGGTTGTTTCGTTGATTTATACTTATGTACATATAACAAAATTTTAATTTAATTGTCACAACTTTAACACAAATCTCCTCTTTTATTTGAATTTAGGATTAGCTATACAAATATAAGCAGAGTTATGTTAGTATCTCATATTATATGAAAAAAAAAGTTATGGGCCTAAATTATTGATATTATCAACTTATAATATCAAATAATACCATTTTAAAATGTATTTTAAGGTATTGACATACTCTTGATCTTTTACAGTGGAGATGAAATTTATGTAGACTCTTATTCAATCAGATCTGCAAATACTAGAAATTTTCATATCCATACACATTGGTGTAAAAAATAAAAAGAGAGTTTCTATACACTCGACGTTTGCTGCATGATATATAATAATGCTTGATACAATTACATAAGATAATATCGTATAAGATAAGACTGAATTATATAAAAAATTTATAAACTACATAACATTTAGAATTGTATAACATTATATAATTATGTGTTTAATGTATAGAATTGTATAAAATAAAAAATAATTATTTTAATAAAAAAAACCTTTTCATAAGAGTTCATTGCTATAGTCTGTACACATTTTTTTTATTCTTTTAAATTGGTGTGTAAGTAACTCGAAAAAACTCGAATGAAACCGCTTGAATATGATTAAAAAAATAGTACATTGAATCGAGTAAATCATGTTTGTGGGTTAGAATGGTTCAATTTTTTGTAAAGTTTTGGGTTCATCGGTTCAGGTCAGGTATGGAGATATTTGACCCGTTGTAACCCGATCCAACTGACAAAACATATAAAAATAAAATTACAACTAATTTAACATAGCAATAGTGACTTTAATGGTATGAGGCGTTAGCTGTAACTATGGAGACATGGGTTCGATTCCTCGCTATGGCTACACGTTGAGTATTCTTTTTCCAAAAGTATGAAACAACGTCGTTTTCTCGGCCATATATATGAAAGTGAAACCCTCGTTCAGTCGTTCCTCACCCTTATCTCCTCATATTTCTCTTCTCTCGCTGTCATGCCTCACACACAAATCTCGGTTCCTCAGAGAAAATTTCTTTCTTCCCATATGCGTTAAGCCCACCGAATAAGAACGACGGTTGCCTTTGGTTTATGTTCCTCACCATTGTCCCATATTTCTCTCGCTGTCAAATGTGAGTCTATTGGAAAACTTTCTCAGTGAAAGTTTCTTTCGTTCCGTCCATGTCAAGCCCACCGAACAAGATTGTCATTTTCCTTTGGTCTATGTCAAATAGTAATCCTCGGCGTACTTACTTCATTATTAACTTGTTCGATTTCTTTCTCAAGCGTTCTTGTTTGATAGATCAGTTTCCTTATTGAGCCCTAGCACAGTACGATCCATGGCGTTTCTTCAATTCTTCCTCATCTCCAGCAGCAAATCATTGAGATATTTTCTTTGATTTGTCAAATTCATAGGTATTTTTGCTTTACTTTTCTGGATTTACCTATTTCTACAATTCTACACTTTATCCAACTTCCCTTGATCCTTTATTGTAACAACCTTAAAATTTAGTAATTCTCATTTATGTATGGATTAATAAAAGAAATAAAGAAATAGGGATGTAATTTAAAGGTTTTAAAAAGGAAAATGAAAACTTATTAATATTTTTGGGGTCAAATTGTAATTTCATAAAAGTTTAGGGGTCAAAATGTAAATAATAAAATTTATAAGGACTTTCTCTAACAATTAAAATATTGCTAATTGGTCCCTCCATTATTATTATTTTAAAAAAAAAAGAGACGAAAAATTTAAAGCTAATGAATAGTTATGAATAGTAACTTTATCTCTCCTTATTTTTCCTCTCTAGGTCTAGAATATTTTCAAACCTCTGATTTCAAAACTAATGGTACAATTGGATTCAAGACGGAGAATACTATGATATTAGCTGAATAATTTTTCAAATAAGCTGCAAAATCGCCGCAGATCAAAAATAGAAAATCTTATAAAAAGGTAAGTTTTAAAACTCCTATTTATAGTTTTCAAATTTAAAATATGACACCTTAGATGCATTCAGAAGATAGATAAACTATAAGATATAAAGTTTTTCAGTCATTTGACAACTTTTGGTATCATAAACAATAACTCTCATCGGTGTGAATAGTGATTCTGGTACAAGTGACAAGTAACTCCGCCTATCGTGAATAGTGATTCCAGTGGATGTGAATAGCATTTCCAACTGTAAACAATGATTATTGATTGACTAGCGTTGACCAAACTCTCGGAGTTATTTTTTAGATTTTTGGACCCTCCGAACACGTTTTTTAGGTCTATTTGGTTAAATTTAAATTGAAAAAGTGCATTTTGATTCTGTCCAATCTGGAGTCTTACTTTGTAAGTTACTATAGTTTACTGTAACGCCTTTTCAAATCCCTCTCATTCTCATACATTTTAAAATAAGTTTTTAATTGTGAAT
Organism: Gleditsia sinensis; assembly: GCA_037074535.1. Lineage (NCBI taxonomy): Eukaryota > Viridiplantae > Streptophyta > Magnoliopsida > Fabales > Fabaceae > Gleditsia > Gleditsia sinensis. The sequence goes on along the minus strand of CM073466.1, from coordinate 66,243,814 downwards.
AGCATAAATTCAATTTCATTTTTACTTGATTTATGTATTACTAGATCTTTCAAGAATGATTTCTATTTTTTTTAGTTTTACAGAAACTTAATTCTCTTCTAGCATACTCATTATTTACATTGATTTATATTCTTAGAAGCTATAAGACATGCAGAACAGGCATTTAGTAAGTACTTCCTAAGTTTATGATGAAAATGTGGTGTTATATTACACTTTATTGAACCTTATAATTGTATCATCTCTTATATTATTTTATAAATGATACCTCATTGTTTCATAAATTTGGGGAAATTGAATTTGTATTTGAGTTTGGAATGTGTCATTGATACTAAATATCATGGTTTGTTTGGGCTGGAATGAAAATGTTGTATTTCTAATTTTGAAAAATAAATTTTTATGCCGGAACTCTATTCGAGGAATGTCTTAGAATAAAGAGATATATTTTGTCTTAAAAAGAATTTTAACTTTATGCTTTCCAACTTTCCTTTCAGTTTACATTTTTTGTTTATGAAACTTGTTTATTCTGGAAAAATCATTGATAGAAACACTGTTAGCTAGCGGCAGAAATAGATAGCCTTGGTGCATCATGTAACCCTAGCTAGCAAGGGAGTTGCTAGCCCCTTATGCGAAAAGGCACATGAGGATTGGATTGTAAATAAGTATGGAGTTGAAGTATGTCTCCTCCAATAGCCAATGACATTTGGCCTAGTTACTTATAATGAGAATGTGGTGATTTACCCGTCCTATTGTTGTGTGTTTAGGAGACTCATCGTATGAAAGATTAAGGAGTTGAGGGGAGCTCCTCCCAACCTTATGATATGAATGATGAAAATGTGGTTATTTACCTATTCCATTGCTATGTACTTGGATAAGATATGTATGTGATTATTGCCTCTACCAGGCTTTGTGCTTAGGTATAAAAAAATTCTAATAATGATTCTACTTTGAGTCCTCCTCTAAACATTATTTTTTTCATAGAGTTATTTTCTTATTTTCTTATATGATTTTGAAATTATTATTTATTATATTAAATCACAAGATTTTAGAACATCTCTTAACCAAATTTAGTCCGTTTAAAACTTTAGTTTGTTATTATATACATTGATTTAGATAATGTTATGTTTTAGCACAATTTCTATTTATGAAAAATTTGTATGTATGGTATGTTCTGTTTCAATTATAGTAGGTTATATTTATTCACTGAGTTGTCAAACTCACTATACGATATTGCCATATTTTTCATATAAAGATACAGAGTATAATCCTTCAGATAAGAGATCAGCTAGGCGATATATTCTCTGAGTGAGCCTACTTTATTTCTAGGGCTCGTAGACTTTGTATATTGTACTTGTACTCTAGAGTATGTTCTGAACGCCACAAGCAAGATCATTACTTCTGTTGTTACTCTACTATTTATAAACTTGGTCTGTATATTATGTTTACATGAGAGAACCTATCTGGCATGAATTTGTAAGATTATTATGTATATAAATGAAATGTTCATTTCTGATATGGTGTGAGGTAATATTGTGTGCTAGTTTTTAATTGTCTATTTTGTGACTTATGGTTTAAGGACCAATCCCTTATGTCGTGATAGTCATGTATCCCAAATTGGAATTGCGATAGAGTTGATATCAGAGCATTAAATTTTCCTGTGGCTAACAGAGCAAAGGATTCTTTAGTAGGACTTTTAGTATGGATATGAGCAAGACATATTTATACTTCAGGTGATATTAAGGGATTCTATAGGGTCTCAATTTTCTTTCTATTCCAAGTTTGCTAAATTTTCTAGTACAAAATTGATTGAATATTGTGATATTTTAAAAAGTATCTATGAGTCAATTTTTGCCTGAAAGTGAAAGGGATAGGCGTGCCAGAGAATTTAAAAAATTGAAACAAATGTCAAATATGATCATTTCTGAATATGATATATGTTTTACACAATTGTCAAGATATAGTAAATTTTGATGTGATATTGAGAATAGATTGGTTGGCATCATATCATGCCATTTTATAATGTCATCTTAAGGTGATTAAATTTAATATTCCTGGAGAATCTCCTTTCATGATACGAGGTGATTATAGTGAAGTACCGAATAATTTAATTTCTGTTTTAACAGCCCATAAGTTATTGCAAAAAAAGATGCCAAGGGTATGTATTAGTAGTCAAATATATATATATATATATATATATAGACACACACACACACACACACACACACACACTAGTGTAGATCAAGTTCCAGTGGTTAAAGAATTGTCAGGATTACCCCTATAATGATCAACTGAGTTCGGTATTGATTACTTTTTGAAACTCAACCAGTATCTATACCCCCATATAGAATGGCACCCAATAAACTCAAGGAATTGAATAATTAGTTACAAGATTTGTTATACAAGGTATTTATACACCCTAATACTTCTTCTTGAGGTGCTCTAGTCCTATTTGTGAAAAAGAATTATGGATCACTGCGATTATACATAGATTACAAATAATTGAATAAAGTGACAATGAGTAAGAAATATCCATTACCTCGTATAGATGATTTGTTTGACCAGCTACAAGTGCTCAATGTTTTTTAAAAAACTAATTTAAGATATGGATATCATTAATTGAAAATAAAGAAAGAGGATATTCCGAAAACTATTTTTAGGACTCAGTATGAGTATTACGAGTTCTTAGTGATGTCATTTGATTTGACAAATGCCTAAGCTGCATTTATGGACTTTATGAATATATTACTTAAGCCATCCTTGGATCATTTTATTATTGTATTTATTGAGGATATTATTATTATATTTCAAGAGTTCAGAGGATAAAAAGCAATATTTGAGGATAATTTTACAAACTCAAAGAGAGTATCAGCTATATGCTAAGTCTTCAAAATGAGAATTCTGATTTAGTAGTATTACTTTCTTAGAGCATATGGTTGGCAATGATGGTATCCAAGTTGACCCTAAGAAAGTAGAAGCGGTATAGCAATATCCACGTGTTACTACATTTACAAATGGAGATTCAAGTCCAATTTGCACTTTCTGTAGTTATCTGTCATCCAATTTATTTGAGCCATAATTGGATCAGGTACATGAACAAATGCTTGTAATGCATCAATCAACTCATCGGCATTGGAAATCGAGATGAGAATTCGTCATGCTAAGTGTGAGATAAACTTTTGTTCCACAGTTTGATCAAGGAAAGACAATAAACTATCAAAGAAGTGGTTAACATTTAACAAACCTATCGATTTGTTATGTATATTCAATTGTGCCCAAGAGACTATTTAAAAAATCTCCTCTAAAGTACTAAAACCACCTGGTAAGACAATGAAGACATTAACATTGCTCATCATTCTAGCCATGTGCTCATGCATAGAAGCTACCATAAATTCTTCTCCAATTGTCTTCCCTGTGATGTTGGATGTAGCTAAAGCTATAAGAATAATACTTAGAACTTGACATCTTCTTACATGTGCAGCTGTAGACACACACCCCATTAACCCACGGTTATCTCCACCACAGACTAGATAAACTTTTCTCCTGGCCAACACCATACCCAAATTTTGTGCTGCTTTCATATACCCTCCATCTTTTCTAAGATTAAAACCACAAAAGACACAAATATTTTGAAACTGACGGAATGTGGTTCTCTCCATAACTGTACTCACCCTAACTTTAAGTATGAAAGTAAAGATACTAATATGTACATTTATAGAACTCATAGAAGAGCATACTTATAATAGCTATGCGAATAGGCCAAGCATAATTAAAATAGCTATGTGAGTGACCGATGGATATCAGCTAAATTGAGCATGAAAAATTCAAAAATGATGGCAAGCATGCATATGTACAGCAATTATGATTGTGGCTCATATTAAACACATAACGAGAATAAGGTTAAGATATCACCAGATTTTTTTTTCCTTGTTGTCCTTAATGAAGCATTGATGTTTTGATTCTTGTAAGAAAATTGTAAGTGATAGGCGTCATTGTAAAAAAAATGAAAATGCAAACTAATTAGTTGTTAAAGAGGGATAATCAAATAATTTATCTTATTTTTTCCAATGATCTTACAAGTCGACTATTGGTATTATTAAGTCGACTAGTTATTATGACAAATTTTAATTTGGACTAAGTTATTTTACAGTTGATTGATTACTTTTGTTTTGAAACAACCAACTGCATATTACCAGTTAACTATGTGTTCTTTGTTTTTCACAAACTTTTATAAACTCAGAAATGCTTCTTTTCCATGTGCTCTTCTTCCACCAAATAACAATAGCTTTGAATTAGATTTTGGCACATATATTCAAAACTTACGGCCACTAATTCTTTTGCAGAAATAGCAGCTAAGTTATGTTTACAGCTTTTCAAGAATTACAACCACCAATTTTCATTTTCTTTCAATGCTTTGTCTAAACTTTTGACCTTCTATTTTGGCATTGTTCTCTATTATGCTTTTCGTTTGTTCTACTGCATCCTCCCTCATTAATATTTGATATTAAATGCAAAGTCCTTTTTCCTTATTATAAGGAAGATTAATTTCTTTTCTTTGAAACTCAGTTATTATGGTGTCCAAGTCATTAGTAGGTTAAAGTAATAGAGATTTTGAAAAGATTTATCTAACAAAGAACATACTTAAAAAAATTTATATGAAGAATATATAACTATGTAAGTTGGCAAATTATGTGTAAATTAGAAAGAATAATGAGTTTACAACATATACTGATTAAGTATTAAGGTATGAAGAACACCTAAGTTTATCTAATGTAGTTGAGTAGGGAAAGGAGAATATTTTGATAATCATATTCAAAAATAATGTAAATCAATTAAGATATTTGTGTTAAGGGTTTCTACCATGCTAAGTTGAGTCTAGTATCTAGGATATGAATTATGTTGGGATCGAAAATTCACGTGTGAATAATTGTTGAAAAAGAAAATTTCAGAAGAAGCCATAGATTGTGAATATAGATAATTCAAGGCAAAGGGATATACTAAAATATGAAAGAATTGTATTAGTATAATGGTAAAAAGAAGATATAAGTGAAATATTTTTCGTTGTTTGGTATGTCAGCAAGTAAAAATTAAATATATTGTTTTAGGAGAGTTATTCAGGAAGCCTTAGAATTTTAGTTAGATTATATTATAACTAATAGTAAATTTAAATGATGTATTTACACATTAGAAGTTATGCTTCAAATATCTTTATATAATTTTGGTGAAAGTTAGGAGAAATTATTTGTCCTTAGTTAAATTTGCCCATATTAGTAGTTATCAAGCTAATATACAAATGGCACTATTTGAGATTTTATATGAAACATCGTAGGTCTCCTAATAGGTAAGTGAGTTGAGTAAAGTTAAACTTTTGGAATCTAATTTAAAATAACATACAATAGATAGAATATGACTAACCTAAATTAATGATGTTAGTTTTGAGAGCATTCTTCAAGCATATGTCTTCGAGTTTGGTGAGAGATCTCTTAGCAGAATTTACTTATAATAAAGTGATATTAGATGACTTAAAATCTTATGTAAGAGGTGTTACAAACTTTATGTTAAATGATTTAGTGGAGTCAAACTTATTGTAAGATGTCATTGATAAAGTGAAATTGATTAAAAAAAATACAAACAACCCAATACAGGTCAAAAGTCTATAAGGACCATAAATGTTAAGTACTAGAAATTATCAATTAGTGACCAAATATTCTTGAAGAACTCACCTATAAAAGAGGCAATGATGTTTAAAAAGATGAAAAAAGTTCAGCTCTAGTATATAGGCTCTTTTAAAATCTTGAATAAAGTGGACATACTAATATATTCGCATGCCTAGCTTTACCATCAAGATTAAGTGATGTTGATACAGTCTTTTTTGTATCAATGCTAAGGAATTACCTATCAAATTCTTCTCATGTTATCTAATTTCAAAAAATTCAATTGAACAAAAATTTGACTTAATTATAAGGAAAAAAAATTTATGTCTATTGTTGAACGACAAATGAAGAAGTTATGGTTGAAGAAAATCTCTGTGGTTAAGGTTATATGGCAAAATCACTCAAATGAAGAGACTCCTTAGAAAGTAAAGATAATATACAAAAGAGATATCCCCAATTGTTTGAGTAGTGAGGTTAATAATTGTAATTTATGCCTTGGCTTCATTCCCTACTTGTGATAGGATGGTTTGAAATTCGGAGATCAAATTTCTTAAGAGGAGAAAAATGTAACAACCCTAAAATTTATTAATTCTCATTTATGTATGGATTAATAAAAAAAAATAAAGGAGTAGGGATGTAATTAAAAGGTTTTAAAGATGAAAATGAAAATTTATTAATATTTTTGTGGTCAAATTGTAATTTTATAAAAGTTTAGGGGTCAAAATATAAATGATAAAATTTGCAAGGATTTCCTCTAAGAATTAGCAAATTTCTAATTGGTCTCCATTATTATTTAAAAAAAAAAGATACAAAAAATTTTAAAGTGAATGAATTGTGACTATTGATTAACTGGCATTGACCAAATTTTTGGAGTCATTTCTTAGGTTTTTAAACCCTTTGAACACGTTTTTTAGGTATATTTGGTTAAATTTGAATTGAAAATTTATATTTTTGGGCTGTCCAACTTGGAGCCTTACCCTATGAGTTAATATAATTTACTATAACGCCTTTTCAAATCCCTCTCATTCTCATGCATTTTAAAATAAGTTTTTAATTGGAATAGCATAAATTCAATTTCATTTTTACTTGATTTATGTATTACTAGATCTTTCAAGAATGATTTCTATTTTTTATATTTTTATAGAAACTTAATTCTCTTCTAGCATACTTATTGTTTACATTGATTTATATTCTTAGAAGCTATAGAACATGCAGAACAGGCATTTAGTAAGTCCCTCCTAAGTTTATGATGAAAATGTGGTGTTATATTACACTTTATTGAATCTTATAATTATATCATCTCTCATATTGTTTCATATGATTTATGTTATAAATGATATGTCATTGTTTCATGGATATGGTGAAATTGAATTTGTATTTGAGTTTGGAATGTGTCATTAATACTGAATATCATGGTTTATTTGGGCTGGAATGAAAATGTTGTATTTTTTATTTTAGAAAATGAATTTCTATGCCGAAACTCTCTCCGACGAATGTCTTGGAATGAAGGGATATATTTTGTCTTAAAAAGAATTTTAACTTCATGTTTTCCAATTTTCCTTTCAATTTACATTTTTTGTTTATAAAACTTGTTTATTCGAAAGGAATCATTGACAGAAACACTGTTAGTTAAGGACAGAGATAGTTAGCCTTGGTGCATCATGTAACCCTAGCTAACCTTGCATAGGATAACAGTTTTAGTAGTGAGTCTAATTGTTCCTAGGGCTCCTTAATATTTTTTTGTGTAATCTTGTCTATTTTTGTAATATAGACTGTGCTCCATTGATCACAGGTAGGATCCTGCTTCTGTTGTGTACTCTATGTATATTGATTAAGGTTATCTATAAATAAGGACTGTATGGCATGAATTTGTAAGAAGATGATTATGTATATAAATGAAATGTTTATTTTTGATATGGTGTGAGGTGATATTATGTGATAGTTTCTGATTGTCTATTTTGTGACAAATTCCTTATGTCGTGCCAGTCATGTATCCCAAATTGGGATTGTGACATTTACGCTCTTTGTTTTTACTTTTCTTTTTGTTTTTTCTTTGAACAGATATCCCCTCATCTTCAAATACACCAAGCATGCTTCAGGTGACCTGTGACCTGTGACCCGACCAAAACATAAAAACTCAATCAAACCCGAATCATTCGGGTCATCCGAAATAACAGATGGGTTCGGATATAAAATTTTACAACCCGACACTATTTGATCGAATTGAGTTTAGACCTCAATCCGAGCGTCCTGTTTATAGCCCTACTTTTAAATTAAATAATTTTTATTTTTTTATAAGATGGGGGAAAATGTTTTCCTTTTACTATTATTATTATTATTATTATCTATTTTTCATTTTTATGAAACTCCTCTTCGTTATGGGCAATCTGAGGAAGGAAGAGGCAGGGTTGGTTATGAAGACGAGCAAGCTAGGAAGAGCTGGGGTATGAGAGAGGAGGGTAGAAGACAACGAAGGAAGAGGTAGGGTTGGTTATGAAGGGAGGTTGAAGAAGAATAACACAGATAAGGTATTGTGAGGAAGAAAAGGGCAATTTTGATTTCTTTTGAATTTTTTAATTCACCCCTTCTTTCATTTAGCATAATTAGGTGTAGGTGACATGATTAAATTATACGGTAATAAACCATATTAAAAGAGGTTGATAAAATAATTTTATACAATGTGGTAAATATATTAAATTCTCGATAAAGATAATATGTATTATATAAAATTATACTATCAAATTTTATACAATCCTTACACACAACAAACTATTACTATTGTTTACACACTGCAGTAAATACCACACACTATGAATTATATCATCAAAACGTAATCATTAAGCAATGAAAGAGATCTGTTTCTTTTTCCTTAGACCTTTAAATAAAAAAATTTCTTTGTAAGTATCCTCCAAATATTTTTGCTTGGATGAATGTCACATTTGTTATGTATACTCAATTGCAATTTGAAAACACTTTGTTGCTATTTTTCTTGAATTCTGTTGGGATGAATGTCACATTTGTTATAAATGCTCAATTGCAATTTGGAAACACATTGCTGCCATTTCTTTATGCTACTAATGTTCTTTGCTTTTTCATCTCCTTTTTCTTAGCTTCTCATGTTAGATATTTTTTTAATAAATATAAACTAATATATATATAACTAAAACCTAGATTAAAATGAATGAAACAATTAAAGGATTTATTAGATATGTTTATGTATATGTGATTATTTTGCTATCCGAATGTTATTGCTAGTGAATTGTTAGCATTTTAGATAGAGTGAATCTTCTAAATGAGCATATAGGTATGATTGCTCACTAATTCAAATAGTAGATGTTATTTCTTTATTGACTCATTGTGCTTTTTTTTTCTTCATCAAAATATAGAAAATTTTAAAAATATTTTCTACTCCATCACACTTTCAATTTTATTTCACAATTTACTCCACTGGCTGCCACATCATCCTACATCACTAAAAGGCTTAATTTTTTTTTAATGTTCAATGTGATTATTACTATTTTTTTATTTCGTCACTTTTGATCTAAAATTAAAAATAATAATCATCATGTCTTCAGCTATTCAATTTTTCTACCATTTAGTTCAAATTGCTTGAAACTGATGCTATTAATATGTTTACGATTTCTTTTGTTGTCTACAATCAATTTTTTTATTGCACAATGGTCAATCCAAAATTGAGATAATGACGATTATGCCACCAACAACCTATGAACTGAGTGAATTGGCGCCATTGATATACTTACAACTTCTTTTAATGACTATAGTCTTTTTTTTTGTTTAAGGACAATCGATCCATAACTAAGATAATGACAATTATCCCCTCAACGATCCAATTCTTCTATAAATCCATCCAAACTGTGGGAAATTGACACTATCAATATGCTTAGAACTTCTCTTGTTGAATGCAATCATTTTTTTAGTTTAGTGAGGGTCAATCCAGAATGAAGAAAATGACCATTATGCTCTCTATAGTTTGATTTTCTTGTTATTTCTTCTTATACATGAAACCATTGTGTCAAGATACTTAAGAGCTCTCTTGTTGATGGAAAACATGTTTTCTAATTTCACAACAGTTAATCCAAACCAGAGATAATAGTCATTATTCTTTGATGATCGAATTCTCAAGTCGTTCCCTTTAAATAACAGGAAATTGCAGCCCTTGAGATGCTTACGAATTCTTTTGTTGATTTCCATTTTTTTCTAGTTTCAAGATAGTCAATCTAGAATTGAAAAGATGACCATTATGCCTTAGAGGTTTTATTCTCCTATTTCATTTGAACCCATGTGAAATTGGCATCATTGAAATGCTTACAACTTTTGTTGAATATGATTATGTTTTTTACAATTTTGTGAAAATCAATCCAGAACTAAAATAATAACCATTATGCCCTTGAAGATCTTATTCTCGTGTCCTTTCATTCAAACAAAGTGATACCATTGCCATCGAGATGCTGACGACTTCTTTTGTTGCAAGCAAATATTTTTTCCCAATTTTATAATGACCAATCCAAAACTTAAATAATGATCACCGTTGTACCCTTGGCAGTCTAATTCTCCTATCCTTTCATTTAAACCACATAAAACTAGTGCCATCAACATACTTGAAACTTCTTTTGTTGACTACAACAATTGTATTTTAGTTTCACAACAATCAATATGGAAATTAAATAGTGACCATTTAGACAAAGTCGAATGTCATGCCATTAAGTTCGAAGCACTTGAAACTAGTACAATCAGAGTGCGTGCATCATCTTTTTGTAGACTGCTATAATGTTTTTAGGTTTCAATGAAGGTAACTAAAATAATGGTAACTATGCCCTTGACAAATTGATTTTCATGTTGTTTTGTCCAAAGTGTGTCAAATCAAAATTATTAAGATCCTTATGACTTTTTTATTGATTGCAATAATTTTTCTAATTATGGGATGGTCCATTGAGAATTGATATAATGACCATTGTGCCCTCGATGATCTAATTGTCTTGTAGTTTTGTCTGAATCGTATGAAACTAGCACTATTGAAATACTTATAACTTCTATTGTTAACTACAATCATTTTATTTTTCCAATTGCGGATATTTGATCTAGAATTGAAATATTGATCATTAGGCCCTTGGAGATTTGATTCTTATGTTGTTTCGTTCGAATTATGTGAAATTGGAATTATCAAGATGTTCACAACTTTTGTTAATTGCTATAATTTTTTTCAATTTCAAGATAGTCAATTGAGAACTAAGATAAAGACGAGTATTCCTTCAAAAACATATTCTATTGTCATTCTGTTTAAAGCACATCAAACTGTCGTTGTCATGATGCTTTATGACTTTTTTTTGTTTTTAACCATGATTGTTGTTTTTAATGTTTCGAAACGATCAATCCAAAATTGAGATAATAACTATTCTACTCGCAGGAGGATGATTCTTGTACATTTCATCCGAACTACATGAAACCAACACCTTTAAGATACTTACAACTTCTTTTTATTAACTACAAATATTTCCTTCGATTTCAAGACAGTTGGTTAAGAATTGGAATACTAACTATTATTCCATTGATGGTCTAAAATTATGCACAACTTTTAGACCACATTTTTTTTGGATCTCTTCAGCCATCATTTAAGACTGAGTAGAAGCCTCATAATTCTCCCTTTGATGTCTTTGAATAGTGTGTTAAGTCTCTAGATCAAGAAGGACAAAATACATTCTCCTAACATATTGTATATAATGCCTAAGAGTACCTAAAAATCAAAAGAGAAAAGAGAAAAGAGTTTGAATTTAAATTGAGATAGTCAAATTTGATACTAACTAAAAAAATAGACACAATTCCCAACACTGGGCCAAAAACTTGTTTGTTAGTATATGAAGATGTAAATGCATGTATCGAAACAAGCAATAAAGTAGTGAATAGAGAATGTTCCCACTAGGAATCTCACTAAAATTCAGTCAATTATCAATTCTTGACCTCTTTATCCCAAAAATAATAAAAAAAACTGAATTGAAAATTGCAAAAGAAAATAGTGAAAGAAAAGCACGAATTAACTAAACAATCAATGGATAGCAACCTAGGAATTTCAATTTCACTTAACACTTGACTTAACTCTTGCCCCTTTCTTGTTACTTATTCTAATATACCAAGTAGTTAACCAAGAGCTCTAACTTAGTTATACATTTTTTCCAAGATCATATAAAAATATCTTTCCCAACTAACCCTTTATATTTCTATGATAAATTGATTGAAGAAAAAATCATTAAGCTTAGGCTCTTATATAGCTACATATGATATGTGAGTATATTCCTATCTTACACAGAAATCAATTCATTCAATTTTTGTCAAATTTTAACAGTCACAAGAACCAATAGGCGACTATTTAGGGTAATAGATGCCTATTCAATTTTAGATCTTTGCACATAAGTTATTTTACAACAAAAAAAAAACATGAGCCTATTCACATTTTAAAAGCCTAGAATCAAAGGATTCAACATGACAACAGACGACTATTGCATGTAACAGTCGCTTGTTGATTGAACTAGAAAGAAATTAAAGATTCTACAATATTCATATTTCTTCTAATTTGGTTGTAAATGGCTTCCAACAGTTATGTTCTTTAGTTTCCTATCAATACCAAGCTTTGTTGAATGATGTTAAGAGCAAAAAACCATGTCTATGCCTTGTTTTATCTTTTTCGCTCTTATGCTTTATGATTTTCTTATATAGGGTGCTTGTATTATAATATCCACTCTTTTAAGAGAGTTTTGATGACCTCAACCTTCTTTCTTTGTGAGTTGTGATTCAAGGGAATGTCACTTGAAGTGTTTGGGTGTAGAAAGGTTGTTCTAATGTGTTTTAAGGGACAAATAATTAACTTGGTTACCAACTCAGTAGTGTTGTGGTTATAGTGGCTTACAAGTGCCCCTATTAAACTTAGGTATATAGTGAAGAATCTCAAGTTATATCTTGGAGACTAGATATAAGCTTCATGATTGAGCTGAATTATGATAAATAGTTGTGTCTTTTGTTCCTATCTTTTCTTACTTTCTAAGTGTTTACATTTTACTCTTGAACTTATCTCTCTTAAGATATTTTGTTTTGCTTGTAATTCCTTTTTATGTATCTCTTGTCATGAACCCTAATTATGGACTACATAAATAGCCCAAGTATCTCATCCTGTAAGCCTTTGACTTATCATAAACATAGCTCTACAAATTGATGTCAGAATATCTAAAACTATATAACAATATAATATATAACATAATTCATTTGCATGTAAGCCTATATACGTTGAAGAGCTTCACTCTTTATACAAAAAAATTTTAATTATTAAAATTATATATACTTTTACACAATTGAAACAGGGATTTTTCTTGTGATAAATAAAGCACTCTAGAGTACAATTGTGTTATATAGACAAATAGTGAAATGAAGCTCATTAGGATAAGTTTAGGCTCACCAAGAATAGCATTATTGTTGACTTTGTTGTAGAGAACATACCCAATTCTATACTTTATTTGAAAAACATAATAATGGTAGAATGAGTTTCATAACTCAATAAGTAGATCACACGTCCTACGGGACAAACTATGGGCATACGTTTTTCATAGTAAACTTACAATCTCAAATTTACTATCTCAAAAAAAGAATCATATTGGGAACATATAATTATTAATACAGATTAGTCGAAACATTCTTAATAAAATATATTTCTAGTATCTAAAAAAAAATTAGTTTCTCAAATACTGAAAAATTTATATTTAAAACATTTGAGTATAATAAATATAAAACTTTTTAAATTTACGTGTTATGTGATTTTTTTTATAGTACAATAAAGGAGCTAAAACCCAAAAAAAAAATTAAGAGATTACTCTAAGGAAACGTTGAGTACGCAGTAAAAGTTTTCATTCCTAAGAATCATATTTTTTGATAAATATATTTTATGGGAATGATGATTATTAAAAATGTACAAAATATATTTGATTAATTTTAAATATTTATCTGAAAATATTTTATTATTACGTTTAACTTTTTTAAAAATTTTAATATTTTTTTAAAAAATATTTTTACTTATGTTAAAGTGAGAGAGAGAAAATGAGTATGGAGGTGAGAGAGAAAATGATAAAAAAATAAAAAATAAAAGATGATAAAAGAGACAAGTGGAGAGATAAATAAAAATAAATAAATAAAAATGAAAAGATGAAAGTAAGAAACTCTCTTGAAAAATCTTTTTTACGTTAACAAAAAATCAAATAAAAAATTGGGTGAAGGACAGAATGAAAAAAGGGAGGAGGGGGGAGGGGTCCCAAAACTCTGCTTCACTTCCTACGACGGCTAGGGTGGGGAGGGAGAGCGTCTCTGCGCTTGAGCGGAATTGATTTTCCTTAACTTCCTAGTTGCTTAAAAGAGAGCTTTGTTTGGTGTAGAAGAAAAAGGGCTCTGATTATGATAATATAAACCAAAAGAAAATTTATTATGATGATGCAGAAAGAGCTGGAACAACTTGGAACAATGGATGAATCCTCTAGCGTTCGCAAGGGGAGAAAACCATGACTATGGTATCTATGGCTGATTGGCTTTGTGCTTGGATTTTTGGGGTTGATCACTAGGAACCACTTCGATGGCAGCAGCTTCCTTCAGTGCAAAACCAAGTCCTGCAATGCCAAGTGTAATATATCCAGATCACATGGGAAGAAAATGTCCAATACCGCATTCAGTTAATGCCTTAAATTTTAATAAATATAACTGAAAGATAACATTGAAAACTTTTTTATGTTTAAAATATTAAATTAAAAATTCATTTATTTATTATAAAATAAAATAAAATTTTACTCAAAGAAATTTCCACATGTTAGTAACAAGGTTAAAGTGAGTGCGAAGATGGTATCTAATATGTTGTCACATGTATAATTGATTGACAGTCATTATCTTGTAACAAAGTATATATAGACCTAGATTTCGTTTAGTTGCTAATAAAAGTAGTGAGAATAAAAATTAGAAATAGAATTAAATAAAATAAAATATTATTATTAAAATTATATTTTGTATGATTTAAAAAAAATATAATAAAAATAAATAAAAAGATCAAAATACTATTAAAGAATAAAATTATTAAAATAATATTATTTTAATTTTAAAAATCATTTTAAATATAATAAACAAAAAATAAAATAAATTATTAGTAATATAAAAATTTGAATTAAATTTTATTAAATAGTATTAAAATATTTAATTTAAATATATTTTTTTAATTATAAAAATTTTATAAATAATTAAAATAATAAAAAATATTTAATCTTTTTTTTATTATAATATTAACTTTCTACTCAATTTTAGAAGTACTATCAATTTTCTTACATAAAATAATTAGCATTCCGTGATATTTATATTTTTCACTAATTTTATCAATTAAATAAGGGAATGGAATAAGAATTTTAATTTCATCATCCCAACTCCATCAACCAAACGAAACTTTAATTTTATCATCAAAAATTTAATTAAAAAATAATAATTTAAATACATAATTTAATCTTAAAAAAATATTTTTAAAAACTTAGTCTTTAAATTATAAAATCTAAGTCTTTTACACAAGTCAATTCTTACAAATTTATAACTTTTCACCAACATGTTGGTGTGTCATGTTAAATTTGATTAAGTGTGCATTAGTAAAGAAAGAGCAATATCTCAAATCTATATAGAGTGAATTGTTGTTTGATCTTCAAAATATAATTTTTTAAATTTAATTCCTTAAAATTTAATTTTCTCCTTTTAGTCCTCTAAAAATAGTCTTATTCTTAAAATTGTCTTCACACTAATACAGTTAACAAATTTACTTCTTTGACTTAACCAGAAACTTATATACCCTAGTTTGATACATGGTATTTTACTCGACCTTAGAGATTTATTCAAAAAAATTCTTTATCACTTTATTCTTCCAAATGAAAATTTTTCAATTTTAAGTAAAGTGCAATGTATTAAGTTAAATCAGACATGCACTTAAAGGCCAACTAAACTCTCAATTAGTTCAAGAAGTCAAATATATTAATAAGGTTAATGTAAATATATTTTGGAAAGTAGGACAATTTTTTAAGAATTGAAATAAAAAAATTAAATTGAGACTAAATTAAAAAAATATGTATCTTTTAGAAAAAAAAAATCAAATACACATAATATTACAAGAGGTCTCACATTCAAACCTCCACGGGTACTCAAAAAAAAATGAAAGAAAATAAGGTATCCAAAATGAATCACAGAATCAGCATATCTTAAATAAATTGTCCTACCAAGTGGTAAGTATACATTGATCTACGACTCCGACTAAACTCAGATTAAAATATTTATTATTCTCTGCTTTTTACTTTTAATTCTCAAAACAGGCACTTAGCATATCGTGATAAACCGAGCCTCCTGGATTTACAATGTGTCCCAGTTGGGGATGTTAGCAGTAGCCTCGTTCACCATCTTTACAAGAGTTACCTGCAGACATAATTAGAAAAAGCAGATTAATACTGCTTCGCATCATGAAGAAAGAAAGAATATACATGAACTGAATCAACAGCTGAAATCAAGAAAGGATGAGGGAGCTGCATGTTAATATGGTCATAAAGAAATTCTTTGGTAGACTTGTTAACAAAAAGAAAAAGATAGGTAGATCAAGTCATCCATTAAAAGATATATAGTTATGTCAGCGGTAGGTTACATTTAAAAGTATACTTGATATACTTAAATATCTTTTTATCATTGGTTTGATCTGTCTATCTTTTAACACTACAGGCTCGGAGATCAATTGCCCTGTGCTGGACCACTTACTGACATGAGCCCAATAAAAAAAGGGGGGGGGGGGAGATGAAGCAGCCAAGAACAAGATGGAAAGAGCATCAATAAAAATGAAGAGACAATGAGTCAACGACAAGCACTAAAAGGAGAGAGAATCACAAAGTATAATAATGATTGCATGCAATCAAGAACTATTTCTCCTGGGAAGTGTTTGATACACAGTCATTTCATCTTGCTATTTTGGATGTCACGAGACATCTTAGACACCTGGTGTCATCCAAGACATAGGATGACACCATTTTGATGAGAATTTCATTTCCTTCAAATTTTAACTGTGTTAACTTTCATAATAACATAAATTGTATCATTTCTATAACAACTTTCAATTGTCATACCAAATATGAGAATTTGAATAAATATTATGAATTTTATACCTTAATATCATATACTACAGTATCTAAGACATTTTAGGGATGTGCTACCGTGCATATTCGTTTTTCTTCCTTACCCATACGAATTCACAAAATTTATGAGGAATCTTACATACCTTATAGACCAAGTTGTTTAAATTAAGTAAGTATTAAGTTGCAGCTTTACTGAAAACAATTTCACGGGAAAATGTAATTGAACCACTATAATAAGTAACTTTACCTGTAATGCTTGCAAATTTCTAAAAATTATGTAATTCGCATGGATGGGGGTGTAAGATAAATGTGTATGCATATGGCAGCAAATACCAAGATTTTAATTCCAAGAGAAAAAAGTGAGAGGTTCCTTAACTCAAGTGAAAGCTGCAAAATTTCTCAACAGAGAAAAAAAAAGAAACCGAATTTCACTTTGAAGTTAAAACCAAGCAGAACCCACCACATCTTGGAAAGGTTAAATATCAAAACTGATATTGCTTTTAACACGTCAGAGAAAGGCAAAGCCACATTGAAATGAATCAAACTAAAAATAGTTTAAAGACTCAGAGAGATTCACTATGGATATCTTATTTGATTATGCTCACTATTTCACCTAGAACAAAAGTTTAAACTAAGTACTCACAATTAAGAGGAGTAATACGGTTATAATTAATCTATTTCCTTAACCACAACTGATATCTTTCTAGAAAGTAATGGCCATGTGAAAATGTCTCAGATATCTACAAGAAAAAGATGTACCCTGCACTTTGAAAAGGCTCTCCCTCTCTTTAACATTCTCGATTTTCTTCTTATGTTTTTATGGGTGTGTTTGGCGAGTACGCACATGAGAGAGAGAAGGAGATGGGTATAGTGCCAGGCTTGTGCATCCATAGGATAAGAATAACCTTAACCCCAACACATATATTGTCAAAGATTTTATCCAGTCCTGTCATAAAACATAATAATGTACGCCTCTATGCTCCAAACACCGAAAATAATTTCAACACTTGTCAGACTATTCTCTACAAACTCAAAAATCAATTTATTCACAATCTGAACATATGGACCACTACTAGGTAAAAATAAGGTGTTGCTTCAATTAAAGGGCTTACAGAATCATTGGGTATAAACTATAATTCAACAGTTAGAACATTGGGTCACGATTTAAACTTATAAAATATGGATACTTCAGTTCCAAACACACCTAGTTTTATATAATTGTACATATACTAATGATAGTGCTGAAACAGCAGCAATTCTGTCAAAAAATCTGGGCAAGATTCCAATGCTGATTGGAAGATTTTTGGCCCAGTAAATCAGCACAAATATTGGGGGATTTATTTGTATAGGATCTGTGGATATTTAGAGACCAAATTGTACATTTTTTACTAATTAATTATTCTATAATTAGTATAGACAGCTGTACTCTTTTTTAAGCAATTAGATAGTTTTCTATTATTGTAAGCAATTAGGTAGTTTCCCATTCTTGTAGCTACAGAATCCTCTATAAAAGGAGAGCCTATATCCAGTTCATTACACAAAGAATAAAATATATTCTTTTAATTTTTTTTTATCAAGGTATCAGAGCCTCACTAAAATCGCCCAGCCACCCTAAAACTACCCTGCAACCTTACACCTCCTTCCCTGCATCCTATATCCTTTTTTTTTCTGAAACAGTACTGTCCCAAACAGCCCGGCCATGTCAGATGTTACATCAAAATCCAGCCGTGTTTCCAGCTACATGTGCTAGTGGGAAAAGGCTTAGTTGTTGTTGTAAGATTAGGTACCTAAATGGAGGCATAGAGGCATCTGCAATAGAGAATCCTCAGTATGCAATTTAGGATGCAGAGAATTCAATGGTTATGACTTGGTTTGTGAACTCCATGAATGAGGAGATTGGTTCCAACTACATGTGCTATTCCATTGCCAAAGAATTATGGAAGAACAAGAATCAGATGTATTCTAATTTAGGTAATCAATCCAAGTATACTAGTTGACCTTAAACTTGGTGAAATTTGATAGAGAGAAGAATCTATCACCAGGTATTTCAACTCTAAAACTTCTTTAGCGAGATTTAGACCTATTTAATTATTATGAATAGAAATCCACCAATGATGCAAACCATTATAAAAAGACTGTGGACGCTCATCAGATTTATAAATTCCTTGCTGGTCTTAATGTTGAGTATGATGAGATTTGAGGACAAATTATTGGTAGAATCCCTCTTCCCTCAGTCAGTGAAGTCTTTGCTGAAGTTAGAAGGGACGAAAATCGCTGAAATGTAATGTTGGAGAAAAACTTTAATGGTGGTAATATTGAAAATTCTGCCATTAATGTGGCTTAATTTTCTGCCAATAAAGCATCAAATTTTTAGTGAGGAACTAGAGACAAACCTCAAGTTTGGTGTTATTTTTGCAACAAGCCACACCATGCCATACTTGGGAAACTTGCTTGAAAATAAATGGAAAGCCAGCAAATTGACAAGAGTAGCAAGGCTGGAAATCGGCCAAATGCCAAAGCCCAAAATGTTGCCATAGAAACCAAAGCATGTCCCTTTAGCAAGGAGCAAAGGGACCATCTTTTAAAGATGCTAAAGTCCAGTAACACATTGGGTATCCCTAATGTTTCTCTTGCACAAATAGGTAGTGCACCTGTTGCTTTTTCATGTTTTAATTCTACTCCATGGATAAGTGATTTTGAAGCTTCTTACCATATGACTAGTTTTTCAAATCTATTCAAAACTTATTCACCATGTTCTAGTAGTGAAAAAATTAAGATTGCTGATGGTAGCCTCTCATATATTGCTGGAAAAGGTTTGGTAAAATTATCAAAAGACATAGATCTTAAATCTGCTCTCCACATTCCTAAACTAGCATTTAATCCTCTATTTATGAGTAAACTTACCAAAGATTCTAATTGTTGTGTTTTTCTTTCTATGATTCTCACTCAGTACTAGAACTCAGGGAAGAAGATTGATAATACTAAGTTAATAGATGAACTTAACTATTTTGATAATGTTTTCTTCATTAAAGGGCTCAAGGCCGTAACAGTGTTAGTGCTCTTTCTGCTTATGAACAAACAATGCTATGGCACTTAAAACTAGGGCATCCTAGTTTTTTATATCTTAAAAATTTGTTTCCTACTCTATTTAAAGGATTGGATATTTCATTTTGTTATTGTGAAAGTTGCTATTTATCTAAGAGCCGTTGCACTACTTATTATTCAAAACCTTATATTTCCTCAAAATATAAAGTTTAAATATCTTGAGTCTATTATATAAAATGACAGCAAAATAAAGGAGGGCGTAAATCATAGGATAGAAGCAGGATGGATGAAATGGAAAAAAACTTCAAGTGCCATTTGTAATAGAAAAGTGTCGCTCAAAATTAAAGAAAAATTCTACTGTACAGCTATAAGACCTGTCATATTGTATGATACTGAATGTTGGATGGTTAAAAGATAACATGAAAATAAACTCAATGTTGCAGAGATGAGAATGTTGCGCTGGATGTGTGGACACACCAGAAGAAATATGATTAGAAATTAGTGTATTAGAGAGAAAGTTAGGGTAGCACATATTGTGGAGAAGATAGTAGAATTTCGTTTAAGGTGGTTTGGACATGTGTGAAGAACACCTGCAGAAATCCTATTGAAAAGAATAGATCAGATGGAAAATAGTCTGATGGTTAGAGGTAGAGAGAGGTCAAAAAAAACAATAGGTGAAACTATTAAGAATGATTTAATAATTAATAACCTATCTATTGAGCTCATCAATAATAGGGCATTGTGGCGTCGTTTGATCTATGTAACTGACCTCACCTAATAGAAAAAAAAAATTGTTGTTGTTGTTGTTGTAATACATAATAATGTGTGGGACCTTCAAAAATTACAATTGTTTCCGAAAAAAATCATTTGTAACATTCATAGATGACCATACTTGTTATGTTGGGTTTATTTGACAAGGGAAAAATCAAAAGTTGAAAATATTTTCAAAATTTTTTATCATATGATTGAACTCAATTTCACACAAAAATTAGCATCTTCCACCACACTGACAATGGCATGGAGTATTCTAATGAATAAGTGAGAAATTTTTGAAAGAAAAAGGTATTCACCATCAATCTACAAAGTGAAATTGCCGAAAGAAAAAATAAGTATTTACTTGAAATGGCTCGTGCTATTATGTTTTCCATGAATGTTCTAAAATAATTTTGGAGGGAAGCTGTTTTAACAGCATACTACCTTATTAATCGAATTACCATTAGAATTTTAAAATATAGCACATCACTCGCTTGTTTAAAGGAAAATTTTCCTTTATATAGAATGCATTATTGTGCATTTACCCTATCACAATTGGTCCAAACTTGATCCTACAGCTGAAAAATGTGTTTTCATATGGTATGCTTCTAATAAAAAAGGATATAAGTGCTAGAATTCACACACAAAAAATCTTCGTAAGTATGGATCTCTCTTTTATTGAAGGCAAATCTTTCTCTGACAAAAATTCTCTGCAAGAGGAGAATGAAGTAACTGAGGAAGAAATTTTTTAGGATTTATCTCCTACTTCATTACCAAATACAATTTTAATTACTTCTCCCACCTATTGATTATTATCCTGAGAAAAAATGTGATAAGATTAAAAAAAAAATTCTAATCCTATAGTGTCAAATATTAATGTATCTAAAATAGGGGGAGAATCAGCACAAGGTAACACTAATATTCTGGTTTATACTCGAAAAAAGACTCATCAAAAGAGTCAAAATCAACTTATTTCTCTTGGTAATGACCAATCTATTTCTTCGAGAATTAAAGTTCACGATATCACAAGTAATCCTCCTTCAGTTTTTGTTACTTATCCCTATGATCTTGATATCCCTATATCTTTTAGAAAAGGAACACAAGCTTGCACTAAATATCCCATTGCTAAATATCTATCCTATGAAAAACTCTCCGATGCTCATAAAGCCTTTAACCCAAAAATCACACACTTGTTTGTACCTAGAAACTTTTGAGAAGTTCTTAATGATCCAAATTGGAAATTAGCAGTGATGGAGGAAATAAATGCTCTTAAAAAGAGTGGTACTTGAGAGTTGGTTGACTTGCCTAAGGAGAAAAGGACTATAGTTGTAAGTGGATATTTATTGCGAAAAGTAAAAATGATGGGAGTATAGAGAGATACAAGGTACGAATGGTTGCAAAGATTTTACCAAAATTCATGGGATTGATTACTAAAAAACTTTTGCTTCGGGGGCCAAGATAAACTCAATCAAAAATTTATTATCTTTTACTATTAATTTCAATTGGCCTTTGCACCAATTAGACAAAACAAATGCCTTTCTAAATGGATATCTGAAAGAAGAAGTATTTATGAATTTACCTTCTGGGTTCAAGGAAAAACTTGGATCAAAGTTTATAAATTAAAAAAAAAATTATATGGTCTCAAACAATTTCCTAGAGCTTGGTTTGAAAAATTTGGAAGAGCTATAAAGAACTGTAGTTACTCTCAAAGCCAAGTTGACCATATCATGTTCTACGAACATAATAAAGATGGCAAGATTGATATTTTGATCGTTTATGTGGATGACCTAGTTTTGACTAGCAATGACGAAGAGCAAAAAAAATTAAAAAGCATATTGCAGCTGAATTTAAAATTAAGGATTTGGAAACTCTAAAGTACTTTTCTTGGAATGGAATTTGCTAGATCAAACAAAGATATATTTGTAAACCAACATAAATATGTTCTTGATTTACTTGAAGAAACAGGACAACTAGGCTGTAAACCAACTAAAACACATATTGAACCGAACTTGAAATTACTGCCCTCCAAGGATGATGAAGTGAAGGACAAGGAAAAGTATCAAAGATTTGCTGGGAGATTAATTTACTTGTCACATACATGCTCAAATATCACGTTTGTAGTAAGCATCGTGAGTTATTTCATGCATGCACCAGGACAACAACACTTTGATGTTGTTTATAGAACTCTCAAATACCTAAAGGGGTCACTTGCACTTTTGTTGGAGGTAATCTTGTAACTTAGCGAAGTAAAAAAACAAATGGTGGCTAGAGGTAGTGGAGAAGCCGAGTTTAGATTATTAGCCCTTGGAATATGTGAAGTATTATGGATTAAATGATTATTCAATGACTTAAATAACTCAGGTTCTCTACTTATGAAAATATACTATGACAACAAAGCAACTATTTCAATAGCTCACAACCCAGTGCTTCATGACCGAACAAATTATGTAGTGGTAGATAAACATTTTATCAAAGAGAAACTTGAGAATGGGCTAATCTGTATTCCAAATATGCCTACTACCGAACAAGTGGTAGATGTTCTTCCAAAAGGAGTCCCTACAAGGCAGTTTGGAAAGTTAGTTAGCAAGCTGACTATGGAGGATATCTTGAAGCCAGCTTGAGGGGGAGTTCTGAACAGCAGCAAATTTGGACAAGATTCAAGCACTAATTGGCAGACCTTTTGCCCAATAAATCAGCCCAAATATTGAGATTTATTTGGATAGGATCTGTTGATTTTTAGAGATTAAATTGTCTAGTTTTTTATTAATTATTCTGTAATTAGTATAGGCAGCTGTGCTGTTTTTAAAGCAATTAGGTAGTTTCCTATTCTTGTAGCTACAAAATCATCTATAAAAGGAGAGCATATGTACAATTCATTACACATGGAATAAAAGATACTTTTTCAATTATGTTTTTAGATAATTATACCAGTTTCTTTATAGCTTCCGTATATGCTTATTATGATTTAAAAACATGTATGAATATCATAGAGAAAAAATTTGCGGTAGAACCTAATGTAATTTCAAACCAAGGCCCACGAAAAATGCGGTAGAGATTACATCAAAAGTACTTGTTGCTAGAAATCCTTGGCTCCATGCAATCAATTGGCAAAATCTAGAAATACAACTTATAATATTTTTAAAAAAATAGAAATTCTACACATACCACACTTTCAGGAACCCCTGATGGGGGTAAGGACAGGTTTTTGGGGGGAGGTCTATCTAGATATGACCTTTTGTCAAATCTCCACTCGCCAATCTTACCATATGTTGACTCACCCTGAGCATCATGAACATCATTAGGATGATAGTAGTACAAGATAATATCAGAATGATTTCAAATAGCAAAGTGCCTTTGACTAAATGTTAATACCTGCCAAAGCAGTGCTTTGTAGTATAATAAGAAAATAATGCAGGTTTCAGGAATACAGAGTTGTGTTCACTTAGAAAGGAAATTTATAAGCACGTATTTGACAACCAAAAAGTTTCATAATTCAAAAAAGGAAATGACAAGAAACACCTTACTTTTAGATTGTAGTCACACCCATAAGTATAATGAATGATAAACTTATTATGAGTTTCCAGATCCCATGGAGGCTGAAAAATCAGAGAGGAAAAGTGATTTTAGTGCTAGATATGATTGTGCTATCTGAAAGATACTTGAGCTGAAACTGAATAACATAACCCAATACACCATCTGGAGTTTCCTGATGGTATGCCAGACCTGTAGCATGAAGTCTTTCCGCAAAATATGTTGCACACCATGCAGAGCGGATGCTACAGCATAAGCATACCTTGGTTCATCAAGAAAGAATCATTAACGTGACATGACAACACCAATATCTCTACCTTCTAGAACCTAGAATCTAGAAGTATATTAAATTGCAACAACTGTCAATTATTTGGTAAGACATACATTTCTAGCACCCATCCAAAAGCTTTATCAGTCTCTGGGTCCTCTTTCATCTTCAAAGAAACATTCATCCATGTTGGAGCAATCTTTGAGAGCAAATCCTGGGGGAAAAGAAAGTTTATATATGAAATTCTTTGACCCCCCAAGATATTTCAAAACAATGATAATGAATTGTACAAGAAAGAGCAGCAGTAGCTGATATTATTGACTGATAGAATCACTATGATGACAAGGTCACATCAAGTCATGCAACCATAAAGAAAGTGTATGGATGGGTCTAAGTAACTAGCAGGCTAGCAGCTTTATAAAGAGATTCTACCCTTTTTATTATTACAGGAGAATTGCCAATTGGATCAACATTTGTAACTGGTCCATTCTCCTCAGGATAAAACTTCCTGACTATTTTCTCATCCTTAACAGGCGTAATGTAAAAAAATGGAAAAGCAGCTGGATGTCCTCCGTTAGCCAAATTGGGAAGAGGATTTACAAAAATGTGATCAGGCTCTGCCATCAAAACATATCTGCATTGAAAGAAGAGCATCCAATTCTGTTTCAGGTATTAGTAACATAAAGAATGTATCACTTAATGTAAAAGATCTTACTCTTCCTCTATTGTTGTCTTCTCCAGCCATTGCACAAAGGCCCATGGTCTATTTAGAACAATGTATCCCTGCATACAGGTTAAGTGATATATTAGAAAATCATTCAGTAGTATCGAATGAAGAGGAAAAGAAAATACATTCAGATATACATAAAATTCAAACATAAAAGAAACTTCTGAGCACAACATTGAAAATTTACTTTTGACAATAACTTAAATAACCAAAAACTAAGAGAGGAATACAATAAGTAGAGACATGCAAAGTTAAGCCTTGGAAAAAAGTCAACATTTATTTGCTTTTAAGAAAGTTATATCATAGAAGTAGATTGAACCCTACTTACAAGGATGAAGTAAATGCCACACAAAACATTTGAAGTCTGAAGTAGTGAGCTTTAAACTCTTCTCCTTCAAAGATCGAAAGAGGAAAGTCATCTAAACCTTTTAGAATGTCAACCATCTGAATCAGCCCAAAACTGAAATTGTGTAATGGTTTTTCTAAGTGATGCATTGCATTTCCTCCAACATAAATATTTATTTAACACCAAATAATTTCATCAGACTTTACTCATTTTGTATCAGCAAAGGATTCTTGATCCCCATGTTGACTTGTCAAGGAGAACAAAGTATCACTCATAGAAAAATAAAGATAGGTAGATAAACATACAAAAACATGTATTATATATCAATAGACTTTAATGGTCACATAGAATGTTTCTAGGAGCAACTAAAATATCTTTTAATGCATAAGCTGAAATCAAAGAAGACAAGAAAAGAAAGATAGTAAATAATTAACAAACAGCATCGATAACAGCAACCTCACCCGGTCCAGACCCGGTGGAAGAGGATCAACCACAACAGTAGGAATTTCATCCATCAAGTTGTCTGGATTTCCTGAATGTAGAATTCGGGTGAATCCTCCCATCTCTGACCCAGGCAAGTTCTTTTTCTTTTTGTACCAATAATACATGATGCGACATTGCCATTTGTTGTATGGAGCATCAGTAGCTGTTAAGGCAACATGAAAGGGTAATTTGGATGTCTTCCGATTCTTTACATTCTCAGGCATCTCAACAACAGGATCAAAAAATAATCTACCATCCCTTGCATCAACTGCCAAATTTCCTGAAAGTCTGTTGTGGATTAACGTTGTTACCAAATTATAAGTTGCAAAGGAAGAGCCAAGAACCAAAAGAATCAGAAATGATGGTGAAGCCTGTGCCATGGTCTTCCTACTACGATTAGATATCAAAATATCATGGGCTGAACTTCCTCAGTTCTTTACAGAGCACATTCTCTACTCCGTTAACCTATAAACAAATAACTATTAGTTCCAGTGTACATTTCTCATTTCATCCACAGAAGATTAAGATGAAGTTTCATGAAGTGATCTGAAAAACCAAACTGCAAGAAATCAAAAAGCAACAAATTAACAATTTAAAAAATGCTTTGCAATAATCCTAATTAATGATTCAACATTCAATAGCAGTCACCATGATAAATCAGAACAATTTAACCAACTAAAGCAGGGGGAAAGCAACAAATTATTGAGATAGAAAGAAAAGAAACTGGAAAGTAGGAATAAAGAGTAAGCAGTGCAATATATTACCCAACCAAAAAAAAATTCATGAAGAGATCAATAATGATATTGGAAGATATGGTAATCCTTTATTGGTAGGCATCCACTAATTGCAGTGTGCCCTGTCTTAGAGTTGAAACAACCTATCTAACTCCTAAGTTTACCCTCACCAAAAATATAATGAAGTTGGAAGAGACATGTATAATACAGAACTTCGGAAACACAAAAAAATAAATAAATCTCTCCATATCTCTCTCTATACGTATATATACTGATAACACAGGAGGTCCATAACATAGGAGGTCCGTGACATTGGAAGTAGGAAAACGGCAAGGATTATCAATTGAACCCAACTATACCATACTAACCTCCTCGCCAAATTGGCATTATATGGGGGGGGTGTGTATTGTTCATACATTAACACTATAAATGGAAAAAGTAGGAACCAACATTCTTTGTTTTTACCATAAATCTTAGCATATATTTGGGAGTTTTGCCGAGAGTGGGATGAAGTGGTCATTAATGGATAGGGTGGGGTTTGGCCGGGAGGAGCAGGAAGGGGAAGAGTTCCCAGTTCGAAAATATAATATAAAAAAATTAAAAAGATGGTAACTCATTTTCCATTATTTAGAAGTTATAATATCATTAATGGAGTGGAGTTAGTTTGAAAAGTGAAATTTCTAATATTATCCTTATGTATATTTTCTTTTACTCAAAATCTCTCTATTTGATCTCATTTATAATAAATAAGTTAATGTGATATTGTTTAATCATGTAGCTGACCTCACTTTGTTGTTGATGTTTGTTGTATATTTTCTTTTACTTGAATCAAAGAAAAGTGAAAGAGGTAAAAAGAAAAGAAACTCAAACAATCTCAAACCTCCTAACTGGGAGGGGTTTGAAAATTGGAGTGTAAGGTGAGTTCAAATGATTTCTCACCCAATCCTCACCTATCCCCCCTCGTTACTGATTAATATGCAAATAATGATTTGAATATCAAACCCAACCCTCCGCACCCCACCTCATCCCCAACAACCTCTTAAGGTAACCAAAATTGATAAGAACCACGGTTCAAGGAGGCCATACAGGGAGGAAAAGAAAGTACAGAATTAGAAACAGCGAGTGCATAATTTTCAGGATTTGTATCAAACACATTCAAAGCCATCATTCACTACTAACTGAGCGAAATTATTGCACCAAAAGTAATTTGACTGATGTTCATTCAACCCAAAATTCAAACAATCAAGTAACTGTAGTAGATATTGCTAATAAGAAGTCCTACCCGAAAATCCAAATGGGTAACCAGAATAAATGCGGAAATCAAGCGCAAACAAGAATACCCAGCAAAAAAGGTGCACAGTCACGGGAAGATACTAAGTTAGTGCTTATTGTTCAGAATCCTGCTAGTGAATAAACTTGAAGAAAATGAAAGGAGTAACTTAGAATGGCATTTGAGATCAGAAAGAAAGAGAAATGTTGACCTTAGCTTGTACTTTGCAATTTGCAGTCTTAGTTTCCACGGTGGATCATCACGGCGGCGAAATCTTTAAAGCCATAGATTCACTCTTTCAATTTCTTTTTTCTTTTAAATTGACTTTATTCTAAATCTTTTTTATTTTTTTTATTAATTTTTTTCATCCAAGCCTGGTTGTCTTTTTGTCTTTTTATTTATTTTTTGTATTTTTTTATTTCTTAATAATCACCAATCCTGGCTGGAATGGAATCCGACATGATACGAATTGGCTGGCCTAGTTGGGTTTTCGTTTCTTTAGTTGTTTTTGTTTAATTTTTTATGGAATGGAGGCCTAGTTGTTTATTTTTAATATTATAAATATATAAGTAATATTAATCGTATTAATTAAAATATAATATTTACGTTTACTTCAATAAAATAAAAATAAAATAATTTTATACAATTATTAATTTAATATTTTACAAATTTTTAAAAAAATTACTTTTATCTTTTTTAAAATTTACACACACTTTTTCTAATTTTAATTTATATAAAAGTAGTTTATTTATTTATAAAATTATTAATAAAACTTATAATTTATATATTTTTTATTTTAAAAATATAATTTAATGTAATAAAAATCATGACAATATTAAATTAATACTTATTAAAATTTAAAATAAAATAAAAAGTTGATGTAATTTTTTTAAATTTTTAAAATATTTTTAGAATATCACTGTGACAAAGCTGTAATGAGGTTAACGTAAATTATTTTAAATTTTATATATTATTAAATTTTGTTTTAACTTGAATATTTTTTAGTCTGCCAAAAAAAAAAGTGGTGCTATCATTTAAGACTTTTAAAATGGTGACATCAGAATAACTCTTGGAGTTTTCTTTTTATTATTATTATTATTATGGTTAAGAATATTCAAGCCTGTTTTTCAGATAATTTTTAAAGTAAATGTTGATTATTAAAGTGATATAAAAATTTTTGTAAATTATTAAATTAATAATACACTATCTTTTTTAAAATAAGTGCTTTTGTTAAAATAATAATAATAATAATAACTTATCTTAAGTTGCATGAAAATGGAGAGACATTGGATTTTTAGTGGGGGAGTTGCTACTTAGCGAAGAAGAAAATCAAAATTTGACTTCTTGGCCAACTTTCCTTTCCAAATTGATTGAAAAAATCGTAAATACGAGGGCTTCGAAGCAAATAATAAAAGATAATTTTTTTTTGATAAAGTGTAAGTGTAGGCTTCTTTATTTGTTGGTTGCTTTCAGTTGGATAGAATAATATATGTTCAAGTCACACATGGGTATATGATATTTATATCATTCTTATATTTTTTTTTGTCAAAAAAGAAAAAGACGTGCATAAATTACTAAATAAAATGGACTGCTTTAATTAATTATTACTAAATCTTTTATTCATCTATATTAATATATATATATATATATATATATATATATATATATATATGTATTTGGTACACACTCCTTGGCTGCTAAGTCAACTCTTTTAAAACTATTTGATTTGTGAAATAAAATCACAATTTACGAATATCAAACATAAAAAGTATATACTTTATCTTTTATAATATTTAATTTAATTACATATATATTATATTTTTTATATGTTAAAAATTGGTAAGAGTAATTTTGAAAATTGTCAAATATTTTCAAAAATATTAATGTCAACCACACATAAGAATATTAAATTCTCAATAATGTAGTAATACTTGCTTAAAAATGTTTGTGATGAACTAAATATGTAAATGTTATATTTTGGAGAACGTGATTTTCAATAATCACAGTCTCATAAATTTTTTATTCTATTTGAATTTATATATAATATTATTTAACTTTACAATGAATAGCATTATTTTTTATTATTTTTAAATATAAAAATCTTAGTATTGAATAAAATTATTTAATTGCCTTAATTATCATGTTCGAATATATGATAAAACGCTAGTAAAGAAGAATAACATCAATACTCTAAATAAAATTAAATTTATATTTAAAAATTATGAATATAACAATGTCGAGACAAAAAAAAAATTAAAATTTCGTTTGGTACATAAAATTGAAATGATGGAATAAAAATATTTATTTTATTTCATCAAATAACATTGTTTGGTTATCACCGATAAAATTTATATTACTTCACAAGAACGTATTACCACCTAAAAAAAAAAATGAGATAAAGAGAATGAAATTCAAGTTAAAATAATATTTTTTTAATCAAATAAATAATAAAAATATTTAAAAATAAATAAATAAATTAAAAAATATTTACAAAAAAAAACTTAAAAAAATTTGACTTGTTATCTGTAAAATAATAAATAAATATTTTTTCAAAAAAATAAATAAATATTCTATAAATAAATAAATTAATTAAATAATATTATTTATTATTGATAAAAAAATAATATTTAAATTATTTTTTAAAATATTAATATTTTTAATAAATTTTTTATATTAATAATTATTTTTTATTTATATTATTTTTAAATAAATTTTTAAGTTAATTTTACAACATTTCATTCTATTTTATTTTATAGTGTATCAAATATATTTTTTTTACAACATTATATTTCATTCTATTCTATTCTCAATCTTTATTTCTATTTTTTTCTTTATCACTAACCAAACAACACCTAATAATTTTAAAAACTTAATTGCACAAAAATATAGAAGTATATAATAATCGCCCTAGCATAACATAGTCTCAATTTTCAAGAATATGCCAAGTTTGATTTTTTAAAATTAAAGCATAATTAAGAGAAAATCATTTCTTTGTGTCTCTCATGAAATTCAATAATTTATATTTTTTTACTATTACAATCAGAAATTTTTTCGAACTTTGCTCATGTTAAATCACTCTAATAAATTATTTTAAAAGTTTACTCTCTCATATTAATTTATTAAAATACTCTAAACATGGAATATAAATGAATAATAAACATAAAATAGTGCTTCATAAATTCTCAGCTCATCCGGAGCATGCCATCATTAATTAATATATAGAAATCAATCGACAAAGTATAACGTTTCTGATAAATTAGAAGTTTAAAAATGAAAATTAAAAAAAAATAACAATAGGGTTGAATTCTGGAAGTTTCTTCTTCTTTTTTTCTCAATTATCTTGGCAATTGACTTTATTAATCACTGGGTTGTAGTTAAGACTTTTATTTTATCTTATTTTCAACCTTTTTTAATATTTTTCTTAAATTGTTTTACATATTTTTTTTTGTTGAAAAAAAATCAAATGTACAGATATTTCTTTCCTTTTTATATTCTGTGGATCATTAAATTTTCCTTTTTATTCAAATCCCTTCTTCTCGCCAAACTAACCCACGTGTACGATCATGGGTTCAACCCTAGGTCTCTAGCTTTTTTTTTCTTTTTTTTCTTTTTTTTTATGGAAAAAATAGTGTAAGAAATAAGTGTACTATTCTGAAACCGAGAACGCGTTGAATAAACACTCTCCAACGTGACGCTTTTAAAATTAAACTTTTGTTTTTTTTCTTAAATTTAAACAATTACTATTATTATGACCAATAAATATTGAATCCGTGCCAAGTTTTCTCTATTTTAATGAAGTTTTGAGCATTATAGGACATGCTTATTTTACATTTTTAAAAGTAATTAAAAGCCCATTGACTCTCCGCCCCTGGTTAACAAAGTATTTGACATTTATGTCAAATGTAGAATTTAGGAAGGTAGTAATAGAGTTGGGCATGAAGTTTTTCACCCTTCAAATATTTAAATTAATTTTGAAAAATTATAACATTGCACTTGGAAGAGAGTTTAGATACATAAAGAATAAAAAGATTAGAGTAAAGACACAATACAATACAAATTACAGTGAGTGTGAAGTATTTTGCAGTTAGAGTAATAAAACAAATAAATTTTCAAGTAAAAACATTCAAGGACAAGCATTCATGTCCTAGGGGTTTCAAGAATAGGAGGACAAATAAGAAATGGTTAACAAATATCCAAGGCAGCACGAAATACGACAGATATGCACATCTTGCACCAGCACGAAGCACTACTATGCTGTGTTTTTGTGATGCCCTATTTTGCTTCTGCAACCCAAAAAATGCAAGTTTTTAACTCCCATTATTGGTCCTTAAGATCTAAAACTCTTAAACTTTGTTCCATCATTGTGTGTGTATATATATATATATATATATATATATATATATATATATATATATATATATATATATATATATATATATATATATATATATATATATATAAACATCCTTATATTTTCAACCTACAAGATGGCAACTCAAAACAATTCCAACCACAGAACTAAAACCAAATAGAACAGAGATTCAACCATATAGTAAAAACTATATATACATATATTGTTGTGGAAATTTGAGCTATTTTTTCACCAATAGCAAATTTAATAATGGCTTACAATGATAAATAAAAAGCATAAAAGTAAACAAAGAGAATACCAAGATTTAACGAGGTTCGGCCAATTGTGCATACGTCCCCGGATACCACTACAAATATATTCTTCAGAGAAAATACAAAAGAGAGAAAATCAACTAAGCCTTTAGAAGAGCTAGAAGGTTTCAAAGTTTGGTGTGAAATTTCACTAAGGGGAAGCTTTTATTTATAGCCTCCCTTTCCTACCCAAATCCAAAATCCCATCGATGTGGGACTTTGGGAGTCAACCAAAAAACCAACAAATCTCCACCTTGGCGACCGAAGTCCCAAAAGTTACAAAATTTTCTCTCACAGTAATACTATCTTTAGTAGTGTCTTCCAATGCACCTACGGTGCTATCCATCTGCAATCTTCACAATATTGATCAAATTCATACAATGGTAAAACTTGATCGATGTCACTATCTTGGTCATCATATCTATAGGATTTTCAACTGTCTGGATCTTCTGAATTAGTATATCACCTTCTTCCAGAATCTCCCTTACGAAATGATATCGAACATCTATATGCTTCGTGTGTGCGTGATAAACTTGGTTCTTTGTTAAGCAAATAGCACTTTGACTGTCACAATGCACCTTGATGTGCTTCTGACCAACTCTCAAGTCCTTCAGCAATCCTTGAAGCCAAATAACCTCCTTAACAGCCTCTGTAACATCCATATACTCTGCCTCTGTAGTAGACAAAGCAACTATTGAATGCAAAGTTGACTTCCAACTAACTGGTGCATTTGCAAGTGTAAACACATAACCAATAGTTGATCTTCGTTTATCCAAATCATTAGCATAGTTGAAATCACAATATCCAACTACATATTGACCAATTTTTTTATCCTGCTCAAATAACAACCCAACATCTACGGTGTTCCGAATGTACCGTAGAATCCATTTGACAGCTTGCCAATGTCCTTTGCCAGGATCATGCATATACCTGCTCACAACCTCAACTACTTGTGAAATGTCAGGTCTCGTACACACCATAGCATACATCAAGCTACCAACAGCGTTTGCATAAGAAACTTTTGCCATATTCGGAGATAAATCAGCACTAAGTTTCATATGAGGAGCAAGCGGAGTACTTATAGGTTTTGACTTGTCATTTATGCCAAAACGTTGCAGCACCTTTCTCAGATATTGTTTCTGAGTTAGACAAAGTTGCCCCAATCGTCTGTCTCTATTTATCTCCATGCCGAAAATCGTCTTAACTTCCCCTAAATCTTTCATCTCAAATTCTTGCTTTAGTTGAGCTTTCAGCTTGTCAATTTCTCCAGAATTCCTTGAAGCTATCAACATATCATCAACATAAAGAAGAAGATAGATAAAAGATCCATCTTGTAGTTTGTGCAAATACACACAATGATCGTATTTGCTTTTTGTGTACTTCTGTCCCAACATAAACTTGTCAAATCACTTGTACCACTGTCTTGGAGATTGCTTCAATCCGTACAATGATTTTTCAAGTTTGCATACCATATTTTCTTTTCCAGCAACCTTGAACCCCTCCGGCTGAGTCATATAGATTTCCTCCTCCAAGTCTCCATGTAAAAATGCAGTTTTTATATCAAGTTGAATTAGTTCCAAATCCAGTAGAGCTACCAAGGCTAGTAAGATTTTGATGGAGGAATGTTTCACCACTGGAGAAAAAATTTCATTGTAGTCAATTCCCTCCATTTGAGCATAGCCTTTAGCTACCAATCTCGCCTTGTAGCGAATGTTTTTATTGTCAGGAAATCCTTCTTTCTTTGTATATATCCACTTGCATCTAATAGTTTTCTTTCCCTTCGACAAACTTGTTAGCTTCCATGTATGATTCTTATGAAGAGACTGCATCTCTTCATTCATAGCATTCCTCCACTCCTCATCTTCGAAATTTTGAATTGTTTCTTGATAAGTGGTAGGAATTTTATCATTCACTATTATATATGCGTGAGCCACCGTATCACTAAATCGAGCAGATTTGTGTCTTACCCGTTGTGACTTCCTTAATGTAATTGGTTCTTCTTGCTAATGAGATTCTTGGGTTGGAATCTCTTCTTCATTTGACTCTTCTTCTGCCATAGGAGTTTCTCCATCTTTGTACATAACTGAGTTAATTCTCCTTTCAAACTCCACCTACTGCGGAGCACTATTGATATGTTAAATGTTATCCTTCTTCAACATGGCAGATTCATCAAAGGTGACATCTCTGCTAAGGATTATCTTCTTTGTTTCAAGACACCAGAGGCGGTATCCTTTAATACCAGTAGTGATTCCCATAAAGAGCGCCTTCTTGGCTCTTGGATTCAACTTCGATTCCTTCACATGATAATATGCAACGAAACCAAATACACGTAAGGAATCATAATCAGTAACAGATTTTCTAGACCAAACCTCCAAAGGAGTTTTACCACCAATTGCAGTTGATGGTAAACGATTAACAAGATGGCTTGCATATCTCATAGTCTCAGCTCAAAATTTTCTGCCCAACTCAGCATTGGACAGCATACACCGAACTTTCTCCAACAATGTCCGGTTCATGCGTTCAGCCACCCCGTTCTATTGTGGTGTATGTCTAACTGTGAAGTGTCTCACAATTCCTTCATCTTGACAAATTTTATCAAACGGATCACTTCGATATTCACCTCCATTGTCTGTTCTAAGCTGTTTGATCTTTTTGCCAGTCTGAGTTTCAATCATCTTTTTCCACTTAAGGAAACAATCTAACACTTCATCCTTTGACTTCATAGTGTACACCCACACTCTTCGAGATAAGTCATCAACAAAGGTAACATAATAGTGTTTTCCTCCCAAAAAAGCTGTCTTGGAAGGACCCCACACATCAGAGTGAACATAATCTAGAATACCCTTGGTATCATGGATTGCAGTGCCAAATTTCACCTTCTTCTGATTTCCCATCACGCAATGCTCGCAGAAGTCTAACTTACAGGTTTTCACATCTTTCAATAATCCTTGTTTCACCAGAATTTGCAATGATTTTTCACCTGCATGCCCCAATCGCATGTGCCACAACTTAGTTGCATCTGACCCTTCATCATCAAGAGTTGCAACTGTAGCTGTCCCAACAATTGTATTACCATCATAGTAATACAAATTATTCTTCCAGGTGCTTTTCAACATCACCAGAGCTCCAGAGACTATCTTCAAAACTCCATCTCGCATTGTCACCGTCAATCCTTTGGATTCTAGGACTCCCAAAGAGATGAGATTTTTCTTCATGTCAGGTACATATCTGATCTCTGTCAAAACTCTAGTTGATCCATCATAGTTCTTTAAGTAGACTGAACCGATTCCAGTTGTTTCACAAAATGTGTCGTTACCCATGTAGACAACTCCACTGTCTATTTCTTTGAACTCAAAGAACCACTCCCGGATATGACAAATATGTTGGTTGCATGCTGAGTCAAACAACCACTTGTCAGATCGCATTGTGGAGGTTGTAGCAACCAGTGAAAGATCCGAATCTTCATCACTGTATTCAGCAGCACATGATTCTGCAACAACTTTGCATTTTTCAACTTTACCCTTATTTTTCAATTTCAAGCAATCTTTCTTCCAGTGCTCCTTCTCTCTACAAAAGGCACATTCATCTTTACTCGGTCTGCCTCTTGACTGAGATTTCCCTCTTCTTCCTTTCTTCTGGCCTTGTGGTCTGCCTCTAACTACCACTGCTTCTGCAACCACCTTTGCATGCTTGCTTTCCTCCCTATCTTTTTTCCTCAATTCATGACTATATAGAGTACTACATACTTCACTAAGGGAAACTTTTTCTTTCCCATGAAGTAACATAACTTCTCTAAATTTATACTCTTCAAGAAGTGAAAATAGCAACATTAATGCCAGATCTTCATCTTTGAAGGTTTCATCAAGGTTCCTCAAATCAGCTACTGCCTTGTTAAAAGCAGTAATATGATCGTTCATGGTGGTATTCAGTTGATAACTAAACCGAAACAACTTCTTCTTCATAAAGAGCTTATTGTGACCGCTCTTCTTCAATAATTTCTCCTCCAGTGCCTTCCACAGCTTACTTGCAGAAATTTCCTTTGAGAAATAATATTTTTGCTATCTGGAAAGGCATGATCGAATAGTACCACATGCTAACCGATTGATGATCTTCCATTCTTTTTCTTCAATTTCATCTGGTTTCTCCTCTTCAATAGCAATGTCTAGACCTTGCTGGAAAAGCGCGTCTAGAACTTCACCTTGCCACATTTCGAAATGACCCGTACCGTCAAAGATCTCCACCGCAAATCTTGCATTTGGCGCAGCAAATCTCGTCAAAATTGACGATAAAAAAGCTGCTGAAGTTGATGTAGTGGAAACTGTGACTTTCTGAGTCTGCTCCTTATCATCAGCCATTTTTGCTCAAAAGTAAAAAAAATTATCAGTAATAATTTAGTCAGAAACACCAGGAAAATTCTCAGGAAAAACTGGAGGAATCACACGGTCCCACTTAAAAATCAATTTCTTTAGACAGAACTTTCCTAGACATACACTTAATTTAAACAATATATTACTAACAATTTTAACACCAAATTACACAAAAAAATCTCAAGAAATTTTTTCTAATGTAGAAGATTAGTTAAAACCGCAACCACAGAGCATACTAAAATTTTTAAGAGAAATCGCAACCAAAAGCTCTGATACCAATTGTTATGGAAATTCGAGCTATTTTTCCACCAATAGCAAATTTAATAATGGCTTACAATGATAAATAAAAAGCAGAAAAGCAAATAAAGAGAATACCAAAATTTAACGAGATTCGGCCAATTGTGCCTACGTCTCCGGACACCACTACAAATATATTTCTCAGAAAAAATACAAAAGAGAAAAAATCAACTAAACTTTTAGAAGAGTTAAAAGACTTCAAAATTTGATATAAAATTTAACTAAGGGGAAGCTTTTATTTATAGCCTCCCTTTTCTACCCAAATCCAAAATCCCATCGACGTGGGACTTTGGGAGCCAACCAAAAAACCAACATATATATCAACACATAGCTTCTCATATAGTTACTTGATAACTCATTGGGAGAATCCTCAGTGAAAAAGTGCAAGAGTTTGTAAAACACTAGAGTTTTCCCCTAAACTTTGATTCAAGTTGGATTTGTAAAAATTGAAAATTTACTATAAATTCTACCTCAACTCCTTCTAAATGCTTTTCTCTTCAACATTGCTTCAGATGCTTCTTGGCCTCTCCTCTTTCCCTACGCCACTCACTTCTTAGATCCACGCCTCCTCCTTCTCCTCCTCTTTTTCTCTTTCCTTCTTTCCTCTCGCTTTTTCTACTGATATTTTCTCTCCTTCCCGTAAATCCTACCCTATCTGAAGAAAATATCTCCGCTACCCCATTAAATAATCCATGAGCTGCCACTCTAAGAATTAAATTGCTAGCCAAGTGAGGTGCCAAGCTAAACCTACGTGAAATTAGTGTTTTCTCTTATATTTTTTTCATTCTTTTTACACTCTTTTTTTTAATGTTATTATTTATTTACTTCATTTTTTTGTTTTATTTATAATACTAATGAAATTTACAAATGTAGTTAAAAATTTTTTTCTCACATCTTAAATTTTTATTCCAAATTTTACATTTCATTAATTGAATATTCTATAATATAACATTCTTAATTATTTTTAATAAGTAAATATTTCCTTAAGAAAAAATAGAATTAATATACTTATCTTAGTTTCTAAAATTATCACATTTATTTCATCATAAAAAATTCTTATTCTTTCTTAGTTTCCTCTTAAATATTTTTTTGAATATTTGTTTTGTGAAAATTTTACAACAATTAAAATTTAAAGATGTTACACTCAGGGAGAAGAAATGCTTACTTCCAAACGGTGTGTTTTAAAATTTTTGTTTTATTAGTTATTGATTACGTGAACAATGAATTAATAGTTAATTTGATACACAAGTATTTAATATGTCACATTAACTTTCAATTTAGATAAAGATAACAGAGAGAGTTATTTGTTTGACAATTGTTTAATATAAAAATTAATTTTTACATTAATATATATATATTTAGAGACTAAATCATAGGTATATAATAAATTTATGAATCAAAATATATATTTTTTCTTATAATAATATTCATTTTACGTATAAAATATGTAAAAAAATAATTTTATATATTATTTAAATAATATAAATACATGAATTTTAAAAAATTTTATATTTATTATATTCAAATATCTTAAAAATAAATTTTTAAAAAACTAAAATTTCTATATATCATATACTACTTTAAAAATTTTCAAGTTTTACTTAACATAACACTCAACTCTAAACACATATAGAGATCTAATGACAAAAACAATAAGTGAGTTTTGTTGGCAAAAATATTTTTATTTTTTAAAATATATTTTTGTTTAAATTTTTTTATTATTTCAAAAACATATTTGTTTTATGAAGTTAAAATGTTGTGCATATTTATTTTTAAATTTAATGAGTATAAATTTTACTTAATTTTTGAATATAATTTTTTTATAATTATGATATTATTTGGATTTTATTTAATAATTATGATATATTTTATTTTAAAATTTAAAATTGTTCCCTATTATTTTTTGGAAATACTTTTTAAAATTTTTTTATCATATTTTACCAAACACATTTTCATTTATATTTTCTTAAAATTTTATAATAATATTCATTTTTAAAGTCGTCCAAAAATTTGAATTGCCATATCTGACCGCAGACGATCGCAGCCGTAAAATATTCACGCACCACCTAACCGTAACGCCCTCTTTATTAGCCTCGCCTCATCCCAAAGCTTTTGGAGCCAAAGATTCATCACAGAGAAAGAGCGATGGCAGGGGTGGCCGGAGCAACATCGCCGGCGATCAAGGTGGCGGCCCTTTGTGGGTCCCTGCGAAAAGGCTCATACCACAGAGGCCTTATACGTTCTGGTGCACTCTCTCACACACTCTCTATCTCTTTGTTCTTGGTTTCTCCTTTAATTCGATGTTGATTTTGTGCATTGGGTTTTGATTTTGGTGAGTTTGATGGTAGCAATCGAGCTGAGCAAGGGACCCATCGAAGGTATTGAAATCGAATACATCGACATTTCTCCTCTGCCCATGCTGAACACCGATCTTGAGAAGCAGGGGACTTACCCTCCTGTCGTTGAAGCGTTTCGCCAGAAGATTCTTGAGGCCGATAGTATTCTTTTTGCCTCTCCCGAGTATAATTATTCCGTCACAGGTACGATTCTCCAACTTCATCCCTCCTGGGTCTTGTAATTGCTTCCAGAAACCCATAATCACAAAAGCTTTAGTGGCTGCAACCATGGGAATTTGTGCGAGTTGTATTGTGTGGGTAGAGGTTATATAAAATTTACTATTCATCTGAAAGGAAAAGAACAGAATCAGTGATGATCTCATGTAGCTTCTGGTAAAATCTCTCAGAACAGCATATAAAGGATAATTCAGTAAATTTGTTAAAAAAATACTCGTTAAAAAAATAAACAAATTTTTCTCTTCTCTTAATTCTCTTAATGAAGTGTTTTGGGTGCCATAATAGTAAATTTGTTTTTATTTTTTTCTCAAGAGACTTGAAGTCCAATGCTTGTTCTTTATTTTAGAACCGGATGAAAAATATGTACAGGTAGTCAATAACCATGTCAAACATAAAGGGGTCCACTTTTTAACACGCTGATGTATCTTTTTATGATTGTTATTGTAGTGGCTTTAAATTTCAGTCACCATTGTTGACTTTTCAAAAAAATTTGCAAGCCAACATGTTGAGCTATGTGTTCTTGTTACATTTTGTTTTATTTTATTTTAATAACATTATATTCATTTTAATTTCATTAAATCATCAAAAAATATCAAAATTTAAAATTTATTTTGATTTCTTAAAAAATATTTTTATTTTGATATTTGAAAAATATGTGTTTTAATTTAATTGTTTTAAAATTTAATTTGTTAAACATTTTACTTAAAATAAAAATGAATTTTTTCTATTTTATTTTAAAATAAATAGTTCTTTTGATTTCTTAAAGATATATACATTTTTAATTTTATTTTTTAAATTTTATTTTGTCAATTTAATCTTTTAGATATTAAATTATTTTAAAAAAATATTTTACTTTATTAATAAATATTTAACACATTATTTTACCTATTATAATTATATAGTTTATTTGATAATATAATTTAGTTAAATAATCATTTTAATTCGTGAAGAAACAGTTTTGTTTAATTTATTAAAATAAATTAAAAATAAAAACAAAAAACAAAAAATTAAAAACACGATAAAAGATAGTGTTTAACACATTTTTATTTTATTTTTTATCACTAAGAGTTCATATAATTTAAATAAAAATATAATTTAAATAAATTTTTATTTTGCTTATTTAAACAAATTTATTAAGTTTTTATTAATAAAAATAAGATGAGAAAAATAATTTTTTAAATAAAAAATAATTTTAATGATTTAATTAAATTAAAATAAATATATTATTATTAAAATAAATTTTTAAAAAAACGTGACTTTTTGTCGCGTTTTGGATGCACACCATACTCTGTTCCATATCCAAAAATAAGATAGTCATTCTCTTGAACTATTTATACAATTAACTTAAATAAAATCAGTTAAATAAATCAAACGACTCTATAGCAACATTTTCATCCTATAAATAGCTTTTGTGGGCAAGCTTTTGTGAAACACACCAGAAAAGTTGCAAAGCAATGTGTTGTGGCCTCTTGAACCACCTATGGATGACTTTTAATGCTAATTACATTTTCATCCTATAAATAGCTTTTGTGGGCAAGCTTCTGAGAAACACACCAGAAAAGTTGCATAGCAATGTGTTGTATGAAGGAGTTTGAGTGTAAAGTCATATATCGGTGAAAAAAATATTATGAGATATTTTTTATTGTATTTGGCAGTGAAAAAATGTTGAGTTATTGTTATTTTTTTATTGTATTTGGGGTGTAGATTTTGAGTGTATCTAAGTCATTTTTTTATTCTTTATTTGTTTTCTTTAATGAAAATTTATTTGTCATTTTCTTTTGTAAACTTGGGATAAAAATTGAACCACATTAGTTCTTGTATGTATTATTTTATCTCCTTGTTAATTTCATTATTGAGTCTTTCAATTTTAACAATTATTTATAAACTGGATTTACTTAAGAATATATTAAACTTGAGGGACTCTTCATAGATTCCTAACCAATTGTCTCTGATGTAAGCTTCTTCTAGGTAACTTTTGTTTCTTTCTTTCTTTCTGTATCAGCTCCGCTAAAGAATGCAATTGATTGGGCATCAAGATCACCCAATGTATGGGCTGATAAAGCAGCTGCCATTGTAAGTACTGGAGGAAGCGTTGGAGGGGCAAGATCACAGTATCACCTTCGCCAAATTGGAGTGTTTCTGGATCTTCATTTCATCAATAAACCAGAGTTCTTCCTGAAAGCATTCGAACCTCCTCCAAAGTTCAATGATGTTGGCGACTTGATTGATGAAGATGCCAAGAATAAGCTAAAGCAAATCCTTCTATCATTGCAGGCGTTTACCCTGCGACTTAAAGGCAAATGCTAGCACAACTTCATGCCTAGAAAACTGTTGAATAACCTTTGGATTTCAGACTCTCCATTAAGCTATTGCAA
This sequence comes from Gleditsia sinensis, assembly GCA_037074535.1. Lineage (NCBI taxonomy): Eukaryota > Viridiplantae > Streptophyta > Magnoliopsida > Fabales > Fabaceae > Gleditsia > Gleditsia sinensis. The sequence goes on along the minus strand of CM073466.1, from coordinate 66,201,552 downwards.
TTGCACTGTTTCCTATTTTTCCTTCTTGTTATGGTATCAAAATTTATTACTAGCTATGAATCCGATTTGTTGAATGATGTTGATTCATCTTGTATTAAATAATCACAATGATAAGTGAGTAGTTGTAATTTTATGGAGAGAGATTTGGATAGTTTGTGAAAGATTTATCTTGACGTTTCACATATGTTTTTATTGTAGAGTCATGAAGTTTGATTCTCTGCTCTACTCTCTCTCTCTCTCTCTCCCCCCCCCCCCTCCTTGAATAGGCTCATTGCTAAGCAAATATATAATATTTTGAAATTCTCTTTGAAAAAGTGGTCTACCTTAAAAAAATGATGAGAATGGGAGGAAATGAATGAAATGAGAGTGAAAAAGATTAAAATATGTAATTTATTATTAATAAATAAAATAAAATAAATAATATTTAAACTATTTGTTAATATTATTAATAAAATTTAATTTAAACTTTTATATTACTAATTGTTTATTTTATTATTTACTTATTTTTAGTAATTTTTCAGGTCAAAATAATATGATTTTAATAGTTTTATTTTTTAAAAATATTTTTATCTTTTTGTTAATTTTTTATTTTATTCCTATATTATTTAATATATACTAAACGTAAAAATGTAATAAAAATTTATTTTTTTATATCATATTAAATATAATTTTAATAATTATATTATATTATATTATATTACATTTTATTTATAATTTTCATTTTCATTTCTTCTTTTGTCAGCAATTAAATAAAGCATTAGTATTTATCTTTGGTTTTTCTTTAAAATTTATTAAATATATCTTTGTTTATAGTTAAAAAAAGATAATTATCTCTATTTACATTAAGTATGAAAAATGTGTATATTAATTACTTCATTATACTTTGTGATTTATTTTTAAATTATCATTATATTAGGGATTATAATTATAAATTTAAACAAATAATTAATTTATAAATGTAACATTCAACTTGATTGATTTAAGATAAGGTATTATTGATAAATAAAAAAATTACTTATCTTATAAATATTTAAAACGCATAAATTTATAAATATATTTTGAAGACGAGTTTGAAAAATTAAGATCTTTATCTCAACATGAACTTTAACGATTTAATATATTAGTATGCTAAAATAACATTAGAACAATATTTAATAAAAATTTTACGTACTAACTTTCTATCATTGTTATTCTTTATAAGTTTTGTTTAACTAAGAATCTGTCTCTTTCGATTTTTCCACATAAAAAATTAAAATAACAGCCATTTAAAGCCATTAAAATTCAAAAAGTCTCTTTTAATGAAAAACGGTTACTCTCTCCGAATTTGGAGACAGTGAATAACCCAAAAATTCAGTTGAAAAACAGGGCGAGAATGGGGCACACAGAAAATAAAAATAAAAAATATCATGGGCCAGCGTCTCTCTCTCGTTTATTAATATTTAATATTTTAATATAATTTTTTGAGAACTTGTGGCCGTAGACCATAGTCCATTGATATTTCGATAGTCAAAAATTGGATTGGACTGACAGCTTCGACTTTGACTTGGAAGACCCATCCACGATTCTGATCCGGACGACAGTGGGAATATTTCATTTCGTAAGCAATAAGGTGTAAAACAATTATATAAAAATATTAAAAAAAATTTATAAGTTATTTATTAACTAAGCTAATAACTAAGAGATGTAAATATATAATAGTTCTATAAATTAAAAAAATAATTTTTTTTCTAAAAAGTACAAAATAATAATAATACTAATAACCAAGTAGAATTGTTGAAATTAAAGGCATACAGCTATATATTGAAAAAAAAATTACAATACAAAAAAAAATCTAGAAACGATTTTTTCATAACTTTAAGCATCATTTTAAAATTTTTTTACATTAAAATTATATAAAATAAATTTAAAAAATAAGCACGTAAATTTACTAATAAAATAATGCTTAACATGTATTTAGTTTATAAACACGTTTATTATTTTTTAAATATTTTTTATTTTTGTTTTTTCATATTTTTTAAAATGTATTTAATTTATATTTTTATTATCACTATTTTCTTATTATATGATTATGTTTTCATTTTTTTTATCACATTTTAATTATATAAATAATAAAATATTATGTATATAGTTTAAAATAATTAAAAAATACTACCTTTATATTTTGCTATAATACTGAAAATTTTAAATTTTTTTTTAATATTTTTAAAAATTAAAAAAATATTTTTAAAAAAATAAAAATTAGAAACACTTAAATCAATCAGAGTAGTCACCACAGTTTGATTTCATATTTCTTGATTTCGTACCCAAAAAATTGCGAAATTAAAAACTAGTTTGTATTTAGAATTATTCATTCTAATATAGATTGAGATTTTATTTTACATAACAATTTATCAAATTTTTAAATATTACCAAAAATAAGCTTTCATACAACGGGTAGTTTCTTAAATAAAAAATGTAATGGATAATTTTAAATAATAAAAAATAACAATTAAGATGATATATTCAAAAAATTATTTAATTGATTTTTTATTTTAAATAAATATAAAAAAAATTAAAAAAAAATGTTAATTCAATATTTTAAACTACGTGGCACAATTTGAATATTGTTGATGGACAAAAACTTATATACGAACGATATACCGTATATTTTTTGTTTAGATTACGCAAATATTTTTCTTCCCATCTCCCTTGAAGTTTGTGGCGTTTTACTATGTTTGTGCGTGCCACAGATAAGTCTTAATAAAACAAGAGTAAACACACAATTTAGTCCCTGAATTTATTAGGTCATTATACTTTAATCCCTGAATTTAACTTATTGTACAGTTTAGTCTCTGAATTTATCAAATGTCAGACAATTTAGTCCTTCCGTTATCTCTACATTAACTGCTTGCTGACGTGGCCCGTTAAGTGTTGACATGGCACGTTAAATGTCAACTAATCATGCCACATCAGTGCTGATTCAGTTTTAAAAAAGAGAGTAAATACACAATTTAGTCCCTAAATTTATTAGGTCTTTACAATTTAGTCCTTTAACTTATTATATCCCGACAATTTAGTCTAAATTATGCCACATCAGCGCTGACTTAACTTAAAAAAAGAATAAATATACAATTTAGTCTTTGAATTTATTATGTCCCTACAATTTAATCCTTTAATTTATTATATCCCTATAATTTAGTCCCTAAATTCATGTCATTATATAATTTAATTTTTGAATTTATCAAACATCAAATAATTTAGTCATTATGTTATTTTTATCTTAATTGTTTACTAATATAATTTGTTAAGTGTTTACATGATACATTAAATACGTTAAATGCTAACTAATCATGTTACATTAGCATTGACTCATCTATAAAATTTTGAAATAAAATTGTTCCCTCAACCTTATACAATGTTGTTTGCTTCAAGTTGTTGAACTAATATTGCATTTGTTTTGCGGGGCAAGGGAAATTGTAGAAGCATTCAAATAAAAGGGAAGTGTCGTAAATGTATTGACAATTTAATAAAAAATTTCTTCATACTATCAACTATTTAGCAGCAGAGTGACAATATCTTCTATAAATTAAAGCACATTTTTCCCTGTCCCCAAAGGAAAAAAATGATAAGCAAAAAGATCTGCAAGAAAATAAGTATTTTATTAAAATACACAACAATATTCAAACATAATCACGAGGGTTAACTAATAAATATTAACTATAAAATTTTCAACATTAAAATATATGAATTAGAGCAAAAATTATAATAAGTTAGTGTGAAAATAATATAATGACTAAATTGTTTAATCCTTGATAAATTCGAAGATTAAATTGTACAATGACTTAATTCAAGGACTAAATTGTAGGAATCTAATAAATTCAGGGACTAAATTATGTATTTACTATTTTTGTAAGCTGAGTCAGCACTAATGTGAAATAATTAGTTGACATTTAATGTGCCACGCAAGCACTTAACGGGCCACGTCAGTAAACAGTTAATCTAGAGATGACGGAAGGACTAAATTATCTGACGTTTGATAAATTTGGGGACTAAACGATGTAATAAGTTAAATTTAAAAATTAAAATATAATGACTTAGTAAATTCAGGGACTAAATTGTGTGTTTAAATTTTCATTTTACTGAATCGAAATCCCAATCCCAATTCCAATTTGGCCAAAAGCGAAAAACTGAAACACAGAGAGAGAGAGAGAAGGAGATGGCGGGAGAAGATATTGCGGAGAAACCAGTTATCAAAGTGGCGGCCATTTGCGGGTCTCTGCGAAAAGCTTCCTACAACAGAGGCCTTATTCGCGCTGGTAAACACACACTCTGATCTCTCTCTCTCTCTCTCTCTCTCTCTCTCTCTCTCTAATCTTGATAGATTCGTGTTTGATTGGGTGAGGTGGATGGTTGGGATTTGAATTTGCAGCGATGGATTTGAGGAAGGAGGAAATGGAAGGCATGGAGGTGGAGTACATAGAGATCTCGTCGCTGCCGATGATAAACACCGATCTCGAAGTTGAAGGGACATATCCACCGGAAGTTGAAGCTTTCCGTCGGAAGATTCTGGAAGCTGATTCGTTTCTTTTCGCTTCTCCTGATTACAACTACTCCATCACTCGTAAGCTTCCTTCTTTCTTCCTTCTTGACTGGCTCAAACTTGGTTTTTAAACTTAAACTACTGCTGCGATTTCCAACAACTGCTATGCTGATCTCTTTGCTTGTAGTTTTATTATGGATTATAGATAAAAGAGAGAAGATGCACTAAATTGCAGAGTTTGCTTTAGAGATTAAAGATACAGCGTCAAAAATAAAAATGAGTCGGTATTAAGGACTACTCATTAGAGCTAAACACTTTTTTTTAATAAAATTGAAAAAAGAGAATTATAAATTATTTTATTATAAAAAAGTTTAGTATGCTTTTCTTCTCTTTTATATTGATTTCTAGTTTTTAAAAAAGTTTAACATATTATTTTACTATAAAAAAAATAAAAAATTATAGAGATTATTAGAATCAATCCTTTAAGGTAGTTCTATAAAAGTTATGGTTTCAAAGAGTTAGGCTGAATAACAAAATAACATCCTATTTTATAAAATGACATTTCATCTTTAATTGAATTTCTAATTAGAAAAGCATAGTGAATTATAGTTAAATATTGGATATTTTAATTTTTTTAATTAAGGATATTTTAGTCAGGCATATTTGACTTTTGATTCCATTAAACTTTATTCTATTTTTAAAATAGTGGATATTTTAGGTTTTTTAATTAAAGATATTATAGTTTTTTAAATTTTTAAATAGCCGTATCAAATGAAGAAAGTGATATGGCAATACATTTTTTTGAGCTATGTCAATAAATTTTAATAATTTAATTAACGGATCTAATTGAAACAAAAATTAAGAAAATATAATATTTAAGATAAGAACGGACCAAAAAACTTAAAAGATAAAAGTAAATTTATGATAAAATTCAAAGAACAAAAAGTTAATTATTTTTTGCAAATAAAAACTTATGAAGACGTTTTAGATCAGTGAATTATGGTTAACGATATACTTGCTTTATTTTGTAAAATGTAAATCTCAAACAGTTTACTTTCTTTTTGAAAATATTAATATCCTTTAATGGTTAGTATTTAATAATATATCTTTTAACATAATAATTATGAAAATGTGAAAGTGTAAGTGTCTTTAGATCAATGGTAAATTTAGTGTTTGAGATGGTAAAGTTCAAGCATGCCACAGCCCTATTTTTAAAGACACGTGAAATATATATTTTATAGATAATTATTTATTATAATAGGTATAATACAAACGTTCATTATAGAAACAAATACAAATAGATTCTCTCATATAAACACAATATATAAATCAAATTTATAAATATCAGAATAACAATAAAAATAAGAATTATACCTATAGCGTTCAGAGCATACTCTAGAGTATAAGTACATTATAAATTAAAATCTACAAGTCCTAAAAATAAAATAGGCTTACCCAGAGATTATGTTGTTTAGTTGATCAACTATTTGAAGGGGAATGACCAAATTTTGTATTTTTATCTGAAAAAAATATAGATATCGTGTAGTGAGTTTGACAACTCAATGAACAGATAATACCTCGTATGACTTCTTAGATCAATATATTGATGTACTCATATTTTAAAATTTGTCACATAGAAAATATAGTTTGGAAGTACATTCATATGGGACTTGTATTTCAAATATTTTCAAATAAAATGATATTCAAATATCCAAAACCATATACTGTATTGTATGATCATTAAACAAAATATTATTATGCATCAAAATATTTTACATAAAAATATTAGGAAGATTTCATATCAGAACCACCATATTAGAGTTCAAACCCTTCTTTACTTTGGTGGTGTAGTATAGGATTTGCCTAAACTCAACATCTCAGTTAATATTTACTTTATCACCATTCAAGATGACACATGAAGGGATTCTAATAGACAATTTTTCAAGCACACAATAAGGGAGGACACATCACATATTATATAGTCAGCATCTTGTCCAGATAGGAGGCATCCCGCTCTCCTTCACATATCATATCTCATGTGTTGGCCATTACACAAGGCTAACATTACCCTTGCTAGCTGAGGTATCAAGGTGCACTAAGGTTAACACCACCTATTATTAGCAAATAATGTTTTTAATAGAATTCTTCCATAGAAATCATTATTTGCACATATGCCATATCGTTCAAAACAGAGGTTTCAGTATAATTCAGAATTTTCAATCTCAGTATAATTTCTCTGTTAGAAACTTCTCATTTAGAGTTTAACACATATATATGTCCTTTTCCAAGACAATCTTATAGCTTCACATATTAATGCCGCGTGCGCAATATATTACCTTTATCATATAATAAGAAATACATTTAAAATTACATATTCAATTAATTTAAAAATTTATTTTTAAAACTATACTCTTTTTGAACTATATACTAGATAATAAACAAATCAAGTGTTTTAATTCATTTCAGAGACGTATAAAAGTATAAATAACTTGTAAATAGAATTAATTATACATTGAAAGTTCAATAAGAGTATAAGGTAAGTCATAGAAAGAATTATCTACTCACAAGGTAAAGTTTCAGATTGGACAACTTTAAAATGTACTTTTTTAATTCAAATTTGACCAAGCAAACTTCAAAATCGAGTTCGGAGAGTCCAAAAACCTAAAAAATGACTCTAAAATTGCGAAATTTAGCCTCCGAAAGTTTGGTCAACACTAGTCAACTAATAGGTACTATTTACGTTTAGAAATATTATTTATTGCCAAAATCACTATTCATACTAGCCGAATTTATTGTTCACGATACACAAAAGATTGTTAGATGGCTAAAAAATTTCATATCCTGAGGTTTATCTATCTCCTGAATCCATCAATGGTGTCAGATTTTCAATTTGAAATCTCTAAATAGGAGTTACAGAGTTTACCTTTTTTTAAAATTTTCTATTTTCGATCTACGGTGATTCTATGACTAATTTGAAAAACATTCAGCTAATATCGTAGTATTCTTCGTCCTGAATCCAGTAGTACCTTTAATTTTGAGATCGAATGATCAAAAGTACTCCAGATCTAGAGAGAAAAAATAGAGGAGAGAGAAAATACTATTTATACTATTTATTCGTCTCGTTTACGAAATTTTTTTTTTTTTTTTAATATTGATGGAGGGACCATTCTGCAAATATTTAATTTTTTTAAGGAGGTCATTGCAAATTTTATTATTTATATTTTGACCCCTAAAATTTTAGAAAATTATAATTTAACCCCTAAAATATTAATAATTTTTCATTTTCATCCCTAAAACCTTTTAATTACAGCCCTACTCCTTTATTTCTTTTAATAATCCATACATAAAGAAAAATTACTAAATCTTAGAGGTGTTACATTCTTTTTCCTTTAAGAAATTCGATCTCCGAATTTTAGACTATTCTATCATAAGTAGAGAATAAAATCAAGGCATAAATTACGGTTATTAACCTTACTACTTAAGCTATTGTGCATATCTCTTTTATATATCATCTTCACTAATATCTGAACTATCTTCAAATTCGCATATTTATATCTATAAGTGGATATAATTAGGAACCATACACATAAAAGAACATATACACATCCATATTGGGTAACCAACTTTTCTTATTTCAAACTTCTATCAAGTTATCTTTGATTCTCACGTGTCAACATCCTCCCATAAATCTTAGGCCTTTCTTATTTTCATTTCTAAAATCATATTATTCTAGTTCCTATCAATTCCATTTAACTAGCCCGTTCGTTCTAAGAAGACTTTTTTCAACAATTATTCACACATGAATTTCTAATCTCAACATAATTCACATATTAGATATTATATTCAATTTAACATGGTATAAACCTTTAACACAAATATCTTGATCATTTTATATTATTTTCGGACATGGTTCTCAAAATATTCTCCATATTTTCAAATTAAAATTTCAAAGATTAATTTAATTCTTACTTTTCATATTTTATTTCTCAAAAAATTCAATATCACTAATTCATTTTATTACATTCTTCAAAGCACCATTAGGCCATCATCCATCTATTCTTTTCATCTAAAAATTTTTATACAGTCCGGTGTCCAAACTCATTATTTTAAATTATGACTGGTTTAATATCCAACTTCCTCCAAGATTTCTTCCATTAATCATTTCCAACAAATTGAAATCAAATTTTTTCTAATTTTGTCTTACCTATCATCGAGTAAATCCAATATGCTCAAACTCCCTCTTATGACACTTTCTCATCAATAGCCAATTCTTAAGCAATCCTAACATATTTTACTTTCACCATTCATAACATTTCTGCTACCTACCCATTTCAATTCACTTCTCACACATTTCTACATTTTAGTGACATACTATCTAAATCTCAAATATCATCCAAGTCACAATCTCAACATACAAAAATAATCATAAATTAACATTACATAACCACATTATATAGCTTATAAATTTAGAGACATATATAATTTTTCTCCATGCTATAATTTATGTTATTTACTCACTCACCTATTAGGAAACCTACAATATTTCATGTAAAACCTCAAATGGTGCTATTTGTATACTGGCTTGGTAACTATTGTTATAAGTAAATTCAGCTAGTGCAAGAATCTTTTCTAACTTCCTTCAAAATCAAGCACATATGCCCGAAGTATGTCTTCCAATATTTAGATGGTTTGCTTAAACTGTCCTTCTGTTTGAGGATAGAAAGTAGTACTGAGATTTATCTTTGTGCCCAAAGCTTCTTGGAAGGCCCTCCAAAAATGAGCTGTGAACTGTGGTCCTCAATCCGAAATAATTGATATTAATACTCCATGAATTTTCATTATCTTATTCAAATACAGATTTGCATATTGAGTTACGTTATATGTGGTTTTCACCAGTAGAAAATGTGTTAATTTAGTCAACCTAACAATGATCACCTATATTGAATCGAACTTTTTTGATGTTCGCGGTAACCCTATAATAAAATCCATAGTTATTCTCTCTCATTTCTATTCAGGTATTTCTATTTGTTGATGTAACTCCGCAGACCTTTGATGTTTTGTCTTTACTTGTTGACATGTTAAACACTGAGAAACATAATCAGCTATATATTTTTTCATACCATTGCATCAATAAATTTCTTTTAAATCTTGACACATTTTAGTTGGTCCAGAATGAATGGTATACGTAGATTGATGGACTTCTCCTATAATCTCTTTCTTGAGTTCTTCTTTATTTGGTACACACAATCGCTTGCCCAATCTTAAAATTCTTTCAGAGTCTACAGTAAATTCAACATTACTGCCATTTTTCACCTCTTCAATTTTTTTACATAAATATGTATCCTCTTCCTGTGTCTTTTTCACCTGCTTAACCAAAGATGATTAAAATTGTATATGGGCCAATAGTATCCTATGCTCCTTTACTTCTAATATTACCCCATGACTTTTTAACTTATGTATTTTTTTAATCAATGGCCTCCTCACCATTGTGATATGAGCCAAACTACTCATTGACTTCCAACTTAATGCATCGGTCACTACATTGACCTTACCTGGATGATATAATTTGTATAGTTATAATCTCTAAATAATTACATCCATCGTCTTTGTCTCAAGTTAAGATTTTTTTGTTAGAAAATGTATTTGATATTTATGATCTGTATAGATTTCACATGTCTCACCATACAGATAATACCTCCAAATTTTGAGAGTAAAAATAACTGCTGCTATTTCCAAATCATGAGTCGAATAATTTTTCTCATGTGGCTTAAACTGTTTGGATGCATATGCAATGACTTAACCATATTGCATCAATACACACCCTGATTCAATTTTCAATGCATCACAGTATACTGTGTATCCTCTGGTACTTGAAGGAATAGACAGTACTGGTGCTGTAGTCAAACATTTCTCGAGTTTTTTGAAAATTTCTTTCACATTCATCTGACCAGTCAAACTTTATTCCCTTCTTTGATAACCTTGTCAAAGAAGCAGCTATTTTTTAAAAAAAATTTAACGAATCTATGGTAATAGCACGCTAAACCAAAAAAACTATGGATCTCTGTAATTGTAGTAGGGCGTGGCCAATGCTTCACCGCTTCTACTTTTTTAGGATCAACTTGAATATCATCTTTGCTAACCATATGCCCTAATAAAGTAACACTACTAAGTTAAAATTTACATTTTGAAAACTTAGCATACAGCTGGTGTTCTCTTAGAGTTTGCAAAGCTATCCTTAAATATCGCTTGTACTCCTTTGAATTCCTTGAATATACCAAGATATCATCTATGAATACAATAACAAATTGAACCAAGAAAGGTTTAAATATTCTATTCATCAAATTCATAAATGCAGTTAAGACATTTGTTAAACCAAATGGCATTATTAAGAATTCATAGTGCCCATACTAAATCCTGAAAGCAGTTTTCAGAATGGCCTCATTCCTTATTTTCAATTGATAATACTCAGATCTCAAATCAATTTTCGAAAAATATTGGGCACCCTGTAACTAGTCAAATAAATCATCTATACGAGGTAATGGGTATTTATTATTCACTGTCATTTTATTCAATTACTTGTAATTTATGTATAACCATAGTGATCAATCTTTCTTTTCACAAATAGGGTTAGAGCTCTTTAAGGAAAGTACTGGAGTGTATAAATCCCTTATCAAACAAGTCTTGTAACTAATTTCTTTTTTTAGTTCCTTAAGTTCAGTCGATATTATTTTATATAGGGGTACATATATTAGTTAAGTTCCATAAAGTAACTCAATATCAAATTCAATTTCTCGTTTTGGGAGTAATTCAGGAAATTCTTCTGGGAACACATCAAGAAATTTTCTAACCGTTGGAACCTAATCTACATTGGTATATTTTATATCAACATCTCTCACCACTATCAAATATTCTCGGCACCCTTTTTGTAATAACTTATGAGCTGCTAAAGCTGAAATTACATTACTAGGTACATGTTTTCACTAATTGTTCACTACTTGCAACTCCTTTACTAACCTTTTATGCTATAAATGACATCTCCATATTGTATCAGCTAGAACGCACTTCAAAACACTTAAACAAGGTTAACCCATTTTGACTTTATTCTTTAACATGCTTATGTAATGTCTTAACAATGAATCATGAAAAGCTTATGCCTATCCAAGAGTCCTTCATATGAATTACCTATTTTACATCTCTCAAATTTTAAATTTCCATAGGAAAACCTTTATTTCTCATAATGTTTGTACATAATATTATTGAAAATCAAACTATATTTGAATCCTTTATATCAACAATATCTATCATTGAAAGCATTATCTTCATATATTCCTTACTCTCAAATTTAATCCACCCCACAGCTCGCTAAATTCATTTATATATATAGGTTCTAACTCATCCATCCAAAAAGAAATCTACATATATTTCTAAAACACTCACTTTATTACAAACCATTATCTTAGAGTTAACAACATCTATCATATCATAACCCACTATCAATATTGTATTAGCCATTTGTCATATTGTTTCACATAAGTAAATCAAACAATCAATTTAAACCTTCTTGAAGAGGGTTCTTTTTTTATTTACTGTTCATCAAAATGAGTTCAAAAGCTGAACTGGTAGTCTACACTCAAGAGGCACCATCTAGGACATATGCATCGATATTTAAACATTGCATACCTAAAGATAAGAGTCAGAAGGAAAAAGACGATGACACCCTATAGAATTCCACAGCATCACCGTGAGTATAAATTTGGTCTGATATTTATAAACTTGGTCTGTTGTTACTCTGATATTTATAAACTTGGTCTGTATATTGTGTTTACATAAGAGAACCTATCTGTATTTGTTTCTAAAATGAACGTTTATATTATACCTATTATAGTAAAGATCTGTCTGTAAAGTATGTGTTTCACATGTCTTTAAAAGTAGGGACGTGATAAGTTGATATCAAAGCAATAGGTTTCCTTGTGGCTATCTGAGTAAGAATTCCGTAGTAGGATTTTAAATGAGTTCAAAAGCTGAACTGGTAGTCTACACTCAAGAGGCACCATCTAAGACATATGCATCGATATTTAAACATTGCATACCTAAAGATAAGAGTCAAAAGGAAAAAGACGATGACACCCTATAGAATTTCACAACATCACCGTGAGTATAAATATGTCTGCGATTACATACCCATACTCAAAGTCCTACTACAGAATCCTTGCTCAGATAGCCACAAGGAAACCTATTGCTTTGATATCAACTTATCATGTCCCTACTTTTAAGGACATGTAAAACACATATTTTACGGACAGATCTTTACTATAATAGGTATAATATAAACGTTCATTATAGAAACAAATACAGATAGGTTCTCTTATGTAAACACAATATACATACCAAGTTTATAAATATCAGAGTAACAACAGAAGTAAGAATCATGCCTGTGGCGTTCAGAGCATACACTAGAGTACAGTACATTATAAATCAAAATCTACGAGCCTTGGAAACAAAATAGGCTCACCGAGAGATTATGTCGTCTAGCTGATCAACTATTTGAAGGGGAAGGACCAAACTCTGTATTCTTATCTGAAAAAAAAATAGATATTGTGTAGTGAGTTTAAAAATTCAATGAGCAGATAATACCTCCTATGACCTCTTAGGTCAACATATAGATATACTTATATTTTAAAATTTGTCACATAGAAAATACAATTCGGAAGTACATCCATATGGGACCCGTATTTCAAATATTCTCAAATCAAAAGATATTCAAATATCCAAAATTAAACAAAATGTTATTATGCATCAAAATATTTCTCATGAAAACATTAGGAGGATTTCATATCAGAACCACAATATTAAAGTTCAAGCCCTTCTGTACATTGGTGGTGTAGGATTTGCCTAAACTCAGCATCCCAACTAAGATTTGCTCTACCACCATTCAAGATGACACATGAAGGGACTCTAATATGAGTAATTTACCAAGCACATAGCAAGGGAAAGTCCCTTCATGTGTCCTCTAATATGAGCAATTTCCCAAGCCATTTGACAAAAGTATTTCAAATCTAGAGAGAAAAAATGGAGGAGTGAAAAATATTATTTATACTATTCATTCGTCTCATTTACAGAAGTTTTTTTTAATATTGATGGAGGAAATTTTTTGCAAATATTCAATTTTTGTGCGAGTTCCTTACAAATTTTATTATTTACATTTTGACTCCTAAACTTTTAAGAAATTACAATTTGACCCCCCAAATATTAATATGTTTTCATTTTCATCTTTAAAACCTTTAATTACATCTCCACTCCTTTATTTCTTTTAATAATCCATACATAAATAAAAATTATTAAATCTTAAGGGTGTTACAAAGTATTCCTAATTTTTGAGCTAGGAAAGAAATTTTCTAATCTCTAACTATTTCTAGCAAAAAAAAAAACAAAAACAAATAAGAAAAAGAAAATGAGAACTTATTTAGTAACTATTTTTAAAACAAATTATATTTTCAATTGGTTTTAAAATAAAAAAGTCTGTTTGAAAATTGTTTTTTGTTTTTGTTTCAGAAATAATTTCTGAAAACAACTTTTTTTAAAACAAAAAAAATAAAAATAAAGGAAAGTTAAGGACTTATTTGGAAAATGTTTTCAAAATAGTTTACAAAAAAAATCTATTTGTCGTGTTGTTTTTATAAATTGTTTTTAATATTTTTTTTGTAAAAGTGTAACTCAAAAAATAGTTTTCAAAAAAATATCATTTTGTTTTCCTTATTTTTGTGCATAAATGTTTTCAATTATTTTCAAAAATAAGAAGAACTATACAAAGTTGTAAATAATGTATCAAAATTAATCCCTAGTTATCACGCAAATCACAACATTATGTTTTCAAATATTATTTTCAAAATTTATATTCAAACAAGTTTTTTATTTTTTTTTGTTCTAAAAAAATAGTTTTTAACATTGTTTTTAAAAAACTGTTTTTAAAAATCAGTAAAACAAAAACACATGAGAACACTTCCAAACATCCTTAAGGGTCTATTTGTTTTCTGTTTTAAAAAACTGTTTTATGTTTTTAGAAAAAAAAACTCGTTTAGTAATTATTTTCTATTGTTGTTTCGAAAACAAGTTCTGAAAATAAGTTGTTTTTAAAACAAATAAAAAATAGAAATAAGGAAAATTTATTTTTGTTTTCATAATACAAAAAAACAAAAAACAAAAACATGTTTTCAAAACAGTTTACCAAATAAATATTTTTTAATTTTGTTGTACAAAATAATTTTTAAACATAGTTTCAAAAATAATTTTTAAGAATAAATAAAAAAACAGAATCAAACAAACTCTTGATTTTGTTTCCATAACACAAAAAAAAATACAACTTATTTTTAAAACGATTTATCAAACATATTTTGTTTACTTTTGTTTTGCTAAAAAAATTTCAAAAATATTTTTTAAAAATAAACAAATAAAAATATAATTAAATAAGCCTGAATTTTTTAGTGACAGGTGAATATAAGTGCAGGTAGATGAAAGAAGCTGAACAATGAGAAGAATGAGAAATGAAAACAAAACTGTTGAAGAAACCATAAGAATTTTATGACGAAATTGGTTATTTAGGCTTTGTTTGTTTAAAATAAATGTTTGGAAATAATTTCTTCAAAAAAAATTAATAATCCAATAAAAAAATTTCATTGTTTCATTAAAAAAATTTAGATATGTCACAAAAAAATATATAGTGAACGATTGTTAGTGTAATGTTGAAGGGGTTTGGATCCTTTGTGGTGGGGTGAAGCACAATATCACGTGCGTTTGGGACCATGTGGAGAGGCATAACACCATCAAGAGCGTGCCAAGCGAATGGTGAAAATGACAAGTTGCCTGGTGGGAGCCAAGTGCTTGAACCAGGGGATGCTTCATTCCAGAAGCAACCAGCCCTTGGCCGGGCGCCTAGTCAAGGGCTTAGAATGAACACCAGTTGATTGGGCTTATAACCATCGACTCATGGAGCCCAAGTAAAATTCAAAAGCAATCATACCCTTAATCAGGCGATTGGCCAAGGCCCAAGTTCCTTCTAGAGCCGCAACCAGGCGACTGGCCAAAGAACCAATCGATTGATTGTAGCTCCAAAATCAACTAGATGATCCTAAGACATAAACCAGTCGACTGACTAGAGTGTCAGGTATAGTCCACTGGTTTCCACCAAAATTGTTTGCTCTCTCAACCAAAACGTAGCGTCTTATCAAAACATGTATTTCAGTAACGTAACATAAAAGCCATGAGGCACAACAGAGCGGGAAAAGCATATAGAATTAGTGAATGAAGGAGTGATAGACCATCGGACAATGGAAATGAATGAAGCAAAGCAAAGGAAAATAAAAGTTCTCAAGGAGCTGGTAGCATAGCAAAGGGAAATAGAAGTGCTCAATGAAGCACTAGTAAAGCAAGCAAGAATAGACGTGCTTGAGGAAGCAGTAAGAAAGCAAAGGGAAATAGAGTTATTGAATGACTTGGTAGCAAAGCAACAAAAGATGGACCATTCCATGGAGTGTGATTTGAAGCCTAAACTAGATATGGATTTTGATGGCATAAAAGCTGCGTGAAAGTTTTGGGTGGACTGTGGGGGAAAAATATGATTTGGAGTTAGAAAAAACTACTTCAATTGTAATAAGAAATATGGAAACATAACTTCATACAAATTTGTCTGCTATAAAGAATGGTCTTGAAAGATTGATAGAAGAGAGAATAGGAGTGACTCGAGAGAATGGTAGATATAAAATCAATGATTTAGTTTAGGAACATAATCATCAATTACATCTTCCTGAAATTGTACACATGTTGGCTTCACAACGTAAACTATTCAAAGTTCAAGGGTATGAAATTGAGTTAGCTGAAGATTTTGGACTTCAACAGAAAGCTTCTTTTGATCTCATGCATAGGCAAGTGGGAGGAATATCTAATATTGGCTATATTCGATCATATGCAAAAAATTATATTTGATCTAGAAGGCAAAGAAGCATAGCTTATGGAGAAGCCGGTTGTCTGCTGTAATATTTCTTGTGTCAGCTATTGAAAAATTCATTATTTTTTTCATGTTTATCAAATATATGTGGAAGAATAGATAACTAACATATTTTGGGCGAATGCAAAAATGTTGATTGACTATAGTTATTTTGGTGATATAGTATCTTTAAACATAACATATAGCACTAAAAAAGTACACTGACCACTTACATTGTTTTATGGATTCAACCATTTTAGAAGAGTGGTAATCTTTGGGGCAGCTTTGATGTATAATGAAACAATGGAATAATTTAAATGGCTCTTTGAAACTTTCTTGGAGACACACAAGCAAAAAAAAGCTTCTCACTATTTTTACCGATCAAGACCAAGCGATGTTAAAAGCATTTAATGAAGTGATGCTAGGAACTTTCTATGGATTATGCATATGACATTTGATACAAAATGCCATTAAAGATGGTTTTCATATCTTGACGAACGTAAAAAAAAATACATGTATGAATATGATGAGAAAATACAATTTGAGGTGGCATAGGTCAACTTATTGTGAAAATATTATGTTGAAGAGAATACTTGACTCATATCTTCATATAAGATAAAAGAGAAGTAGGCAGCCTGTTATACAAAAAAAGCTTTCACACTTGGCATGCGTAGTACACTACTTAGTGAAAACTTAAATTCAAACTTTAAGAGTTGCATGAAACTAGAGTTAGATATCCTCCAGTTCTTTAAAAATTTTAAGAAAGTTATGGAAGATAAGCGCTATAATGAATTGAAGTATGAATTCGAGTCACGCCATAAAATACCTAGATTGAAAATGAAAAATTCCTTATGTTGCAACAGTTTGCTTATATTTATACTTCCATCATATTTGATTTATTCTAGGAGGAGTTTAATCTATACGTGACTGCAAGTATAAAACGAAGAAATGAAAGTCAGGCATTATATGAATATGTTGTTGCAATGGCTAATAGAAAGGTTGATTAAAAATTTATGTTTATCCTATCAACATTTTCATTTCTTGTAGTTGTCAAAATTTTGAAACTTATAGTATATTATGTTGCCATGCTTTAAAGATGTTTGATTTGTGAGATGTTAAAACACTTCCCACTCAATACATACCAAAAAGGTGGAGAAAAGAAGCTAGGAGAAGTGTGGTCCGTGATATAAAGGAGAATGAAATTGAAGAAGATCCTAGACTTCGGAGCACACAAGGGTATAAACAACTCTATCTCAAAATGATAAGATTGGTAACTAAAGTTTCTGATGATCCAGAAATCTTGTTAATGGTAAATAAAACTATTGATGATCTAAGTAAGTAAGTCATACAACTTTGTTTAAAACACAAGGACCTAGAACACAATATCACTAAATGTGTCACACAAGCGAAAGGATTGAAGAAAAAGATAAACATAAAGAGTAAGAAACACTTGAAGAGTTAGGTTGAGGTTCAGTATTAAAGAAAAAGAAGGGCGTTGACATTAAATGTATGGCAGGTATGTATATTGTGGCAATCAAGTTATCTAGAACTTTGTAAAGTATATTGTGTATTTTTGTAGACTGGAAGTGGGCATTTTATAAATACTACTAAAGTATAGTTCCTCCAGCTAGTTCATATGCTATCACACTTATAAATGCTATTAATGCATTTTTTTGTATATACTACTGATGTAAAAGTGAAAGACTAGTAATGCAATCACAACCCTATAAATGTGGCAATGGAACTCACAATTTTTCTTAAATTTATATATTCATTGCATTCAAGATCAAATTCTAGTACATTAATTTAGTAAACATGACAATATAACTAAGACTCCCCTATGTCATCAACAAAAAAAAAGGAGGAATACAAAAATGCCAATATTACACAGAATTGAAACAAAGAAACCAAAACAATGAAAATCAAATGTCTAGATTAGATGGCTACAATCTGGTTCTTTATCCCTTACCTCCTTGTATGGTTTCTCATACTCTATATGTCTATGTTCTGCTTATTTAAATATGTGCAGTCTTACAGAAAGGTCAGCCATATTTTGCTCTATACTTATTACTCAGGTGCTTAAATCAGTAAGAGTGGCATCCATGTTGGTTTGCTTATAATTTATGGTCTTAAGCAAACTAGTTATATGTTGCAGCATGAAAGTGCCTGAAGATCCTTGCTCAGTTGACCATTCTTGATTTCGAGTGGCATCTCTCTGGACAACGCGATCATCCTCATTTTTCTTTTTCCAAACCCACCGACTGTCTTTTTGTGCAAACCCTGTTCTATTTATGTTATATTCATTGAAAGCTTGGAGGATAATCACTTGTCCATCTTTGACATTAATGCCAAAAAATTGGAAGAGTCTGGTAATGGTTATTGTATAAGATAGGCCCTTTTTGGTAAGTTTATGAGCCGTGATGATGAATTTCAACATGCAGTAAATGTAATCTATAACCCTACCCTATAACCAACAATAAACCATTATCTGCTGCAAGTTACTCATGTAAAAGTAATTGCCAACCTTGGAAAGTAACATGTGATTGACCATATAGAAAATCACATTGGTATCTATATTCAAGTCTTATGTGTAAATCTTAGTGTTGGTAGTCCGTTCTTCTCCTAAAATTCTAAACACAATAGCTCCTATATTATACCATGGGATTTCAAACATGGTTTCATCTAACCTATAAACATCTCAATTAGCCTCATCCTTAGGTAATCCAACCACCCTAGCAAATAGATCTTCATTTAATGAAAAATTGACCCCTATGATTTGTGAAGTAAACTCAAATTCATCTTCCTTATAAGTTAAATTTGTATAAAAAGCTCTAATTACATATTGTGAATACGATGTATCAGAGGTAAGATTCTATTCCATTGCCTGATTTTTTACTTGATGGCTTAATTCTAATCTTTTCTTATCTAGAAAATCTATATTCAAATACATACCTTGCACCCCAGTTCTATCCATGAATATCTTTTGATACATTCGCTCTTGCCCTGTCGAGGTGAGTAGTAATGGAGGAGCTTGAGATGAACTAGAGTTTAACTCCCCCCTTTGGGTACCCTTGGTTTTTTTAAGGATGTCTTCGGAGCCATTGTAATAAATAGGGCTAGATTTCAATGAAACGGGCAAAGGAAACCTTACCTACAATTTTGGGAGATTTCTTTGATTTTTAGATGTATCTCGAGAGATTATGCTGGATTTTGGTTGGGGGCTTTGGTATAGAGGATGTTTGCAAGCAGTTAATCAAGGTTGTTTGACCAAAATTTGAGAATAGGGGATGTGAGATTTAGGGAATCGAGAGAGAATGTTAATTTGCTGAATAGAAATGAGGGAAATTTGGGATATTCTAGGTTTAAGTGTGACCACCAATTAATTGTCGTATCGACTAGTCGACTAGTGGCTTCCATTTAAAGGCAAACAAGTGGACTAGCCAAAGAACCAGTCTATTGGTTTACGTCTCCAGAAGTTAGTAGGGCCTTGGCTAAGAGACTAGCCAAGACCTTGGTTGCTTCTGGATTTTACCAGGGCTCTACTAGTCGACTAGTGTTCATTTCAAGCCCTTAACTAGGTGTCTAGCTAAAGACTGGTTGCTTCTGGAATAAAATAGCCCCTGGTTCAGGACCCTGGCTCCCTACCAGGCCACTGGTCATTTTCACCAGTTGCTTGGCATGCTCGTAATGGTGTTATACCTCTCCACGTGCTCCCAAACGCATCGTTTCACTAAGTGAAACGATGCATTTGGGAGCACAGCACCTTTACCCAACAGCGGAGGATTTAAATTTTCCTAATTTCTCTTCAGCAACTCAACATCTTCTCTTGTTTCCCTAATTCTCACATCCCCCATTCTCAAATTCCAATCAAAAACCACCAATTAACGACTTGTAAACATCCTCTATACCAAAACCCCTAACCAAAATCTAGTATAATATCTCTAGATACATCCAAAAATCCAAGAAATCTCCTAAAATCGTAGGTAGGGTTTGCTCAGTTTGTTTTGTAGAAATCTAGCACCATTTGTTGCAAATGGTTCCGAAGACATCCTTCAAAATACCAAGGGTACCTAGGGCCCAGCTCTAACTCATCTCATGTTCCTTAACCACTAATTACCTTGGCAAAACAATAGTGAAGGTACTAGAAGATATTCATAGATAGAACCGTGGTGCAAGGTATGTATCTGAATATGGATTTTTGGATAAAGAAATATTAAAATTGAGCCATCTAGTGAAAAATTAGGCAATGGAGCATCATCTTACCTATGATACACGGTATTCATAATATGTAATTAGAGCTTTTTATACAAATTTAACCTATAAGAAAGATGGATTGAAGTTTACCTCACAAGTCAGAGGAGTCAATTTTGCATTCAACAAGGATCTATTTGCTAGGGTGATTGGATTGCCTGTGGTTGAGGGTAATGGAGATGTATATAGATTAGATGAAACCATATTTGAAATCACATGGTATAAAAAAGGAGCTATTATGTCCAGGATTTTAGGGGGAAAATGGGCTACCAACAGTAAGATTTGTACAAAAGACTTGGGTGTAGATACTAATGTGATTTTCTATATGGTTAGCCGCATAATACTTCCCAAGGCTAGCAATTACTCTTATATGAGTGACTTGGAGTAGGTAATGTTTTATTGCTAGTTACAGGGTAGGGTTATAGATTACCCTCATTGTATGCTAAAATTCATCATCACGGCATACAAATAGGCCAAAAAGGGCTTGCCTTATGCACTAGGCATTACCAGGCTCTTTCAATTTTTTGGCATCAATGTCAAAGATGGCAAGTAGTTATCCCTAAAGCTTTCAATTAATATAACATGAATAGAATGTGGTTTGTAAAGAAGGATAACCGGTGGATTTGGAAAAAGGGAAAATGTGGATGATCCTGTTGTCTTGAAAGATGCTACTTGAAATCAAGAATGGTTAATTGAGCAAGGATCTTCAGGCACACTCATGCTGGAACATATAGTTGGTTTACTTAATGCCACAAATTCTAAGCTAACCAACATGGATGCCGCTCTTATTGATTTGAGCATCGAGTGATAAGCATAGAGTAAAATATGGCTTACTTTTTTGTGAGACTACGCATATTTGAAGAAGCAGTACATGGACATGTACAGCATAAGGAACCAAACGAGGAGGTCAGGGATGAAAAACCAGACCAAAGCCATCTAACCTAGACAGTTTATTTTCTTTGTTTTGGTTTCTTTGTTTCAATTTCGTGTAATTTTGACATTTTGTATTGCTCCCTTTTTTGTTGATGACATAAGGAAGTCTTAGCCATGTTGACATGTCTACTAAACTAATGTACTAGACTTTAATCTTGAATGCAATGAATATATAAATTTAAGGAAAATTTTGAGTTCCATTGCCACATTTACAAGGTTGTGATTGCATTACTAGTCTTTTTCACTTTTACATTAGTAGTATATACAAAAAAATACACTAATAGCATTTACAAGTGTGATAGCATACGAGATAGCTGGAGGAACTCTACATTAGTTGTATCTACAAAATGCTCACTTCCAGTCTAAAAAAATTCACAATATACTTTACAAAGTTCCAGAGAACTACATTGCATCAAGTGACTACATGGGGTGATCAATCGGTGCTTACATAACAAAAACACAGTAATCGTCACCCTGGCATATAATTAAAAAAATAATCATAGTTCTTATAATTTATTAAAATATAAGAAAAACTCTTACCTCTGTGAATTTCGTAAAACTGAAATCACTTCTTTGTGGTTGAGTGCATGCAAAAAGTGCTGAAGGTGTGAAAGATGATATTTCTTATTGGGTTATACCGTGAGACCCACGGTCTTGTAAAGATAATAAGAAATTAATAATTCATCAACAAATGAAAAATTAAGAACACATTAAAATGTGTAATTTCACGTACCTGTGATACATTTGATGTTGGAACCCTTCTTTTTCTTTGAGACTGAACCTCAAACCAACTTTTCAAGTGTCTCTTACTCTTTGTGCCTATCTTTTTCTCTGATGCATTCAGTGATATCTTGTTTTGGGTGCTTATGTTTTAAACCAAGCTACATCACTTGTTTGCTCAGATCATAAATAGTTTTATTTACCAATAAAAAAGTTTCTGGATCCTCAGACACTTCAGTTGCCAATCTTATCATTTTGTAGTAGAGTTATCTGTAACGTTGTGTGCTTCGAAATCTAGGATCTTCTTCAATTTCATTCTCCCTTATATCATGGACCACACTTCTCCTGACTTCTTTTGTCCACCTCTTTAGTATGTATTGAGTAAGAAGTGTTTTAACATTTCGCACATCAAACACTTTCAAAGCATAACAACATAATATACCATAAGTTTCAAATTTTCGACAACTATAAGAAATGGACATGTTGATAGGATCGAATAAAACTCTATAATTAATCTATCAATTAACCATCGCAACAACATTTTCATGTAATGATTGATTTTTATTTCTTCGTTCTATACTTGCAACCGCGTATAGATTGAATTCCTTCTAGAATAAGTCAAATATGGTGGAAGTATAAATATGGGCAAGCTATTGTAGCATAAGGGAATTTTCCATTTTCAATCTAAGTATTTTATGGTGTGACTCGAATTTATACTTCAACTCATCATAACGCTTATTTTCCACAACTCTCTCAAAGTTTTTGAAGAACTAGAGGATATCTAATTCTGGTTTCGTACAACTCTTAAAGTCTGAATTTACGCTTTCACTAAGTTGTGTACTACGCATGCCAAGTATGAAAGATTTTTTCGTATAACAGGCTGCCTACTTCTCTTTTATCTTATACAATGATTTGAGCCAGGTATTCTCTTCAATACCATATTTTGACAATAAGTTGACTCATGCCACCTCAAATTGTATTTTCTCGTCATTTTTATACATGCACTTTTTGATGTCTGTCAAGATACAAGAGCTATCATTCATCAAGTTGTTGAGGTGTTTGATGGCATTTTGCATCAAATGCCATATGCATAATCCATGGAAAGTTCTTGACATCACTTCATTCAATGCTTTTGACATCGCTTAGTCTTGATAAGTAAAAATAGTGAGAGGCTTTTTCTTGCCTGTGTGCCTCCAAGAAAGTTTCAAAGAGTCATTTTAATGATTTTGTTGTTTCATCATACATTGAAGCCACTACAAAGATCACCATTCCTTTAAAATGGTTGAATTCACAAAACAATGCAAGTGGTCGATGTGTTTTGTTAGTGCTGTATGTTGTATCTAAAGATATCACACCACAAAAATAACTATAGTCAATCAATATTTTTGTATCCGTTCAAAAAACATTAGTTATTTGTTCTTCTACATCCATTTGAGAAGCATAAAAAATGATATATTTGTCAATAATTAACGCTGAAAATATTGCAGTAGGTAACCAGCTTCTCGACAAGTAATACTTCTTTGTCATTTATATCGAATATAATTTTTTTGCATCTAATCCAGTATATCCAAGATTAGATTTTTCTCCCACTTGCCTACTCATTAGATTAAAAGAAGCTTTCTGTTGAAGTTCAGAATTTTTAGCCAACTCAATTTCATGCCCTTGAACTTTGGATAATTTACATTGTGAAGCAACATGTGTACGATTTTAGGAAGATGTAACGAATGATTATGTTCCTCAACTAATTCATTGATTTTATATCTACTATTTCTCCTGAGTCACTGTCACGGCTCCAAATGATGAAACACATGACCGGCACGGCATAAGGGTTTCCCCCTAGCCATAAGCCTAACACATAGCATGCAAAACCATTCAGCACACAATCCAGTACATAATAATATAACTGGCCACATACGCCACATCCAATATCAGAAAATACTGTATATATATATATATAGTTCATGAATCCAACATCCTTGATTCAACTTGACCCATGGCCTCATAGTACAAACATTATTGTAAAACGTAAAACCATTTTCAAACAACACAAGAAGCGAGGATCCTGCCTGTATGTTCATGGAGATATACTAGACATACACTTAAACTATACAACCAATACAACGGAGTGCCCAAACTGGGGCTCACCAATACTATATTTAGCCTCCTATGGAGCTGTAGCTGGATCAGTGTTTCTTTGACTATCTGGGGAGAAAACAAAAGAGGGGTGAGATTACCACATCTCAGTGAATGGATAAATCATACTATAACAGAAACAGGGCAAACTAAGCACGAATATTTCGCAATTAATTAAATAATTGAAGTCAAAGTATAGAAAACATTAAACATCTAATCATAATTTATTGAAAGAATGCTAAACAGTTCAAATGATAAAACAGGATTAAATCAATAACTGTAAGCAAATCAATTATGCATGGTAAATAATAAATGAAGATATTTATGCAAAAACAATGATGCATGTGGTATTTTAAAAATATTTAATCTTTAAGAAAAATGCACTAGTTTATTGGAGGTCTTTCCTAACAGATCTATCATCTATCCCAAGCACATAGCAAGGGTAAGGTAATCACTGTAGGCGTAGACATAAGTCCACCCTAAATTTTCCCCAAGCACATAGCAATGGGTATGGCAATCACTGTAGGCGAAGACATAAGTCAACCCTAAATTTTGTGTCTTAGGCTGTCATATGCCCGTCACAATATCCTAGGCCGAAGCCTTAACATGATCATGGTGCACCAGGGCTAGCACTACCTGCGGCTAGCTAACAGTGATCTAAAAGGGTCCCTCCAATAGAAAACATGTGAAATATGCTATTCAAAGAGTTTAAAGTAAAACATTTCAATAACTTTACAATACAGCTATAATTCTCCATCTAGCTCTTTTCATGCATAAAATCTCGTTCTAAAATATATCTCATCCATGAATTCCCATGGAGACCTTTACAATCATAAATTTTCCCTTTTAAACATAGATCGTCCGTAGACGTCACATAGATGCTCATCATGCATTAAATCATTTCATGGCTAACTTAGTTCATTTCTATGACTAAGTTCGCATTTCTATAAATCTAGCTCAAATGGAGAATTAATAGTCTAGATGCTTGCCCTGCATACCTAGGGTTCAACTAGGATTGAAATTTACAATTTCTAACATGGTTGGAACATATTGGTTTTCAAAGCAGTAAAACAATTTAACATACATTCCAACTAGTTAAAATATACGAGAGAGTTATAAATCAAATTCCTAAAACATGCGCAATAGTATGAAAAACCCACTCACCGTACTAGAAGTTCAACAACGAGAATTTCACCTCGTAGTGGCTCAATAACCTAGAAAACATAGACATAGCATGAAAATTAGAAAATTCTAAAATCACTATTCACTCGCCGGAAAATACTATTCATGCTGAAACCTAAAAACCCCATATTCGATTCTAAAGCTATCTACGGGAAGAATTTCGGTAAAAACGAAGCCTAAAACGTAATTGGACGAAATTTTACCTTTGGAGGTACTATTCACGCGATTTTCCGGCGACCTTCCGGCGACTTTCCGGCGAAATTGATCGGTGGGTTTTGAAGTACTCGTTGCCACGAGTCCAACGGTCCAGACGGTTCGTCAATCGGAGGTCCGTAACTCCAGATATGAGGGTTTGAAATTCGAAGGGGAAAAGGAAAAAATGGGGGGCTGCGGGTTTTCTGCTCTCTGCCTCTGGTACCCGTATGCACATATATGTGCTGCTGCAGTAACTTTTTTTTTTTAATAATAATTATTAAGTAATTAATAATATGATTTTCTTTTATAAAATTCATATAAATTCCGTTTTTCATCATAAAATATCCCAAAAATTTCTAAAAATTTTATTTCTCATAAATCTTTAGTTAAACTCTCACATCATAATTTTTCTTGATAAAAATAGTAATAAAACAAATTTCTAAATAAATATCTTTATTTATATTAAAAGAAAGAGTATTTTTAAAAATACCATAAAAATTCAATAGAAGCCGGTATAATTATTTTAAGCAACACAATACTTCTTTTACTTAAAAATCTACTTATTTTTAACAAATCATAATTATTTCTACATAATAAAAATATATTTGCTTATAGCGCGCCAAAACATAACTTCTAATATTTTTTTTTCTATGTAATAAATATACATATTTTCTACGGTTCTTATCTCTATTGTCAAAATTCTCTCTTTTATTTTAAATTTCCTTTTCATTAAATTTTACGGTTATTACAGTCACTCCCATTTTTGCTTTACAATTTGTTATTGTCTCAAGGCAAGGATTTACAATAAAAAAATATCTTATATCAATCTTCCGAGACCCTTCCTTATAGTAGACAAATTTGTATAAAGTTATGTTTCCATATTTCTTATTACTTTTAAAATCTTATTTTTTTTTCCTATAGTCCACTCAAAACTTTAACGCAGACGCTATCAAAATCTATACCTAGCTTGAGCTTCAAATCACACTCCATAGAATGGTCCATCTTTTGCTGCTCTGTTACCACTACCGAGTC
The DNA here is from genome assembly GCA_037074535.1 of Gleditsia sinensis. NCBI lineage: Eukaryota > Viridiplantae > Streptophyta > Magnoliopsida > Fabales > Fabaceae > Gleditsia > Gleditsia sinensis. The sequence continues at coordinate 66,174,607 of CM073466.1, read as the reverse complement.
ATTTAACAACTCTATTTTCCTTTGCTTTCCTATCGCTTCCTCAAGCATCTCTATTTCCCCTTGTTCTACTAATGCTTTGTTGAGCACTTTTAGTTCCCCTTGTTGTGCTATGAACTCCTTGAGCACCTTCATTTTTCTTTACTCTGCTTCATTCTTTTTCATTGCCCGATAGTTTGTCACTCCTTCATTCACCAACTCTATATGCTTTTTTCACTATGCTGTGCCTCATGGCCTTTATGTTATATTATCGAAATACATGTTTTGACAGGATAATTTTATTTTATTTATCACAATTTAAGAATATGTGTGGTTCGCTTTTTTTGCTATTAAACCTTAAAATAGAAAACATGATTGAAAATATATTTAGTAAAAAGCTAAAAGAAATATTTTTTGAAGATATTTCTAAAATAAAGTGAAAATAGAAATAGTTAAAAGACATTTTTAATATTTTAAAAAATGCTTTGTTATATTTTTGTAATTTTTTTAAAAATATATTATAAACTTTAAAGAAATCAAAACAATATGACCAAACTCAAAACTTAAATAATGTTTAAAATTAATTCTGTCAATTTGATTTGAAAATAAATATGAACAATTTTTTATAAAAATAAAACAAACATATTTTTCAAATAAAAAAATTCACAAATTAAAATAGCTTTTAAAAAATAAATAAAATTTAAAAGCAAAAAATATTGTCATAAACAAACACAATCTTTTTCATTATGTTTTTCTCTAGTTTTTAATCTTCTGTAAAGATGTTTCTCTAATAAGAAGCACCACATTGAAATAATTAGCACCATTGAAGAATGCATTGGACTGGGGATCCAGACCCCCAAATGTATGGGCGGGTAAAACAGCAGCTGCTGTAAGTGCTGTTGGTGGGGGAAGAAGAGCACAGTTTCATCTTCGCCAAATTGGAGTTTTTCTTGATCTCCACTTCATCAATAAACCGGAGTTCTACCTGAATGCGCACCGGCCGCCCGGAAAGTTCAACAGCGATGGCGACTTGGTTGATTTGGAGACGAAGGAGAAGCTCAAGGAAATGCTTCTATCCTTGCAAGCATTCACTTTGAGACTCCATGGCAAGTGCTGAACTGTTTTGACAGAGTAGCACAAGAAGAGGAAGGTGCTTAAAGCACTTTTTCCCATTTTGCCAATACATTTGTTTTTTGGCTCAATGCTGGCAGTACATGGTGTTGGTAGGGATAAAAAAAATGGAAACAAACAAATTAGATGTAGTTTTTAGATGTCTACTATATAAAATATAGTTTTTCAATAAAATTAGGGTAAATTTCATATTAGGGTTTTGTACTAAAACAATACCAAAAAAAAAAAAAATACATTCTCATTTCTTTAAAAAAAAATTTCCTAAATACTATACTCTCTTTTATTTTTTTTTTCACTTGCATACGTTGTTGTCCCATGATAGCATAATAAAAAATGAAAGGTTTCCTGCCAACAGGGCATTGTGTAGTAAGTAAGGGTGTGCATAATTTACAACCTAGTCTAAATTCACCTAAATTTGATCATAAAAAATTATTTTCAATGAATTAAATTATATTGACGATTTATACACATAAATTTTTTAAAATGTTTTAAGTTTGAAAGAGCGAATCAATTTAAAAAATTCAAACTCAATGAAACTTGAATGAATTGTTAATGAAACAATTCTCTATTCTCTTAATACTTTGTCATTTTACATTTTAAAAAATTCAAACCTAATTAACTTAACTCAACTTGATCGAACAAAATGTTGATGAAACAATCCAAATTGTTCATAAACAAAATCTTATTTTAAAAAAATTATAATATTTATAATAAAAAATTTTATAATAAATAAATAACTTACAAATTTCAAATTTTAAACTCTAATTTTAAATTTTAAATTTTAAATATCTGTAAACAATAATTTTTTTAAAAAATTTATGATATTTTTCATAAATATTTTTTATACAAATAAATAATTTATAAACTTTAAATTTTAAATTTTAAATATCAAATTTTAAGAAAAACTTGTAATATGAATGTTTTGAGGTTTAAAAGTTGAAATTTAGAACTTATGATTAATTTAGAGTTTGTAAATTATTTATTTATTATAAAAAATTTATTAAAAATATTAATATTTTTCTTTAAAAATTACAATTTAGAACTTAAAATTTTAAATTTAAGATTTAAGAATAGAGTTTAAGATTTGAAATTTATAAATTATTTATTTATTATAGAAATTTTTATTAAAATATTATAACTTTTTTAAAAAATTATTATTTAAAGTTTAAAGTTTGAGATTTTTAAATTATTTATTTATTATAGAAATTTTTATTAAAAATATTATAATTTTCTTTAAAAAAAATGTTTGAAGTGGGTGGTTTTTAATTTGTAAATTATTTATTTATTATAAAAAAATGTATTAAAAATATTGTTTTTTGTTTTTTGAAAAAAAAATTGTAGTTGAAAGTTTAAGAGTTTAAAATTTAAAATATAAGTGCAAATTAGATAATTATTATAGAAACATTATAATTTTTAAAAAAATTATGTTTGAAATTTAAAAATTAGAGTTATAATTTGTAATTTGAAAATTATTTATTTATTATAAAAAAAGTTTATTAAAAATATTATAATTTAAAAACAAAAACACTACGCCCTGCTGAAAGGACTTTTTTTATTTTTTGATTGTAAAAAAACACTGTTTCCACGTGGCAACAGTGTATGGAAGCAAAAATAAAAATTAAAAAGAGTGTATTATCAAGGATAATTTTTTTTTTTCAGAATTTAGAATGGGTTTTAAATTATTTTTTTTTTTCATTATTTTAGTACAAAACCCTACAGATTACCGCGCCTTGCTCCCGAAAATCTGTTTGTTCTTCAGTTTTTTAGGAGTTTATTATATAGTCAGTTAAACACTTTATAGTATTTTTTTAATTTTAATTTTAATAATATAATCACAGGACTGTAAATTTTATTATTTGAAGTATATCTTTCTTATATCTGAAACAATTTTATAATTTCTTAAAATTATTATTTGAATTCAAACAATATATCAAAATTAAATTCATTAGTAACAATCTCGTAACACTATAAATTATTAATAATAAAAATATTAGTTATTTTAATATTTACATGATTATTTTTTATAAAATATAAAATATTATAAATTTATAGTAAATTATAAGAAAATTAAATAACATAATAGGAAGAAATTAATTTTAGATCAAAACATAAAGACGATCAAATGTAATTTAACCATAAAATTATGACATGCGGAGAAATTTTTTAAAAATAATTAATAACATAATTTTTAGTTTAAAAAATATTTATCAACATATTAAGTTTTTATTAAAAAAATTTATAGTAAATTCCTAAATAACTTCACTTCAATTTTGTCTAAAAAAAAAACATCAATCCAATAAGAGTGCCGTTATATTTCTTCCCAGCCCACTCAAAATTGGGCCTAATTCTCTTTTATTTTACTTTGATTTGGGCTTGATAAAAAAAAAAAAGCAAAACATATTGAGCCCTCTGTTTGTCATTCCTTAATAAGTGTACAATTAATTAATTTTAAAATAAAAATTGGATTGTTATGTGATATGTTAGCTCATTAGCTATATTATCTTCATTCACTCATTATCAACTAAATAATTTTAAAGAAAAAATTAACTTTAAATTATATCAGATATAATTCTTTTAGTCAAGCGATGTTGAATCACTTGACAAAAGAAATTGGTTTAGTTTCGTAGTCACTCGTATTTCATGAATTATAATCCCTGCTCGTGTTGATTTTTATTTTTGTAGAGAAAAAATTGATTTTCTTTCTTTTCCTTTTTTCCTTTTTTTTTTTAAATAAAATTTGTGATCATTCAAAGGATCTTCAATGGAATTACATGATCTTTGGAGCCTTGTATATATCTATTTTTTCTTTGGTACAAGAGTTGAGCAAGGATCGAATCTAAGACCTTTGCTAAGCTACCCACCCCCCTCACCACTAGACCACACCTAGTGGCTTTGTATATATCTATCTTTGATGATGACAAAGATTGAATAGTGGGCCTACTTCTAGCCTACCCTTTTAATTGGAGATATTTTTGTATAATTATTGTTTTTTTCTAGTTCATTTGAACTCTTATCCTTAATTCTAAATACGATTTTAATATTACTAAATTAATTGTCTCAGGACATTTGCAATGTCATTAAACTTGGTAATTAGTGCTGAATTAATTTTGTATCTGAATCATAAAATAGCATCGCCAATTTGTCATTAATGAAGTGAAAATGTGTGTTAGAACTAGTATTAAAAATTAAACATTAAGCATGATAACATTTCAACCTCTAATATCAATATTATTCTCAAGTTTTTGAAGTTCTAATCTAAGGCAACCCTAGAGTTCTATCCATGGGAAAATTAATATTACTATTTTGTTTTTAGTTCTTTTATTTGCACACCATCCAGTATACATTATTTTTTGAACTCCCCTCACTGCCTCACATGTAATATTTTATATAAAAATTTGTCTAAATAATTTAAATACATAGATTATAGAAGTTATTATGTTTTATGAAGATGTCATGTAACATTTTATTTGAATAACCATTGATTGGGTGTATATATATGTGTATATAAAACTAGGGGTAAGCATTGACTAAATATGATTAACTTGAACTATAAACTCAATTTAATCGAACAATATTTAAGTTGATTACTGACTGAAATTTTAAATTATTTAAAAAATTTAAATTATGTCAGATTGATTCGAATTTAAGAAAAAAAATTGCATGTTGAGTTGGTCAATTTATGTTTAAACAATTTCTTAAAATTAGGTCCGACTTTGAATGGATTGTTAAGTTATGAACACTCCTATATAAAATTATTTGTCTTCATATCATATGGTTTAATAATATGAAATTTTTAAGACAAATATGATGCACAAGTGAGTTAATTATTTTTGGCGTCTTAAGATGCATCATATTTCAAAATAGTATTTTTTTTTATTAGATTTTATTTTCTTCTTTGATATAATTTTGAGATATTTTTGTAAAATTACTTGAAAGACAAGAAAAAAAGTTTTTAAGAGACACCCTTCTAGTGTAAAATATTTCTAAATACGCCCCCCAATTAAATTAACTCATCATACAATCTGCTGTTGAAAATTGGCTTGTTAACTTTGATTTCCCAACTTTCAATTTCAATTAGTTTCTTTCATTTCTAATAATTATTAATAATTCAAAAAGTGAAATATTTGCTCAGATCATCCTATTTGGACGATGAGTTAACATGTACCAAATATAGGTTTCAGATTAAATTTTATATAAATTGAATAAAAATAAAATAATAAAATAATATGAGACATATATTTGTTAAATTAGTACATACCAACTCAATACATGATTTGGGCCTGTCCTAGTGACATTGGGTTAGTAGTTGGCCCTATGACACAAGTCCAAGAGTCTTGTGTGGTATGTGTCAAACTCTAAAATGATGTTACAAAAAGACAACAAACTCTAAGGCAGTCCACAAAAAAAAAAAAGAATCAAACTCTAAAATTTAAAATCAATTAAAAGACAACAAATATTTTAATGGAATGATGTTACTAAACTACTCTCAAAATAGCCCTTTCTTCTATTGAAATTAATTATAGATTTGAAAAATTGTCAAAATATATTATTGAATAATTGATTATATACAAATTTTTATTTTAAAATATAAAAATAAATCCATATTGGGTTTAATTTATTCTATTTTTATTTTTAAAAATTATTCTGTAAAATAAAAATAAAAATTTTTATTTAATAAACTATTTTTAAAACATATTATTTTTTATTCTTAGATTTTTTAAAGACAAAAATAAAAAATAACTCTTTTTTATTTTAAAAATAATTTATTTTTAAAATTTGTTTCTAAAATAAAAACATAAAATAATTTTTTTATTTTAAAAATAATTGAATACAAAAAAATTAGTTGCTAAACAACCCCATTGTTTTGTTTTTGTTTTTGTTTTTTTATAGGACGGCAAGTCACATTGTCTCTTGCGACGTAAATTCGTTTGACCGCCGTGCGTTGGAAACGTGAAGCAGACGAAACAAAGACGAGGCTGCGACCCAATCTAAAATCAATACAAGAGGCAATAATAGCCTCCACAGCTACGGCTAAAGGCTAAACAGAGGCATAGGCTGCCGAAGTGACAAGTTAAGTTAATTAGCCATTGTTGACCTACTTTTTCAATTTCATGTCCTTAATCAGAATTATCTTAGATTCCACTTAACTTTTCCTTATTTTTTTTTTTTTTTACCAACTTCATTGATTCTCTTGTCCGCTGTCTAAGCCTGTCTCCCACTGCTCCGCCGCCTGAAGTCATCGCCACCTGCGGCTGTCTACGGCGGTGGATTTCGCTGCTCCTCATCCACTTGTCCTATTAATTATTTGTCATTTTTTTAAAATTTTTGGATACTGGAGTCAAGCATAAATATATTATTTTAATTTTATTTAATAATGACTAATTATTTTTAGGAGCTTTATAAACTTCTTTTAAAGATTTTCTGTCAAAAAATATTTTCTCTTAAATTCTACAAATACATTTTTAGTTATATGTTTTTATTTTCAGTGAATAAGAAACAAACAAATTAAAGAAACATTCGTGGGTTGATTTTTTCTTTTTAACAGAAGGGTTAAGAATAATTATAATTAGGGAATTATTTATCCAAGACTATTGAATTATTAAAAAGTTGATTTCATAATCACCTAATTATTGTGTAATAATTTCAATATTTATTTTAATAAAAATAATTAAATAAATATTAAAATAATAAACATTTTTTACTTATCATTAATATCTTTATAAATAGACATTTAGTAAATTAAACAATGTAAAAATATTCAAGATATATATAGACTTTTAGTAATAAAATTGTTCATTCTTTTAACACTTTCTTAAATCTTTTTGTTGAAATTTGACCGTAAATCATAGTAGTTAAGTTGTAACAAAACAAACCATATAAATCTTTAATTATATAAGTCAAATGATAAATTAATTCTGAATTTGGATTCTATTATTTTTTAAAAAAATTTAAAAATAAAATGAGACAATTTAATAAATTAATGTTTAATAAATAAGTATAACTCATTTTTTAAGAGAATCTCAATCCATTGTTTTTTGGATAAACTAGGTGCAATAAATTTCTATATAAAAACAAAAATATATTAAAAAAATTAATTCCATGGACATATAAAAGAAGTTTGATAAACATTGTTTTCTATTATATATATTTTTTCATTATTTAATTTAATTATTTTAATAAATACGATTTACGTAAACGTTATGGGTCATTGAATTAAATGTGAGATGATATAAATTGAATACAAGGGAACAAGTTTCCAAAGTTGTAGGAACTTGTCAGCACTGCTTTTTCTGGACATTTGGCGCCCTTTTCTTATTGTCCCCATATTCTCAGTTTCTTATTAAATCGCTCCCCTACTTTTATCCGTCAGAAAAAAAATTTCCCATTAAATTTGAATATTTTTGAAAAAAGTACAGTTTTTTTTTAATATTCTATATTTTTATCATTTTTTTTCTTAATATCATCCTATATACAAATAGATATAATAATTAAATATTCTACAACTTTAACAAAGTGACGTAACACCTTGAATTATTTTAGCTTGAGCTTTTTTAAATACCAAACTAACATTCATATTTTATATTTAGATTTATAATTTTTTACTCACAACTGAGTAGAAAAAAGTTTAAATTAACTAACTATAAAAAAAGAAGAAGGTTAAAAGGTGCATTATTTCTTTAAAATGTGTCTCTCTTCTGTTGTTATTATATTGTTTATTCATATAAAATATTAAGGTATAATACTTAATAGACTAATGTTTGTGATATGTGTTACTTTTACATTTTCTAATTATAATACATATTTTTTTTTCTTTATTTGTTACATAAGAAAGCCTCAAACAACTAAAGGAAAACAGAGCAGGCGGTCGTTCCACCCCTAATATCGTTAATCACAATCGTCCTCAAATCCTTGGGCGGGATATCCAACAAATGCAAATCCAAATCAAACTTAAGAGCTTCTTTTGCCAAACAATCAGCAACCATGTTTCCTTCTCTATAGGTGTGAAGAAAGCTTACTTGCAAATTTCTCTTAATCAACCATTTGATTTATCTAATAAGATAAGTGCCTTGACTCCTTCTATCAAAAGCTTTTATCAGCTGCCTCAATAAAATCAGATTCAACGATGATGTCTCTGAATCCCAAATCCCACGCTACATTCAGCGTCGTTAGAATTCCCCAAAGTTTTGCACAAGTTATGCTGCAATATTCAATTCTTCTACAGAAGCCTATAATACAATCACCCCCTACATTCCTTAAAATTTTTCCACATCCGGCTGAGCTAGAAGATTAAACAAAGCCGTCTACATTAAACTTCACCTAGTGAATCAAGGGCGGCATCCAAGCAATATCCATTACCATTCTCTTCCTGTCGTAGAAGGTATAAGAAGTCGTTGTTCAATTCATGCACTCTTTAGCCCTTGCCAAGCAAGAGAAGAAGATGTCATACGATGAATGGCTTGCTAGATTAAAGATAATTTCACACCTCCTAATCCATATGCTCCATGTCATTGAGGCGAACACCACATTCCACTTCAGATTGGAGCAAACATCATTACCTAGATTGCAACTCAAGTTATGAGAAAGTCAATCTAAAATGTCTCAGGAGAAGAAGTCTACCCAATATTTCCTATGAACTAGCCTTATCTAGAGATTCCGAGTCTTCTCACAATCTCTTAAGCAGTGAAGGGTCAATTCTTGGGATCTCTTGCAAATGTGACAAATTCCAGATTCATTCAAATGTTTTTTCCAACAGAGTTTATTGGTTAGGATACTATTATTCTCTGTTAGCCATATGAAGGTTTTGATTTTTTTAGGGCTTGGCCATCTCCATATCTTTTTTCAAATAGCTTGCATGTTATGTTGTTCCCCCATTCTTTTCTCGTAATCAGAACTCACAATAAAGTTTCCTTTTGGGCTGTGTTTCTAAGTTGTTTGATCCTTCTCCATCTCATCACTGGGAGGGTACACTACAGCAAGGCTGATCAACGCTCTTTCTAGTAGGCAGCCTTCCAGCTTTGACCAGTCCCATTGTCTTGTATCAGTAGCCATGTCTTTGACTTTGTGTTACAACTAATCCTCTTCAATAGGGATAGTTGCAAAAATTATGAGAGGGCTGATCCCTAGAAGCCAGTTGTCTAGCCAGAAGTTAGTTGCATTTCCATTTTCCACATTCCAAGCAACTCCATCTTCGACCTCCTTCCAAATTCTTATAATGCGCTTCCAAAGATTAGATGAATCCATCTTCTTTTCATGCAATCTTGGAATGAAGTTGTTACTGCATTTGTATTTGGTTTTCAACATCTTAACCCATAATGCATCTAGTTTTTTGATGATTCCCCAAGCAACCTTCATCAAGAATGCTTCATTCATTTCCTTCAATTTTCTTAAGCCTAATTCGTCCATTTCTTTAAGCTTACACATGTCATTCCAATTGATTGGATGGATTTTCCTTACTTCCTCTGTATCACCCCAAATGAATCTTCGGCTTTGCTTTTCTAGCTCCTTACATAAGCCTTTTGAAAGCAGAGATGTCTGCATGGAATAGTCAAGAAGGGTATTTAGAACACTCCTAGCTAGAGTAATTCTCCTTGCAAGGATTAGAGTTTTTTTCTTTCCAACCACTCAGTCTTATCTTCACCCTCTCTGAGATATGCTTGAAGGTTCTTTTAGAGACCTTCTTATAGAACAGGGGCATGCCTAAGTAACAACCCAAATCATTGGTGAGTTAGAATCCCAAAGCTTGACTGTATTGTGGTGCCCCGAGTGTGATTGATATTTGAAGAGAAAAAGGCATTTTGTTTTTCTCTCACTTATCAGCTAACCCAAGTTTATGCAAAAGGAAGAGAGCACTTCTTTGATCAGATTACATTGTTTAAGCTTTGCTTCAGCAAACAGAATAATGTCATCAGCAAAAAAAAGTAGATAGAAGGGGTTTATTTTTACATAGCCTGATTGGCTCCAACGCTTGTTCTCCACTATCCACTCTATACATTGAGATAATCTTTCAATGCACAACACAAAAAGATAGGGGGACAATAGATACCCTTGTCTAATGCCTTTAGACATCTTAAAGTACTATATCACTTCTCCATTCCACAGAATGCTCATAGAGCTTGTAAAAACACAAGCCATGATGATTTCTACGAAATGATTATGTAGTTCAATATCCCTAAGGGTCTCTTTTAGAAAGTCTCATCTAACCCAGTCATAAAATTTTTCTAGATCAATTTTAATTGTCATAACTCCCCTCTTCCCTTTTTTTCTCTTCATGGAGTGAATCACTTCTTGGGCAATGATTATATTATTCGAAATTTGCCTATTAGGAATGAAATTTCTTTGACACGGTCCAATCCAATGGTTCATGAAAGATTTTAGCCTATTGGCTATAGCCTATGACTTTAGTAAGTATCTTAAAGATGACATTACACAACGCTATAGGTTTAAAATCTTTTAAGCATTTAGGTTTTTCCACTTTGGAAATTAGTACCAGAATAGACTAATTTAGGTTTTAAACCATCCCAGGGGTGGCAAACACTTCCTAGATCAACTTGCAGATTGAAGGACCAACTACTTCTCATTGACTTTAGATGAAAAAGGCATGGAGTCCATATAGGCCTAGGGCTTTAAAAGTCCCCATGCTGAATGCTACTTCATTAATCTCTTCCTTAGAGAATGGTCTCTACAAATTTACCAGATCGTCTTCATTGACTTTTGGGAATATGCCAGAGAGAGGAAGAGGTTGAAAATGGGTATCTTCATGTTTGTACAGCTTTTTGAAATACTCTTTTTTTCATCTCTTTGATATTCTCAGGTACCTGCTCCTAAATTCCATTATCATCTTTCAAAGTTAAAATTTTATTTCTTCTTCGATAGCTCATAGTGGATGAATGAAAAAATTTAGTGTTTTGATCTCCAAACTTCAACTAGTTGCATCTAGATTTTTGAAATCAGATGGCCTCCTCCTTGATCAAAATATTTTCATTCTCCTTCCAAAGGTGTTCCTTGAGCTCTTTTAGATATATGCTATACCAAAGTTGAAGTGCCTTGTCTATACCCTTAAGCCTTCTGGACAACTTGTGTTTTTTCTTGAAGATATTGTCAAAGACATTTTGGTTCCAAGATTTGAAATTATCGTGAAATTGTTGGTTGCTTCAAACCATGTTCTCTCATCCTTCCACGTATTGTTGACAACATCTTGAAAAGTGTTATCCAGTAGCCATGCAGCTTAGAATCTAAATGCTTTAGGTTTCCTATTAAGATGATCATTATGCCAGAGGTTTATGCATAAAGGTCTGTGATCAAACTTGAGCGGAGGGAGATGAAGGATGGCTGTATTTGGGAAGAATTCTTGCCATTCCAAATTGAGATCAATTCTCTCTTTCATCTCTCCTCTTTCCCACATGAAGCTAAGGCCTTTAAAGCCAAGATCTATTAAGGAGTTATCAAAGACGAATTTGTTAAAGCCTCTCATGGACCCATAATTTAGATATTGACTTCCTATTTTCTCATCCATGCTTTTGTAGGCATTGAAGTCTTCTATAAGGAGCCAGGGGATATTTAGATAAGAGTATGCTTCTTCTAGCTTCTCCTAGAGCTCTCTTTTATTTATATGATTGGGGCTTCCATAGACAGCCATTACCATGCATCTTCTATTATCATTTTTAAAGTTAACTACTGAGTGAATGAACTGCTTGTGCTTGATAATAACCTTCACATCCAACATGCTTGAATCCCACATTAACTAAATTCCCCTAGCAAATCCATCAGCCTCAATTCTAGCATTATTAGGCCACCCTATTTTATTAATGATGGAGTCTACTCTACTTCCACTAATCCTATTTTCAAATAGGGCTATAAAACTGAGTTGGTGCATCCTGATAAGATCTTTTATGAGGAATGGAAAGTATCTTTGTCCCACTCCCCTACAATTGCAGGCTAAGAAATTCATAAAACACCAAGTAAAAAGTGGAGGAGAAAAGCCTATCTTCATAACCCGATATTCATCACCCTTGAGACTCTAGTGTCTTCAACCATATTTCATTCACCATCCTTAGGAATAAGATTCTGTTGGGCAAACTTGATTAGTTGTAGATTCAAATTAGGGGGTTTAACTTTAACTGGATCTATCTCCTGAGCTGAGGCCAAAGCTAAATGTGCATCGTTGTTTATAGAACCCATGATCTTTCTTAGGATTAGGTCTTTTGTGGAATTGGCCTTATGGGTTTGAATCCCTGGGTTGAGATGCCTGATATTGAGGCTAATTAGATTAGGTTGGCCACCATTACTTTTTGGTGGTTTTGCTGCTTTTGTGCGTGTCTCACTACTAATAGGACCTTTTCCTTTGTCCCGTTTAACAACCGATCCATTGGGCTTCGTCCCTTGCACTTTAAAGCTACTCCCTAGCAGTTTTTAGAGACAAAAATTAGTTTGGTCCATATGTTTTCTCATTTTATTACCTTGCAGGCCCAAGCCCAAGTTCTCTTTTCCTAAGTATATCTTCTCTTTTCCTTATGCATCGGTTCCCTAGCTATTACATCATTATTCCTTTTGAAGCTATTGCTACCTTCATTAACTTTTGCTTTAAAAATGGGCATAACTCCCTTAGACCCCTCCGAAGTCATGTCTGTATCCTCTGCCTCTTCTGCATTCTCAGATAGGTTTTCCAAAATACTGAATCTGAAACTCTCTAGTTTGACATTCGGTATTACTGGTACTGACTTCTTCCGTTTCTCGACTCCACTGTAGATATGGGTTTTCTATGTATGGATCATGTCTCGAGATATGACATCCTGCTTCCTGTCAACTTTCTTTACTAGCATCCAAGGACCAAACTCTACTTCCTTGGCGACGTTTGGGCTCTCTGTAATGTTTGGTTCTGAGCTAGAAAGGACCGCCGTTTATCTTTGAATTTCCTTCTCTTGTGTTGAAAGGGGTTCACCATAGTTAACTCCTAGAGCTGTCTTCTGATAAGCCATATTGGACAGGGGATACTGGTCCTTCCTATGTCTATATTTACCATACCCAAAGCAAACAAAATGCAAACCCTCGTTTTCAACATTGAATATTCTTCTCCTTAACTTGAATTCGGCGATAATTTTTTTCTTTAAGTTGATTTTCACACAAATTCAGGCAAACTTGTCTATTTCTACTATGAGTTCTTCACCAGAATCTGAACTCATCTTCCTCAAAGTATAAGTATCAATTTTTAAGGTCTTTACCACTCTATCTCCTAGCCTCCACAATAAATGGCTATTGTAGTACTCAATAGGCAGCCATGGAATTCTAATCTAAATACCAACCTTCTTGAAATTATCCTCCAGAGATTTAAAGTCTGGTCTCCACCTCTACACAACCAGGTAGTGGTCTGCAATCATCCATAGCTCTTCATGGAGTGTGAAGTTTAAGTCCCCTGAGCTTACAAAGTTTGACAAGTAGAACTCATTGCATATGTCAATAAGGTTGAATGCTCTAGAGGGATGCCATAGTTTTAGTAATCTATCCTTCAAATACTTATAACCTATTCTCCTGCCCATAAGTTTGATAATAAGGGATTTTCTCCATTTTTTGTAGTAGCTTTTCCTTTCTTCTACAGAAATTTCCCCCATAGGGTATGGGTCCTCACATTGTAATGCTTCATCTTCCATTAGGTGCTTATCTAGATCATCCTCTGTGAAGTACTCCTTTGACTCAATATTTGATTTTGTCAGGGAGTTGGCTATGCCATTGAAACCAAATAGTCTATCTTTATAAGAAATTCTTGTATAGCCCTTATCCTGGTGTTTGGGTAAGCTCAAATTGTGTATTCTCTTGTTTTTGGATTGTTAAGGTTCAATGTATCACCACTTACCTCCATACCAGCCTTTGGTATAACGGCTCCAGTTCCCTCCTTCTAGTCTGTTACTGCTACCATTGTTCCTATGGGCCTCAATGGAGGAATAAAGACTAGGTTCGCTCATCTTCTCATCCCTTAAACCATCCTCCTCGCTGGCTGCTTTGATTTTTTTTATTACTTTTTTTTTTCAGAATATCTTCCTCTTCCTTTGATAGCACTGGTTCACTAGTTTTCGTAGTCGGTGAGTTTTCGAGAATTTCAATCGAATTGCCGAAATCCATCATGCGTCTTTTAATAGTACATGTTTTTTTGTATCTTTAGAAGCTGCAAAACTTATTTCGCCTACATTTATTTTTTATTGTTAGTCTTAATACCTGATGCATTTCTCTTCATAAATAAATAATAGTTTTCTACTTGTTCAAAAAATAAAAAAAGCCATATCATATCTACGTGTAGTTTTATTTATAGTGAAAAGTCTATTAAATCATGTCAACATAATTAAACTCAATTCTTATACAATAAAAATTAATATTTTAAAAATTAAATCGCTCGTTGAATTGAAGACGTTAGTGATTCAACTATAGTTAAACTATAATCAAATTGGTATTTAATATTATATGCATGATTTATTAAAAATATCAATAAATAATTAAAAATAAAAATAACAACTTCAAATACTTTTATATAATATTAAATTATCTAAATATTTATACATATATAAATAAATATAATATATTTTATCAACAAAATAATAAAATAATATAATTTCAATATAATAATTTATTATAATTTTTTTAATAATGTATTAAATTAATATTCTTAGTACATTAATATAATTTTAATGTAATTAATATTTATAATTTTATTTCTTCAAGATTAAGTAACTTTTATATATAAAAAATTTTCAATATGTTTAATAAGAATTATTTTGGTTTCATGGTAGAGTGCCTACCATGGAACCTCGCTGTTAGGGTTTACATGTTAGATTAATTTATAATTAATTTATGTGGATAATTAATTAATTAATTAATTCAAATACATAATTAATTAAATAATTAGTGTTGACCCAACACTAAACCTATAATAGATTGGAACCTGGTAAAATGTAGATAATCTGTGATAGGTCAGATTATTTACAAGCTAATTGAGTGGAGGCTCCAGCTTGCAATCCGTTATGTAGTCAATTAGTTTTCTATAACAATACTGACTAAAGAGAGAAAGAATTAATTAATATTTTAATTATATAGAAATCATAATTCTCCCTAATATAAATAGATATAATTCTCTTCTCTTAATATATGGTGAAAATACTCTCTCTCTTCTTGAATTGTGTGGGCTAGGGTATTGCAATTGTTGACCCTCTCTACTGTATTTTCTTCCACATATATTATTTTCTAACTTTGTTTGTAGTTGATATTATTATTGGAGCTATATTAATCACATTATTCTTAGGTATTCTATTGGCATATCATCATCACTAATGGATTTGTTTGAATCGTTTGAAGTTACGTATTTTAATTATGTTGATAATATCTTACATATTTGCTAACAATTGGTATCAGAGCCTGGTTAGATTAATCATTTTCATACAATTAATCAAATGGAAGAAACCTTAATTTTGTATTTGTAATAGCCGTAAATTTAACGAAAATTCCAACTAAAGAAAATTTGGAATAAAAGAGATAATTTTGAAAATGGGGATTCAAATTAAAGAAAATTTAGAATTAAAGAGAGAATTTCAAAAATGGAGTTAGGACCCAGTGAAAATAAGTTATTATTTACATGGATTAAAGAATTATAAAAGAAATGTGAGAAATTTACGTTTCGGGGCAAAAATGTAATTTCTTAAAAGTTTCGAGGTTAAAATGTAAATAAGAAAAATTTGCAAGGACCTCCCTCAAAAAGTGAAATTTTGCAAAAAGGTCCCTCAGGATATTTTAAGGGCCTCAACCACTCCGAAAGTTGGTCATTTACAGATTTTTCCATCTCTCTTCAGAAAATTCTCCCCGAAAACCCTCTAAATTCTCTCTAAGATTTCTTCGCCTACGGACCTCGGATTTCGACACCACCACCACCAGCGGATTCAGGACGCAGAGTTCTTCAAATCCATCCGATTGGTTTCTGGAGAATTGGCCGAAAATTGACTAAAAAATCGAAGGGAAAATCGGCCAAAAAGGTAACCACCGAAACAACTATTTTTAGTTCTCAAACGCAAAAATTAACACCGTAGATCGATCCAGAAGGCACCGAAACCTTTGGATCTCAAATTTCAGCCAGATCCACCACCGCACGTGCCCCCACGTGTCGTATCTCTCTCGGCGAGTGAAGCCCACACCCATCTCCTTGGGCAGTGCGTGTAGCGCGTGGCAGCCGGACCTCCTTGCGTTGACCTGCGTTGACCGAGCTCCCGAACTCGATTTTGGGGTTTATTTTGCTGAATTCGAATCAGAAATTAGGATTTTAAGGGTGTCCAACTTTGTACTTCAAAGTGGTGAGTAGATAATTCTTCATATGGCTTGTTTTTACTCTTCTTGAACTTTACATTGATAAATGAGTATGATTACATGTTATTTATATTTTCATATGTTCCTGAAATGGTTTGGAATGTCTGAAATAATTGGAATACGATATTTAGTTCAAGAAGAGTTTGATTTTTGAAATGAATTTTGAAACACATTAAACATGCAATTTTTAAATGTATTTCGCATTACATGGCAATATGCATGTGACATTGATTTTACAGTGTTATGTTTGCCTCAGATATGGGCATGATTATATTATTAGAAAATTTATGATAAAAGATTTTATACTGAGATTGAAAGCTATGTTTTGAATGATATGTAAAGCGATAAGTTGCCGAATATGATTGTATGGCGAGTTGTTTAATAATTATGCATTGCATTTGATGGATGTGCACTTTTATATATGTTTATATATATATATATATATATATATATATATATATATATATATATATATATATATATATATATATGTGTGTGTATTGATGAACAATGACGGGTTATATGGCTTGAGACGGTAATGTGAAGGTGGTATTAGTGGTAATGTGAGGAGGCAGTAGGGTAATGAACTCACATTCCCTGATTACCTATTGTAATTATGACAGTGGTAATGTGAGGAGGCAGTAGGGTGATGAACTCACATTCCCTGTTGATCTATTGAAGTTGTAGTCAATGGTATTGTGAGGAGGTAGTAGGGTGATAAACTCAGATTCCCGGATTACCTATTGTGATTGTGACTATGGTAATATGAGGAGGCAAAAGGGTGATGAACTCACATTCCATGTTTATCTATTGAGTATATTGAAAGTTGTGACATACTTGAGCATTATATAAAAGAATTGATTTTTAATGTATATCAAATTTGATTTAAGATCAATTTGTATCATATGTGGTTATAGATATTTGAATGTGATTTGAACTAAGAATATTTTTGAAAATGCGGGTCCCATAAGGATGTACTTCTAAACGATAGATTTTGATATGATAAATTTTAATATATGAGTACATCCTTATGTTAGTCTGAGAGGTCATAGGAGGTATTATATGCTCACTGAGTTGTAAAACTCACTACATGTGGTTGATATATTTTTCATATAAAGACCCAGAATTTGGTCATACGGCTACTTGACCGACTAGGTGTCGTACTTCGGTGGTGAGCCTAAATTGCTTCTAGTTTCTCAGTGTTTTATATTGTAATATATTTGTACTCTAGAGTTGCTCTAAATGTCACGGGCAGGATCCTTGTTTCCGCTGTAAAACTGATAAGTGTAGACCTGACATGTATAATTAGCTATACTAAAAATGTGTAAATGCATGATATTATCCGGTTATGACATATTATGTGGTCGATTGTAATTAGTATTGCAAATTTGTAAACATATGGTAATACTCGGATATGTTATATTGTGAAACTATTTACAAGTGCATAATAGTAAAGTTTATCGGATATTAGAGATTTTCGCGTTCCTAAAGTAGGGATGTGACAAGTTGGTATCAGAGCAATAGGTTTTCCTGTGGTTATCAGAGCAAAATATTCTTTAGTAGGACCTTTAGTATCGATATGAGCAGGACATATTTATACTTCAGGTGCTGCTGAGGGATTCTATAGGATATTCACTTCCTTTCTATTCCAAGTGTCTTTAAATTCCTTCAGTAAAGTGTGAATACATATTATAGTATCTTAAAGAGGTGTTTTATTCTGTATAGTTAATGATGCCGCCAAGAACTAGAGCGGTCACTAGAAAAGAAGCTGTAGATCGTGCACGCTCTACAGAAGAGTCTGCACAATCTACAATACCAGTACAAAGAGGTCGTGGTAGAGGCCGACCTAGAGGAAGAGGTAGAGGTAGAGGGCGTGCACAGGGTTTGAGAACCCCACGACAAGATGAACAGACTCCTGTATCTGATAGAGTTCCTGAGAAAAGAGTAAAAACCCCTCAGGAGCCACCTGATAGAACCGCTGATATGATTGCTGGTATACATAGAAGTTTAGAAACATTGGCTGGATTTATAGTAGAACAGGGTAGAAGGAAAGGCCAGCCAGCAGAAAATGCTTAAGCCCACTCTAGATGTATCACAGTATACTACATAGTCTCTAGTCTCCAGTATCCATAGGAAAGGTAAGGACTGGGGCTGTAGTTTAGCACTCCTTTAATTTCTGAAAACTCTCGTCACAAACATCAGACCACTCAAATTTTATTCATTTCCTAGTCAACCCGGTCAAAGGAGCATCTATTTTTGAAAAATCTTTAACAAATCTACGGTAATAGCCTGCTAACCCGAGAAAACTACGAATTTCAGTTACTGTCGTAGGGCGTGGCCATTGTTGTATTGCTTCTATCTTTTTGGGATCAACATGAATACCATCTTTGGTAACCACATGCCCTAGGAACATAACACTACTAAGCTAAAATTCACACTTTAAAAACTTAGCATATAACTGGTGTTCTCTTAGGGTTTGCAAAGCTATCCTTAAATGTCGCTCATGCTCCTCTGAACTCTTTGAATACACCAGAATATCATCGATAAATACAATAATAAACTGGTTCAGGAAAGGTTTAAATATCCTATTCATTAAGTCCATAAATGCAGGTGGGGCATTCGTTAAACCAAATGGCATTATTAAGAACTCGTAGTGCCCATACCAAGTTCTAAAAGTAGTTTTCAAAATATCTTCCTTCTTTATCTTCAATTAATGATACCCGGATCTCAGATTAATTTTTGAAAAACATTGAGCACCTTGCAACTGGTCAAACAAATCATCTATTCTGGGTAGAGGATATTTATTTCATATAGTCACTTTGTTCAACTGCCTATAGTCAATACATAGACGTAAAGATCCATCCTTTTTCTTCACAAAGAGAACAAAAGGACCCCAGGGAGATGTACTGGGTCGAATAAAATATTTATCTAGTAAATCTTGTAGTTGTTCATTTAATTCCTTAAGTTCTGCAGGTGCCATCCGATAATGAGGTATGTATATTGGTTGTGTTTCAGGGAGAAGGTCAATACTAAACTCAATCTCTCGGTCTGGTGGTAATTCCTTAAGTTCTGCAGGTGCCATCCGATAAGGAGGTATGTATATTGGTTGTGTTTCAGGGAGAAGATTAATATTAAACTCAATCTCTCGGTCTGGTGGTAATCCTGGCAACTCTTCAAGAAACACATTAGAAAATTCTTTAACTACTGGAACATGTTCTACACTTGTATATTTCATATCAACATCCTTGACTACTGCTAAATACCCCTGGCATCCCTTTTGTAACAGTTTATAAGCTGTCAATGCAGGTATTAAATTACTAGGCACCTCATTACGATCTCCTTATATTGAGAAAGAAGGTTCTCTAGGGATATTAAACTTAATCACCTTATGGTGACAGTCTAGAATGGCATGACATGATGACAACCAATCTATTCCTAGAATCACATCAAAGTCTACCATATATAGAACTATCAAATCTACAAGAGTTTTCTTATCCTCTATCGAAATTTCACATGATCTATACACATCATTTACTAACAACAATTCTCTCATTGGAGTAGCAACCATAAAAGAACAATACAAACTAGTGGGATCTCTACTCAATTTCTTAGCAAAGCATGGTGATATATAAGAATGTGTAGAGCCAGGATCGAACAGGACATATGCTTTATGGGAACATACTGATAATGTACCTGTCATAACTGCATTTGAAGCCTGAGCATCTTGTCGTGTCAAGGCAAAAACTCGAGCTAGTTCTCGCTCTCGATTTCCTGATCCTCTACCAGTACCACCACTACTTGCTTGGACTAAGGCTGCTCTACTAGATCATGCTGGTACAGATGCAGGAGGTGAAGTTGGTTGCACTGATGCTAGACTAAAACTTCGTAGTTGTGGGCAATTCCTCATCAAATGATCCACTTGTCCACACTTATAATAGGCACCCATTTCTCTGCGACACTGTCCAGTATGAGGCCTGCCGTAGAGGGGACATAAGGGAATCGATCTTGAATCTTGTTGACTTGGGGGTCTCATATCTCTTTGGAACATTCTCTGCTTATTAATGTTAACTATGGCTGGTTAGAACTACCAGCTCCTGTTTGAGTAAAACGCTGTGAATTTTGAAATCTTGACCCACTGACATAGGATTATATCTAGTCTGGGCATTACTATCTCGATCTCTTTTCCTTCTCTTAAGACCTTCTATGTCTGCTTGCTCTCGTGTTTTCATCATTTTAACATAGTTCACAGCTGCTGAATAAGTTGAAAAATGATCAATCTGAGGACCTACTGACTTAAACAATGGACGTATCAATCCCAAAACAAACCTCTTAATTCTATCCTTTTTAGTAGGGACCAGATATGGTGCATATCTGGACAACCGGGTAAAACGGATGTCATATTCAGAAACTGACATGTTTGGTGTTTGTCTCAATTCCTCAAACTCTCTGACCTTCTTGTCTATTTCACTCGTTGGTAGAAATCGATTCATAAATGCTTCCTTAAATTCGTTCCACTCCATTGGTGGTAAAATAACTGCCCGTCCTTGTACAAGTGTATCAAACCAAACTTGGGCCACATCAGATAGTTGAAAAGACACCAATTCAACAAATCTTCTACTAGAGCACCCCAAGGCTCTGAAAATTCATTCCACAGCATCAATAAATATCTGTGGGTCTTCCTAAACATCTGACTCAGAAAAAGTCGAAGGTTTCAACTTAAGAAATTGCTGTAATGACACCTCAATCCCTGTAAACTTGTCCTCTTGCTTAGCTGTTCTTCCCAGTTCTTGCACTACAAAATGGAAGAGTAGTTGCTTATGCATCCAGAAAGTTGAAGAAACATGAACAGAATTATGCCACCCATGATTTAGAGATGGCAGCTGTAGTATTTGCTTTAAAGATTTGGAGACATTACCTGTATGGAAGAACTTGTGAGATTTATACAGATCACAAGAGCCTCACGTATATTTTTCAACAGAAGGATCTTAATTTGAGGCAAAGAAGATGGATGGAACTACTGAAAGATTATGACTGTACGATTTTGTATCATCAAAGCAAAGCAAATGTAGTAGCTGATGCTCTAAGTAGAAAGTCTATGGGCAGTTTGGCTCATATAGCAGAAATGCGACGACCATTGTTAGAAGAAATCCATAAGTTAGAAAGTAAGGGGATAAAGTTTGAAGTAAAAGAACCAGGAATATTATTAGCTCATGTGCAGCTCCAATCTTCCTTAGTTGAACAAATCAAAGCCGATCAAGATAAGGATACTAGTTTGCTCAAGATTAAGAGTGGATTGAAGGATAACAAGAATTCTGAATTCACAGTAGATACTAAAGGGGTATTAAGATACGGTAGACGATTATGTGTCCCAAATTTTAATGATTTGAGGAAACAAGTTCTAGAGGAAGCACATCGATCTACATATACTATACACCCAGGAACGACAAAGATGTATCAAGACATGAAGGAATTGTATTGGTGGGATGGTATGAAGAGGGATATTGCGGAATATGTTTCCCATTGTTTGACATGCCAACAGATGAAAGCTGAACATCAATGACCCGCTGGGTTACATCAGCGAATAAAAATACCAGAATGGAAGTGGGAGAGAATTACTTCGGTGGTGAGCCTAAATTGTTTCTAGGCTCTCAGTGTTTTATATTGTAATATATTTGTACTCTAGAGTTGCTCTGAACGTCACGGGCAGGATCCTTGTTTCCGCTGTAAAACTGATAAGTGTAGACCTGGCATGTATAATTAGCTATACTGAAAATATGTAAATGTATGATATTATCCTGTTATGACATATTATGTGGTCGATTGTAATTAGTATTGTAAATTTGTAAACATATGGTAATACTCGGATATGTTATATTGTGAAACTATTTACAAGTGCATAATAGTAAAGTTTATCGGATATTAGAGATTTTCGCGTTCCTAAAGTAGGGATGTGACAGTATTGGCTATTATTTTAGCACATATTGAACAAATTGGCTTAGGGCTTTGGCTTATTTGATGTTAAATTAACAATCTACATTCTCAATTATGGCAGAAACTCAAGATAATTGCATGAAATTGAACCAAATTTTCTTGAATTTAGTATTATTTTAGATCCCTCATCTTTCTCCCATAAATCCATAAATTGATAGAGGGATTATCATATACATGATATCATGAATATAATATATGAAAACCATACTTCCCCACTGCGTAAATTTGAACAAATAGGGAGATCAATATGAAAGTTTTATTCGATTTTTTGTGTGGCCATATCTAGGGATTTTCGCTTGATGAACTGAAAATTGGTTTGGGGCTATTGTTTTGCATCACTATCAGATTAATATACATGAAAATTACAGAGTTTTTTTTAATAAAATGGGAGAAAAGGAACCGGTCGTTCGTGGGTCAAACAACCTAGGTTGCATAAATCCGAGTGAGGAAGCCAACTTTACCTGGAGAAGCCCACGTGCAGGCTTGTGCGCGTGTTGCGCATGCAGGAACATGTGGGCGTGGAAATTTTTTATTTGTTCTGTCAAAATTTTTTATCTTTTATTTAATAATTTTTTTATATAATTTGTAGAATTTTTTGTTTTCGTTATATATTTTATTTGAATTATACAAAAAATAATTTAGTATTTTAGATACTGTACTCTCGATTTCTGGACACTAAATTTTTTATATATGTTATTTTGTATTTTTGTGACATATATATGTTAAGTACTCTCCCTGGTATTATGTTTGGTCACAAAATAAATTTTGGGTCTTAATCGAGAGTTAAAACAATATATTTTGCATTAAATTAATATATTTTGTAGATTATGCAATAATGTATTGTTATATACCAACAATTATGATATTATTTTGTATAATTATGAATTTGCCTATCGTGAGCATAATTATGCAAAATCTTGTGGATTAAATATATTTTGCATTAAATTGATATATTTTGTAAATTATGAAATAATGGATTGGTATATGGTAGCAAATATAATATTCTTTTGTATAAATATGAACTTGCCTATCGTGAGTATAATTATGCAAAACTTTATAGGATTAAATAATTTGAATTATTTTAGAATTTAAATGAATATATAATTTTGATAATGGACATGCTCTATCGGTGTGATATTGTCAAAATATAATTGTTTGTTGATATATTTTATCATGAGTCTATTAATAGTAAATGTATAATGTTTCAATGTCTATTGTACCCTATCGGTATGAAGATATTGAGTACATTGTTGTGTTAGTCCTTTTATGAGTCAAATTTGTGGTGTGCAATGAATTTTCTTGGTTTATTATAATTCGGGACCCTTCTGTTGGATTATGATAAACAATCTTGTGAATATAGTTGCATAAGCTGAGTTTTAGAGGAAATATTGTCTTATAATTATGATGCACACATATAATTAATGTTTCTTAATTATATTTTCTCAGCTTATGTACCCATGCAACTATCGGCAGTGAAGACTCTTATTGGGACAAATTATGACGTCGGGAAAAAGTCCCTTAACATGTATTTGGCTCTGGCCAAAGAAAATTTGACTTTAGGAAGGCAAAATGGGCAAATCTTGATGTTAATTCTACAGATGCTGAAAAAACTTACCATAAAAATTGGTATAACTCCAACATAATATGTCTGATGGTAATAAAGTACACTATGGATAAGATCATCAGAGAAAACATTCTAGATAATAATATAACTGCTGACTTCTTGAAAGCTGTTGAAAAAATTCAAGAAATTTGATAAGACTCAAAATGTTTATTACTTGTATCTGCTAGACACTACTCGCTATGATGGAGTGTTAGGTGTCTGTGAATACATTATGAAGCTTGTGAATTGTTTTAACAAACTAATGTTCTATAATATTGACTTGGGTGAGAGTTATTTAGTCTAGCGAATTCTGAAATCTCTCTCATCTCAATACGAAATTCTGAGAACTATTTACAATTCTCAAGAAGGAGAGTGATTAATAGACCAACTGATTTTTATTGTCATTCAAGAATATTAGTCACTAAAGAAGGAAAATATCCTCACACCATATGTTAATTACTTCTCTCATAGGTCTTTAAGACTAAATGAGGGGCAATTAGTGAAATTGAAAGATACAGAGTCAGACTCATAGCAAAGAGCTATAATAAGAGAAAAGAAATTGATTGCATAGAAACCTTCTCACAAGTATCTACAAAGGATGCTTTCAGAGTCGTTATGGCTCTTGTTGCCCAGTTTGATCTTGAACTTCACCAGATGGATATCAAAACTGCATTTCTGAATGGAGGCTTGTTTGAAGAAGTTTATATGATTTAGTCAGCTGACTTTGTTGAATTAGGGAGAGAGCACTTAATGTGAAAATTGAATCAATCCATCTATGGGCTGAAATAAGCTTCTAGACAGTAGTATCTGAAGTTTGATAACGTTATCACCTTACTTAAGTTCATTAAAAAAATACTTTAGATCAATGAATTTATCATAAATTTAGGGGAAGCAATTTTATCATTCTTGTGCTTTAAGTTGATGACATCCTTCAAGCCAATAATTATGTGAGTTCTCTGAATGAGACAAAGCATATGCTTTCATGCCACTTTGATATGAAAGACATAGGTGATGCCTTCTTCATTCTTGGGATTTAAATCCATCGTGATAAGTCTCGTGGCATTCTTGGCTTGTCTTAGGAAACCTATATTGATCGAGTACTAAAGAGATTTAATATGCATTCTTGTACTCCTTATGCTTCACCTGTTCAGAAAGGTGAAAGGTTGTCCAAATCTTAATGTCCTCAAAATGATGTTGAGAGGACTGAGATAAGTAGTGTTCCATATGCTTCCACTGTTGGCAGCTTTATGTATGCTCAAGTATGTATTTGTTTAGACATAACATTTACTATCACTTGGTAGATACTTGAGTGATCCTGACAAGGATAATTAGAAAGCTATAAAGAAGGTTACGAGATACTACTTGCAAGGTATAAAACATCATATGTTGACCTTTAGAAAGTCTAATCCATTTAAAATCGTGGGGTACATGGATTCAAACTATGCATCTTGTGTGGATGATCGTAAATCCACTTCTGAATACATCTTTATGATGTCTAGAGCAATTGTTTCATGGAAAAGCGTAAAAAAGACACTCACAGCTACCTTAACTATAGAAGTAGAGTATATCGCTTGTTGTAAGACCACTTGTCAGGCCGTATGGTTGAGAAAACTTATTTTTGACATGCATGTTGTTGATTCTATATCACAACCTCTAACCATTTACTGTGATAGTTTGTCTACTGTGTGCTTCTTTCAAAACCACAGGAATTCTAATCATACTAAACACTTTGATGTTAAACTCCTGTTTGTTAGAGAGAAGATTGCTAAATCTCAAACTCATGTGGTTCACATTTTTTGTGACTATATGCTTGCAGATCCGTTGACCAAAGGCTTACCCATAGGAGTATTTTAAACTCATGTCACTCATATAGGTCTTGTTAAAATTTTTGATGATGCCTTGATTTAGTGGGAGTCTGAGTTGTGTCTTTAACAAATATTTTAATGTAATTTTGACATCTCTGAATGGTTAAAGTACGTTTATGTATTCTATTATATTCAGATGTTGAGACATTATTTATGATTAAATATATCATTTATTTCCCTATCGGATTGAATGATCTTGTATCTATCATTTGTTTTTCTATCAAATTCAATGATCTTATATTAATGTTTCACTTCTGAATTTTGTTGATGTTTAGTGTACGGATTACTTAATATTTACTAAAATTTAGTTATTTCATTTTTTGTCTTAATAATTGATTAATGCTATTCAAGTGTGAGATTGTTGGATTAATTTATAATTAATTTATGTGAATTAGCATTAATTAATTGATTAGTCCTAATACAAAATTAATTAAACAATCAGTCTTCACCTAATACTAAACCTATAATGGATTGGAACATGGTAAAATATAGATAATTTGTGATATACCATATTATTTACAAGTTCGTTGGGTAGAGACCCAAACTTGTAACCCGTTATATAATCAGTTAGTTTCATATCACAATACTAACTGAAGAGAGAGAGAATTAATTAATATTTTAATTATATAAAAATCCTAATTCTCTCTAATATAAATAGATATAATTATCTTCTCTCGATACATGATGAAAGTACTCTCTCTCTCTTCTTGAATTGTGTGAGTTAAGGTATTGCAAATTGTTAATTCTCTCCACTGTATTTTTTTTCACAGACATTATTTTTTAACTTTATTTACAGCTGATCTTATTATTAGAGTCATATTAATCACATTATTTTTAGACATTCTATTAGCATATCATCATCACTAATAGATTTATTAGAATCATCTAAAAATATGTATTTTAATTATATTGATAATCTCTCACTTATTTGCTAACATTACATGGCTACACTTTTTCTCATTAAAAACACTTTGTAAATGGAGAATCGGTTTAGTTAAATTCACATTGAATAGACTAATTTACTGGTTAATTGGCTGGTCAGTGCTGAATATATTACTTTTAACTTTTCTCATTAAAAACACTTTGATTTTTGGTGTCAATGGCGAAGCCCATACTCTACTAGCATAGTGCTAACTAGACCTTTGTCTCGTAGATATACCAAATAATCATCTAGAATCACCATGTTTATCATATTTAACCAACGGACTTAATATATATTCATTAAAATGAGTTAAGTGTAATATAAAAAACAATGCCATACATTTATGTAATTTGACCATATTTTTTGTGAAAATTTGAAAGATAAATAAGTCATTTTAGATTAAATAAGTTGATTTTTTTAATTAAAATAATTTTTACTGGCCTACTTTGACTATATTTTAAGA
Organism: Gleditsia sinensis; assembly: GCA_037074535.1. Taxonomy (NCBI): domain Eukaryota; kingdom Viridiplantae; phylum Streptophyta; class Magnoliopsida; order Fabales; family Fabaceae; genus Gleditsia; species Gleditsia sinensis. The sequence goes on along the minus strand of CM073466.1, from coordinate 66,147,320 downwards.
GAAATAAATGTAGCTTTTTAAAATTAATTTACCAAAAAAAGTGTATTGGTTTAATCACGTCAACGCACATCTTTTACCATAAGATTTGAGCAATGGACAAACTATTTGCTATTGTCACAGGCTAACTCATAAATTATTTTAAGAATGTATTTGATTTAATGGAGAGAGAGAAATTTTTTTTTTGTTTAATTTAGTTTAAGAGAAAAAGAGTGAAGAGAAAATAATTTTTTTATTTAGTTTATAAGAAGAAAAAAAATAAGTATTATTTCTTTTAATTTTAAATAAATATGCAATAAAATAAAATAAAATTATTTTGATGAAAATATTTTTTTTTTCATTATACATATTTTCTCTCTTTCAAATATTTTTACTTTTGGAGTGAAAGAAAATAGGAGAACGAGAGATATTTTATCCCTATAATTTTTCTTCTCTCCCATCTAAATTATTATTTTAAATAAGATATTATTTTTAAAAAAAATATTCTCTTTTAAATCCTTCAAACCAAACACTAATGAATGTTATTGAAGGATTCATCGACCTCAATATTTTATAAATAAGTTGATACTAACTCTTGCTCAGCCTTATTTCTTGCAAATTCACCAAATAATCGTCTACAACAACTGTATTTCATGGTACCTAATCATCAAAGCTATTGTAGGTTCACTAGAGAGCAAGTGTAATATAAAAAACAATGACATACAATAATGTAATTTGACTATATTTTTTTGTGAAAATTTAAAAAATAAATAAATAGTTTCCGTTTAAATATGTTGATTTTGTCAATTGCAATAATTTTTATTGGCCTAATTTGACTATATTTTATGCTAATATAGTGCTTAATTACATAAATCTTTGATCTAGCCCACTACAGGTGCTAGCTGTTGCCAATGTGACTTTATTGTTCGTTTGTGGTTCAGCATAAACTCGGGATTAGAGTGGCCGACACGTTTTATCAATTCTCACACTTTCTTTCTTGTTTTTCAAAAAATAGCGAACCCATAATCTATGTTCAAAGATTTGAAATATCCTAATACAAAGAATACGAAGAATTTAATATAAAATATAAAAATTATTTAAAAATTGAACAATGTGGGCTGGCTCACGAAATAGTGTAAAAAAAAAAAAGCTCGTTCAACTTAAAAAAAGTTTTTTTATTTTGTGCTTGATAACATTATTTTATTAATATATACATATATTATTATGTTTATACTTTTTTAATAAAAAATTTACATTTTTTTAACTCAAACATATTTTTTATTTTTAAAAAAGTAAATTCTGTTTAACATAAAAATTTGTGGATCAATCTATTTAATCCGTCAACTCATATGAACTCTATGTTACTTAATTAATATTTTGATATTTGAAATTTAAAATTTAATAAATTTTTATAAAATAATATTTATATCTTGTTTCATAGAAAAAAAATACAAATACTTTAATTTTTATTCATTTCCAAATGCCCTTCTTATTTTTATTTTTAATTAATAAAACTAACAAAAATATTACTTCACTCATTTTAAAATATACATGAATTTATGGTTTTACTTGACATTTCCAAGAGAAGTGTTTTTAGAAAATGAAGGTAATATGTTAAACGTTAGCTTATAATAGTTAAGAGAGTAATTTTATTTTCAAAGTAATGAGAATTTTTGCAAATGACATAAAATTAAAAAAAAAATTTATATTTCTTTTTATAAATTTTTTTAAATAAGTTAAAAAATTAATTAATTAAAATAATTAGAAGTGACCATTTTTTTTAGGTTAGATTGACATTTTTTTTATAATTTTTTATAATTTTAGCATGAATAATGTGTTTTTGTTTAATTAAAAAATTAATTAATTAAAATATGCAGCAAATATACTCCAACCAAAAAGTGAATTCCATTAAAATAAAATCAAATCCCTAAAACCCTAATTGAGTCAAGGCTATAAAATAGGGAGGGGATTATTAGGGAAAAGGCTATTGTGTCTTCTGACAGCAGCTACCCCAATGGGAGACCACGCCCAAACATTGTTGACCATAAACTCTAACGAGCAGCATGAGCTTGAGGCACTTTGGGGGACTCTGTCTCTGTGCCATCCCCAACACCAACAATATTGCCTCCATTGTCCAAACTCTTCACCCCATTTTCACAAACCAATTTGTTTATTTCTCACTCACCATCACCTGACAAAGTCTAAGATAAGGTTCTTTTAATATTGCTTTAATTTATGAGCTTCTGACTTTAGTTATCACTCTCCCCAAATGACCCTCCTTCACAGGTGTATAAATCGATGATTTGTTCAAATTTAATTAAATTTATTAAAAAAATTACATTAATTAGTATTAATAAATTTAAATAGTTTATCTTTTATTAAAAAATAAAATTCATATAGATAAATTGAATATAATTTTTAATATAAACTCAAATTTAACTCGATTAATTCATTGTTTACTTTTTATTTTTTATAAAATTTTATTATTTTATTATAATATAACATAATCAATTTGATATAATTAAATTTTTTTAAATAAATTGAAACTTTGTCGATGAAAAATATTAATTTTTCAGCTTAAATGTTATTCGGTTGATTAAACCAACCAAACTCAACTTGTTTTAACCACTAGTTTCAATATTAAAAAATTACTTATATTTTATTTAATTTGAAATGAACGATTTAATCCATTTGTATTTTACTTTTTATTAGATATTTTTATGTCAATTTTAACATAAATATTAAAAGAATAAATTATTATTATTTATCTTTAAAAGATTTTTTTTTTCAATTTATTGTTTTAATTTAACTTTTTTCATTTTAATATTTTAAAATGAATATAATTTCAAAAAATCCTCCCAATAAACTTATTAATAAATTTGGTTATATAACTTAATTAAAAGCTTAAATAATCATTAAATAACATAATATGTTGCTTACCCTCAAATTAGAGATTTTTTTGTTGAAAAACTAAAGTGACAAAATTTTTTTTTGAGTAAATCTTTACCGTCGGGTAAAACTTAAGATACCAAATTAAGTTAGATAATCTTCTAATTAAGTTAATAAAGTAAATTTATTAACAAAATTAACATGAAGATTTTTTGAAAATAAAACAATATTTAGAGAATTAAAATGAAAAAATTAATCTTTAAATAATCAATTTAAAAAAATACTTATCTTTCAAGAATTTAAACAATAATTTACTCATATTAAATGATGAACAATTTTATTATCGATTAAGGCGTCAGTAATTTGTTCGAAATCTTTTTTCCACGTTACACTCATATTTTTTGACTTACTTTGATATAAAAATTCGCATAAATAAATTTATAAAAAATATATAAACTTTAAAAAATTCTCTTTAAGAAGAGACAAATTAAATAGTTAACCACGAACAACAACTGCTGACACAAAGATTCAAAAGCTACAATTATAATGTTTATTTGCGTAATCTGGAAGATAATGACCCGGCCAATAAGAGTAGGCGTGCTCTCCACATACAGTGCCATCACTATCTTTCAAGACAGAATGGAAATCTGAGTGAGAATGGAACCTGCGATGCCGGCTTCGGCGTAAAGATTTGTGTTAATATTTTGTTTGACTAACGGCCACGAATGAATGAGCTCATAGACATTGAATTAAACCCACCATTGTGATATACTCTATTTTAGTTTATTCTTCTCAGTCTATTTTTTAGAAATGAAAATTAGTAGTTGATATATCATTATTTTAATTTAAATAATACTATCTGTTCTAAAATTAATTTGTATTTTTTATTATTTAAACTGTGTTATTTAATTATTTTATATTTCGTTTTCTTTTGACCCACTCAACATTTAAATCCATTGCAATGTTGCAAATATAATAATTCTTCCGATAAGATATTTTTTTAAATAAAAAATCGATTTAATCTGTTTTTGTTAGGCAGTGTTTTATTTTACTATTTTTTAAAATCAATTATAAAAATTATTTTTTTAGAAAAATAAAATAAAATACTTATTTATATATAAATTTTGATAACAGTGTTTGAAAATAAATGATATGATTTGTGTGATAGTTAGAGATTAATTTTAATAAATTATTTATAATTTTTTTTAAAAATAATTCTATTTTTTTAAAAAAATTTGAAACTAACTTTACACAAAAATAAAAAACAATAAAATACTATTTTTTTTAAAAAATTATTTTTTGAATTACACTTTTACAAAATAATTTATAAAAATATGACAAATAGGTTTTTTATTTTTGTAGAATAAAAAAATAAAAAAAGTTATTCTGAAAACTATTTTTAAATTAAGTCTTATATATTTACTATAATTTTTTTATAAAATAAAATTTAGGGTGATGGATATTACAAGTTTCAATAAAAATGTATTGTTGTATTTATAAATTATATATTAAAAAATAGTAATAATAAAAATTAAATTTAAATAGTTAAATTTTACGATATATATATTTATCAGTTGAACTCGTTGTTGTGAATTTTTTTTACTCTTAACTTTTATTGGACTTAAATAAGCTTAAGAAGGTTGCTATGCTTGTGATAATTTAAATTTCTATTTATGGTAATTTAAAAATAGTGGAAAAATAAAAGGAACCCTTCAAGATAAGGTTGAAGCAAAATATAGTAATGGAGCATGCTTTTCACGTGATCCATCGTCGTAATATGGTAATATAAAGTGAGACCAATTTGAGCAAAAGACAAGTGGCATCTTTATATTAATCCGAAACGAACATTTTGTGGGGCCCGAGAACTTAGGGTCTTAGGTTTGACTTCTTTTGAAAGCTCAGTCTCCAACTTGCGCTGCACGTTTGGGATCATGAGACGCGTCCGTACACTTTTAAATTTCCTTCGACTCGTTGAGATGGGAAACTTTTATGATCCATTTAATATTTTGAGGAAAATTTTATTTTAATTTTTTAAAAAATAAAAATAATCTTAATTTGTTTTTTTAAATACTTTTTGTTTCAGTTTATAATTTTAATTTAATTTCATAATTTTTTATTTAATTTTAGTTAATAGAATTAACAAAATTAGTGATATAAAGATTTTTTGAAATTTTTTTATAGAATTAATAAAATAAAATATATCAGATAAAAAAATTTGTTCAATAACTAAAAAAAAAGAAGCGTATTAAGAATATTACATTTCTTGTTAACATAACATATTATTAAAAAAAAATTCAAGATAAAAAATTAATAGAGACTTAATAAAAAAATATAAGTGACACAAAATTTAAATTTAAGATAATAAACTAAGATAATTTTTTAAAAAATTGATAGTTCACTCATTTTTTGAGTAACAAAATAGATTAATATTTTTTTGGTAAAGAAAGGAGTAATATTTTCTTCTCAATATCAAATTTTGTTGTATTTGACCCTTTTGCATCAATATTTATAATAGCTATACCTTGAAAATTGTCCATTTTTATTTATTTTAATTTTATTTTATATTAAAAATAAAATAATTAATAAATTAAAATTTTTAAAAATTTAAATAATTTCTTATTATTTTAAATATTTGAATAACTAAATATTATTTTTGAATAACTATCTATTTTTTATATTTTAAAACCATCTATTCTTTTTTTGAGTAACTACTCACTCATTATCTACTATTATAACTAGTTTTTTATTTTATTTTTTATATTCACATACCAAAATACTAAAAAATATAATGAATGTAAAAATATTTATGCCATTTTTGCATGAATTTATAAAAATTAAATTAAGTATTTTTTATTTTCTGTATTTTAAGAAAATAACAAATAGTTTACCTTTAGTGTGTCTTTTGAGAAGATTAATAACTTTTTGGTCCATCAGAAAATATAGATGATGCTTACATTCATATAAGAGTGACTAGGCTAGTATCCCCTTTACTTATAATTTTTCTTTTAAAATTTTGCTTCAAAAATAAATCTTCAATGTGCTTATTGTGAATTTCAATTAAATGTTTTGATTCTTAAAAGCATAAGTTTTGCATTTTAATCCATTTTTTTTATTCTATCTTAATTTAGAATTTCACTTATTTTATTATTTATGAATATAATCCTTACGTTAACTAAAATAGCTTTTTTTAGGTAAATATTGCTAATAAAATGAGAAACATTAAAAAAATTATATTAAAAAATTTGCAATAAAAAATAAAAATATTAATGCGATAAATAAATTAAGAATAGATTGATGTTTTAAATTTCAAAATATATACATTTTCTAAATTTGACTTCTTAAAATTTATATGCTCAATTAAAAAAAAAATTCACGTTAACCTTATATTTAAATTTTCTTCGTAACTTTACTTTATCAAATATAAAAATTCAATTTTAAATAAAATACCGTGTATCAAGTTAAACCAAATAAATAATATTTAATTGTTAGTTAAGTTTTTAATTAGACCATGTAAGTAAATGCAATATCAACATGAGGTCCTTTTTTAGGACAAGACAATTTTTTTTAAATTAAATGAGAAAGTTAAACGTTAAAAAATAGAGAGTAAATTATTTCCCATGTTTTATGATTAATGTATTTATTATATAATTTTTTATTTTAAAAACATACATAATTTTTTTAAATTAAAAAAATAAAATAAAAAATACTTTCACATATGCTTATTAAGTTATTTTTTCTTCTATTATAAAAAATATATGTACAAATCTCTCTTAAAAAAATAATATATAATTTTATCAAAATTTCCGTAAAGTCTTTTATAAAAGAGAAATAAATCATAAAATAAAATAACACTTATGCAAATTTTTTTAATTTACTATTCTCTAATACTAATTATTCCTCCTAAAAACAATTATGTAGTGGCTTGGAATATCAAAATACATGTGTTTGTTGACTATGAAACTTGGTTAAAAATTAAAAAGAAAAAATAAATTTTGAGAGAATGATATTTTATTAATTTATTTATTGTTTATTTCTCCTTCATAAAAAAAATAAGATATTTAGATTAAGTTATAATATATTTTATTTTAATTTAAAAATGTTGTATAATAAAAATATTAGACAAGGAATAAGGGATTATTTTATTAGGGACGGATAATATAATAAAAGTAATAATAAAATAATGAGATAGTAATTTACTCATATTTTTTAAAAAGTTTGTTTATATTTTCATAATAAAAAAATTATATAATAAAAATATTAATAAAAAAAGAGTAATTTATTCAAAATAGAATAATTCACTCATAAATTAATGATACGATGGATTTGCTTTATGCACTTACATTTTAAACATGATTATATTATGTAATTGTTGACTTAGTTGCTCACATGTTTTTAGACTTCATATAGAAATTATTATTATTATTTTAAAAACAAGGCTTACGAAATACCATTATATCAATTAATGATGACTATCTATCATGATAAAAGAACAATTATTAGCTCCACCGGCCCAAACTTATTCCCCACACTATTTATGGTATTTCTAACATGCAATCATGCTTTGACCTACCTTCATTACTAGCATACAACAGAAATGCAACACAAATTTCTATTATTTACTTCATTTTAATTAAGAATCTCTTTGAAACCAATTTGGCAAAAGATTGTGAAGAAAGATTAATTAATTAATCTCTAATCATTTTGGCAAAAAAAAATTGAATTCAATGTCTGCAATATCAAATATTCAAATCTCTTAAAAAATACTTATAAAAAATAATAGTTTCAATATGATAGGAGAAATTAATTATATATTTAAAAAAAATAGAAAGATAGTTTTGCCTAAAAAAAAAGGAAAAGAAAAAGAAACTACTTGGTCCCTTGTTCACCATTATATAGAATCTTAGGTGATGATTTATGACAGTGAATTTATAGTTTTATAACAACTCAAATTTTTATACATGATTAATCTTCTCTCTCTATATATATAGGGTACTTTCTTTTTTTAGAAATTGTAAAACTACAATTTATAAGTATAATAAGTTTATTTTATATCAAAAACAACAAGTGTTGAGCGCAGCAATATACGGGTTATAAGTGGAAACACAAGCTTGACATTTAGAACATGTACTTATTGAGAGTTTTTTTGTCACAAGAGAGTTCCAAAGAGAGTAATTTAATAATACTAGTGGCATGTAAGAATACTTAACAAAAAAAAAACATGCCAAAAATGGGAAAAATATAAATCTTTTCATTCAAATGTAGAACATTTGCAAATGCCTCTTTATCTTTGAAAACCAGATATTATTCTCTCAAATTTTACTTGCCAAGATTTTAACCTATTCCGTCAATTTTTCATTAAAAAGCCTAACAAATAACTAATACAAGTTAAAACAGATCATAAATGTCTCAATTTCTTAAGTATATCTCGAGTTTAAATTTGAGTCTATGTATGAAGCATCTTAATTTGAGAGAGGAATGTTTACTTCGATGATCTCATATTTTGGAGAACTAGTATCTTAGTTTTTAGCTAAAAGGATACCAAAAAAAAAAAAAACTAACAAATATACTATGTCCTTTACACAAAAATATATGGGCTTAAGGTCATATCACTGGTGAAATGAATAAAAATAAAATGTGTTACTGGCCGATAAAAGTTGAAACTGATAATTTTTAATTTAGCTATTTGCATTTTTTTTTTTACTTTTTCTGTTTCATGTAACTTTTCTTGGTTAGTCTCGTTCACCTTTGCAGTTTCTAAGCAGCAAGACACGAAGAAACAAAGTACTATTTGGTAGATTTTTTATTTATAATTGCAGTGTATTATTAAGGAAAAATCTTATAATTCAGAAAACAAAGCTAAAATTAGGACTAACTGTGATACTAAGAATGGCATAGATATTCTGATCACCACCGTGCTCTCTTTCTTCCAAATGTCTGGTTTGCTATTACTTTTAGGAGCCGAATTCGGAACCAATAGAACAATGTGTTGAATCCCTCTGGTCCAAACCCAACTGAACACAGAAAACGAACAAAAAGAAGAAAAAAAGGAAAAGAATAAAATAAAGAGAAAAAAGAAAAAGAAGAAGGAAAAATTGGCACAAAAACAAAGAAGAAAAAGCCAGTCATTGATTCAAACTACCTTTTGCTTTCCCCGTCAATCAAACAGCACCATCTTCTTTCAAAATCTGGGTACAAACCATAATATACAACCCAATAAGGAACAGATATCAGGGCGAAAAAAATTTGGCTTGGGTTTGGATTTCCATTTTGATTGCCTCCATTGTTTCTCCACTTCTGGGTTTGCTGCAAATATGGGTTTTGAAGCTTTTCTTTTGAAGTTTGTTCATTGATAGATATTTTCATCTGGGTATTTTTGATGGATGAAGGTGAATAGGCATGGGAGTGGGAACGTGAAGGAGGGTCGAAGAAACTGGCGTTTTTAGGAAGAATGAGCAAAGAGCTAAATGGCATTTTGAAGGCGGTTCGCAAATCAACTGGTCATAAGAAAAGGGCAAGCAGCCTCTTCTCACCAATGTCTGTGGCCCATGTCGACGACGATGAGCTCGGACCAGGAGAGTTGCAGCATGTTGAGAAGATTCTCTCGAATGGTGACTTCTACACAGGCAAATGGGCTGATAACTTTCCGCAGGGTCATGGAAAGTATTTGTGGACAGATGGTTGTATGTACCTTGGTGAATGGCGTAAAGGCAAGAAAACGGGTAAAGGAAGGTTTAGCTGGCCTAGTGGTGCTACCTATGAAGGTGAATTCAAGACTGGATATATGGATGGTAAAGGTACTTTCACAGGTTATTCTGGAGATACCTATAAAGGTTCTTGGGTGATGAATTTGAGACATGGTCAAGGGGTTCAGAGCTATCCTAATGGGGATTGCTATGAGGGCGAGTGGCGCAAAGGGTTGCAGGATGGCAATGGGAGGTACCAATGGAAGAATGGAGATAATTATACAGGGCAATGGAAGAATGGTTTGTTTAATGGCAATGGTACAATGATTTGGAGCAATGGAAATAGGTATGATGGTGGTTGGGAAGAGGGGTTGCCTAAAGGAAATGGTACATTCAGGTGGGCTAATGGGAGTGTGTATGTTGGGGTTTGGAGTAAGGATCCAACAGAGAGGAGTGGGACTTATTACCCAACTGAAAATTCTTCTGGCAATCTGGAATGGGATCCTCAGGAGGTGTATTCTATGGAATTGAAGGATTGCCAGATTTGTCCTTGTGAGAAGGTTTCAATTTATCCTTCACAGAAGACAATAGACGTGCCTGGGATTGAGGAGGAGTTCTTGCAGAAGCATCCAGTATATAACAATGGAAGTGGTGCAAGTGGGAGGCCTAGGTGGATGTCAGCGGATGGAAGGCTTAGTAATAAAAGTTATGAAGAGGGTTCTGTTCCTTTGGCAGTAGATAGAAAATCAAGAGAAGGATTTGAAAGCGCTGGGAGTCCTCAGCTTGAAGGTTCTGTTCCTAGAGGCCACAAACCTCCACAGTTTAGATTAAAGCCTCCCAAGAAACAGGGGGTGACCATATCTAAAGGGCATAAGAACTATGAGCTTATGCTCAATTTGCAGCTAGGTATCAGGTACTGATCATAGTTGTCCCATATTCTCATTTTTCTGTCTTAGTTCTTTTTTTTGAACTTGTATCATCTAGGATGAGTTTTTACTTGTTTATATGCCTAGAATAGTATGGTTCAATTGAAGACATGGCATTCTGGATAATAAAATTTCTTTCCATGATTCTAATTTATACTGCACCGTTATTAATTTTCTTGTGCCATAGCACAGACATTCTGTTGGAAGACCTGCTCCAAGTGCATCCCTGGACCTGAAGCCTTCTGCATTTGATCCCAAGGAAAAAGTATGGACTAAATTTCCACCGGAAGGATCCAAGCACACGCCACCTCACCCGTCTGTTGAGTTTAGATGGAAAGACTATTGCCCAGTGGTATTCAGGTCAGGCTTCAGAGCAAATTGTCAAGATTGAATGGTCTCTTTTAAGAAATTTTTTTACCTGTGTTAATTAGGCGAACCAAGTTATTTTATGTCAAGTGTTTAAGCGTTAGCTTGCCGAGAATGCTCTTAAAAAGATAATAATATTTATTTTGGGGTACAAGAGGTTAGTGGTGTGCTACTAGGCAGTTCTTCACTTCCCTTGCAGAGGTCTCTGTAGAAAGAATACTGAGGATTGAAAGAAATTCTAATTAATCATTCATACAGTGATTGTTTCATAAATTTATGTCACGAGTAATCTCTATCTGACTGTACTAGGATTTTATTTGTTTGTCAAACTACAAGGAGCCTGATGGTTCATTGCATTGGTATTCTCAGGGCTCTTAGAAAATTGTTCAAAGTAGATCCTGCTGATTACATGATATCAATATGTGGGAATGATGCCCTTCGTGAGCTCTCATCCCCAGGAAAAAGTGGAAGCTTTTTTTATTTGACCAATGACGATAGGTACATGATAAAGACCATGAAGAAGTCAGAAGTAAAAGTAAGTTCCCTTTTTGTGATGGCTAGATCTGATATAAGCCACAGGTTCTTTGACTTTTCTTAACCATAGTATCATTCCACGCTTTTAAAAATTTGGGAAGTTTCACTAGTATTCCTGAGTTATTTGTTGAGTTTCAGAATGACCATAACTATACTAGTGGACAACAAAATCTATATAAGCAGAAAATTTATTGTAAACTTGGCACAGATTTTGTCTGTGGAACACTTTAAAAGTTTTTTCTAACTTGTGTTTTGCCATCACCCCAATGCGCATCAATGTGATAGTTTTCAAATTTCAACTGTTGTTTCCATTGTAAAATTTATTCATCTACTGACTGAGTGATATTTCATTCCTAACTTCATAACATGATTGCAGGTTTTCTTGCGGATGCTTCCTGCATATTACAGTCATGTTCGGGCTTTTGAGAACACTCTAGTCACCAAGTTCTTTGGTCTTCATTGTGTTAAACTAACAGGAACTGCACAAAAGAAGGTAATATTGAGGTTTGTAGAGAATTCTACTTTGATGAAAAGGCATTTCTATCTCATTTCATTTTTGGCAAATTTCAGGTTCGATTTGTTATCATGGGGAATCTATTTTGTTCTGAATACACCATTCATAGGCGCTTCGACTTAAAAGGTTCTACCTTTGGTCGCACAACTGATAAACCTGAGGCAGAAATAGACATGACTACAACCCTTAAGGACCTTGACCTTAATTATATATTCCGGTTACAGAAGGTTTGGTTCCAAGAATTCTGCAGGTGGATTTCTTGTTTCTGTCCTCTGTTCCCTCATTTGTGTGTGTAGAATTGATCAATGAAGGACATTATTCTTTGATAATGTTTGTTTCATATATGCACCTTGTATTTGCTGCATACATGTTGAAGTTAAATCTGGTCTGAGCCATATTGTTGTAGAAGTGGGGATGAGCTCAGTAGTGTACAATAAAAAATAGCTGGTATAAAAATGTCTTAGATTCATGTTTCCTAGTTGAAAAATAAAAGGTCCATACTATATACCGTTGACCTTACATACTGAAAGAACTCGTGCTAAAATGGTTGCATTGTTGTGTAAACTGTGCAATCCTCTGCATTTTTAAATTATGTACATTTATGCTATTACAATGGCAGTCTGGACTATTTGGAAGTTAGCCAGTTTTATTTTCTAAACATGCCTCCATGCAGGCAAGTAGCCAGGGACTGTGACTTTCTTGAACAAGAGAAGATTATGGATTACAGTATGTTGGTTGGTCTTCACTTTCGAGAAACATCATGCAGTGACTCTCTTTCAAATGTTCGAACTTCAGGAGCTCGCTCCCCTTCTGGTTATGTTTCATTCAAGACAGATATTTCAATTTTTATTTTCAATAGGAACGTTTCTCTGAATACATGAACATATCTTGCAGGTAATGAAACCTTTGACAATGGTGGAGCCCCTCGCCTTTCTAGCGGGGACATGGATCAGCTTCATGTAGATCCTAGTAGGTATGTACAGTTAATCAACATATCCTGACAATATATATAATGTCGTAGGTTTTGATGGCACTCCATGGTGGTAGTTGAACACTGTGGCTATGGTGTTGCCCATTTCATTTGGTGCGTGCCACATGGGCAATTTGCAATTTGAGGGTTTTTCAACCCTTGTTTGCACACTCCAACCCCTCAATGGCTTGCAGCCTTTTTTGCATCATGTTTGCTTATACTCTCTCTTCTTCATTCTTTTTCTTCAGTGCTGTTATACCTTTCTTTTTCTGTTCTTTTATCTTTTCCTTCCATGATTTCATGGTTCCATCTCTCCCTTCTGTGGGAGAAGATAGAACATGGTTGGAAGGCATTCATGGCACTCTTGAGATTCTATGACAACATCAAATCTGTATGGGTGAATTGCGCTTGTCATCCACTAGAATTGTGCAAATTTGCAATAATAGCATGGCTGCAGTATTCGAAACTATTGTAGAGGATATAAGTATGCTTAGGAAGCGTTTGCTGATGTTCAATATAGTTGGTATGTCAGAAGATGAATGAAATATGATAAACAGCCTTAGACTCAGGTATCAGGTCAGGTATATGTCACCTGGCTGTTATGTAAGTTCTTAATCTATTTTCTGTTATTTTAATAAATTAAAACAAATCTCTCCCTATGGCCAGTGTACACACCAATTGTAAGAAAAATATTCTAGAGAATGGCACAATACTTATATTTTCAGAAGCATGTTTAAATTTATATAGTTCAGTTGATAGTTTACCTACCATAATGCTTATATTTTCAGAAACATTTTCAAATTTCAAAAACTCTCTAGGGACCCGAAATATCCAAAAAGAGCAAGTCAAACAATATGTTGAAGATACAAGTAATAGGATTTAGAAAGAAAGCTTTGGGCCAAAGGGCAGCAAACTGAAACTCCCTCTATATCTTAGTGTTTATGTAATTTATGCTCGGTACATTTGAATTTTGGATGATTGAGGGAGTTGTTATAAGTTGTATTTTAAATTTGAGTTAACCTTTTCATGTGTTATTTACTTTTCTTTTATATTTATTTTGAATTATAAAATATGTACGCCACACTTCAATGTTGCCATGTGCCGTGCAGTGTGTTGCATGCCATGGCTCCAGAAACCCTTATCGCAACAGTGTGTCACTCGCCACCAACAACTATTCTATATATATATATTCTTCAATCCCTTTTTTACTGTACCTGAAATTTGCATAACTACTGGTCTTACACTGGCTCCTGAAGTTTTTCACTATCATTCCTTAATTCTCTCCTGTCAATAATTGTTCATTTCTCTAATTCTTTTACCATGTTTCTGACTAATAATCAATGCTACCTAAATTTCCTGAAAATATTCAGTGCATTTCATGTTGCAGGCGGGCCTCCATTCAATTAGGTATAAACATGCCTGCACGAGCTGAATTGTTTGTGAGGAAAAGTGGTTGTGAAACTACTCAGCTGGTTGGAGAACCAACAGGGGAGTTGTACGAGATTATCATCTTTTTCGGTATCATAGACATATTACAAGACTACGATATCAGTAAGAGGCTGGAGCATGCTTACAAATCAATGCATTATGATCCAACCACAATCTCTGCTGTTGATCCAAGGCAATACTCGAAACGATTTCGCGATTTCATCTTTAGAGTATTTGTAGAGGACACTTGAGGAGAGTACAATTTTGATGCTAAATATGATCAACTTGCAGCCGGTGGCCATCCATGTATAGTCAATTTATGGAACTAACCAGCAAAAAGATGCCCTTTTTGGCCACCAACACACTAATTTGGAGGGTGTTTTGTGATTGCCAGGGGGATAGATACGCACTTCTAAAGTTTTTGCAGTTTCTCCTCTGTCATCATCCATGGATTTCATTTTAATTAGAGTCACAACTCACAAACAAATGTATGTTGTAGCATAGATCAAAGTTGTTAGAGTTGCTCAAGCCTTTTCCAAATTGTAAATGCAGCTACAAAGGGGTCAAAAACAACATTGGAAATTATTCTTTTTGTAAGTTTAATCCATCCCAGGTGAGCCTCTGGGGTCGATCTCGGCTGATGCCAAATAAAAATGTACAGAAGTTGATGAAGATGAAGCGGAGGGGGTTAGTTTTTTATGTACAAATGTTTAGATTGATCATCTTGGGAAGGGTTGTGATCCTCACTCGGTTAATTAGCACATTGTTTCCTTTAATGATGATACCTTTAAATTGCATATTCTGGTTCTGTCTCTTGCTTATGGTCCCAGGAAGGTTTGAAAAACTGCTGCAAAAGGTTGTAGGCAGAGGAAGGGGATCCAAGATTGCTGTCAGTTTTATAAATTGTTTTTACCACAGAAGCAGATTAAGAGTAATTTTGTGGGATCTTTAGAGAACTTCCATTGTTTCATTAGATAGGTAACACTGCTACTAACAATAATAATGATAAAAAGAGTAAATTAGCATTTTGATCTTTCAAAAAAATTGGTGTTATCAGATTGGTTTTTTCGAAAATATTTGTTATTATTTTAGCT